>VXBT01011362.1:114770-133886 GCA_013400235.1 Oriolus oriolus | reverse complement strand
AAGCGGCCACAGAGTCCCTAAAGCAGATTGGGCTGCCTGCAGTTGTTACTAAGCTCTCCGCATCCCACTGACCGTTCCGTGCAATTTCCAAAGGCCCCGCAAAAAAAGACCTGCGGGTGCTGGCCAAGAGCTGCTGAACACGAGCCCAGGTGTGCCCAGGCGGCCAAGAAGGACAATGGCATCCTGGCCTGTGTCAGCAACAGTGTGGCCAGCAGGAGCAGGGCAGTAGTGACTGTCCCGCTGTTTTGGGCACCGCTGAGGCCCCACCTCGAATCCTGGGGTCAGTTTTGGGCACCTTAATCGAAGACATTGAGGTGCTGGACTGTGTCCAGAGAAGGGAATGGATCTGGAGCAGGTTCTGGAGTACAAGGAGCAGCAAAAGGAACGGGGGTGGAGGGGGAGCCCCAGCCTGGAGGAAAGGAGGCTCAAAGTGGGGATCTTCTTACACTCTACAACTGCCTGAAGGGAGGCTGTAGCCTGTAGGCTCTTCTCCCAAGTGACAAGTGACAGGACAAGAGGAAATGGCCTCAAGTCATGCCATGGCTGGTTTAGATCGGATATTAAAAAGTTTCTTCATGGAAGGAGTTGCCAGGCATTGGAACAGACTGCTCAGGGCAGTGGTGGAGTCACCATTGCTGGAGGTAAAAGCCATGTAGAGTGTAGACGTGGCGCCTGGGGACATGCTTTAGTGGCGGGCTTGGCAGTGCTGTGTTAGTGGTTGGACTCAGCGATCTTACAGGTCTTTTCCTACCTAAATGATTCTGATTCTAGTACAGAAAGAAGTTAGAATCCTGTGTGTAAGGCGGATCACAGGGGCCAGGTATGTGATGAGGGACATAAGTGAGGAGATTGGACTTTGAAGAAGTCACCCCCTCTGCAGTCAGCACCCTGAGAGCTGCCAAAATGATACTGAAATGTGAACAACACACACAGCATTGCACCCTGTTCCAGTTACCTTCGGCACTCACACCCTGAACTCGGTTTGAGGGACACCTCTTTTAAAAAGCTGCAGGGCTAAGAAACGGGCTAAGGCTGTATTCCCGTTATTCAGGGCTCTGGGGAGATAAAACTGCAAAACCGCGTAACTGCAGCAGCACACGGCGCCGGAGCAGCCACACCGGGGTTGGATAGCGGATCTGCATGGAGCCAGTTCCTGAAGCGCTGACGGTGCAGGTGCAGCTGCCGGCGCCGGAGGAGGGGCCGGGAGGAGCGGCCGGAGGAGGGACCGGCAGCCCCGGCCTGGCACCGCCCCGGAAGCAGTGGCGCAGGCGGCGGGGCTGCCATGGGCCGGGCAGTGACCGTGGCCACCTGCGCCCTCAACCAGTGGGCTCTGGACTTTGAGGGCAACCTGGAGAGGATTTTCAGAAGTGAGAGCCGAGATGGCTGGTTGCTCCCGGCCGTCAGGGAGCCTCTCCCCCTCCCTCCTTCCTTCCCTCCCCACCACGGGCGGAGCAGCGCAGCCCGCGCCTGTTTCACGCACTGCGCTCCCAACTCTCTTCCAGGTATCGACATCGCCAAGAGCAAAGGAGCCCGGTACCGGCTTGGTCCAGAGCTCGAAATCTGGTAAGGGCGCTTTGCTGGCGCTGGATTTGGTGCGATTCCACTTAATTGTGGAAGAACAGTCAGGAAGAGCATCAGCCCCGTGGTGCTGCAGTGCCCAAAGCCGTATTTACAGCATGCGGCTGTCGGTGCAAAGAAAAGCACTGTAGTTGTGAGCACAGGATTGGGTCTCTTGTCTTCGAAACCAGCCTGGTAGCCATAATTTTTGACTTATTTCAGTGAGTTTTCGTCAGGGAAACTGTAGTGCTTTGATTTCTGCCTGGGCCCAGGCTGCTGTCCTTTGAAGGAATATATCACCCCCGTGGGGTGATACGAAACGCCGCAGTTTTAAATGCTGTAAGGAGGGATGATGTTGACAGCACCGCTTCTTTACCCGTGTGGGTGAAATGTTCCCTGTCGGAAGTAGTTTTGGTTCTTTGGTTCTGAAGCTGATCTGGCTGAATTTTGATTTCTCCCTGTTTTTATACGCAGTGGTTACGGCTGCTCAGATCACTACTATGAGTCAGACACACTCTTGCATTCGTTTCAAGTTCTGGGAAAGCTCTTGGAGTCTCCAGCTACTCAAGATATTATCTGTGATGTGGGAATGTAAGGGTTTTTTTTTGTGTACCTGTGATAAAGGGGTAAGTCCTTTGGGAATGCTGCTTGTGCCATGCTCTGGATAGCAAGGGCTCTCCACCAAACTTTCAAACATATCTTGGGAACTGCACTACTTTTCCCCTTTTAATTACCATGACCAGGACTGCAACATGCAGAACACTTTCTGAAAGATAATCCTTTCAAAGATTGCTGGTGACTGAACCCTTCAGGAGAGAAATAGGATAATTACAGTTATATATTTGAGGCCTTAATGGCTGGGCCCTATTGCCACAGGTCAGACTTTGTGTGAGGTGTAACTCGAAGGGCTTTATAAATTGACTATCTGGTAGGAATGTGGGGGCTGCTTTGACTGACAGACATCTTAAAGCAAGATAAGTGTATGTGAAGATCACTGAAGCCGTTGTAAGTCTCGTGCTGACAAGGAAGAGTGGTAAATTATGTCTGTAAAATTAACATGTTAGTGTTGATATAAATGTATAAAGCTAGTTTGGTTTTGAACTGGGCTGGCAGTATCACAGGAGGTCATGTTTGATTAAATAACCTAGCCCAGCCATGGGGAATCTTCTGGTCTGCTCATGTTCCTAAGGCTCAGGTAGTAGCTGATATATTAGACTGACAGCACAGTCACTAACTCTGATTTTTTCAAATAACTACTTTAACTAAAAAATTAGGAGCTAAAACTGGATGTATTGTTTTGCTTGATTCCCTCTAGTGAGGTCTTACAAATAGTTTTTATGCAGTAAAGTAGATTCTGTAGCTTTTTATAATTTCATTTAGTGAGTGTAGTGACTGCTGATTTTGCTTCTTACTTTCACAGGCCTGTTCTGCACAGGAATGTTCGTTACAATTGTCGAGTGATCTTTTTAAATAAGTAAGTAGTTCTTGATGTGTTTTGTGAAGTAACACATTATCTTTTCAGACACCAATTTGGCCTTCGAGCAAGGTTCTTCAGTGCTATGTAGAGTGATGGATTTATCTTCCTATTTGCTAAATTTTGAGAGAGACAACTAAGGTTTTTCATTATCTATTTTTTTACTTTTCTGAATTTGTAGAAACTAAATTCCCACTGCTTTCTGAAAGAGTTCAGAAAAACCCCTTGAGTCTGCAGACAGAAACTTTAAAAATGTTACATTATAAAAGAAAAAAAGGAGGTAATCAGTATTCGTATGTAGCCTTGTTTGGCTGTACATCATGTCTTAACTCAGCTTTTCTGTTTTGTTTTATGATTTAAGGAAGATTCTTCTGATCAGACCAAAAATATCACTGGCAAATGGAGGAAACTACAGGGAACTTAGATGGTTCACTCCATGGAGCAAAGCAAAGTATGCTGGCAACTGTTAAAATTGTTTTTAAAGACACAGCTTGCTGTTTGCAGCCACAGCAGCAGGGTTGAAATATCTACAGCAAATCATCACTGGCTGCTACGGGGAGAGCAGCAAGACAGAGTCAGCCAAGCTACGTGGTTGCAGCTTGGTTAGGAAGCTTATTGAGCAGTCAAACTCTTGAGTTGCTGAGCTAGAAGAAAAAGTGGGGCTGCTTGATCCTACAACCAGTGTAAAGTGTCGTTTTCCTGGTGTCTGCTTTCTAAGAACACCCAGCTCAGGACTGGATGGGGCTGTGTTTTTCTGCTGGATTGCCGCATCCCAGTACTGAACTGGTAAACATTGAAATGGATGAGCTCTGTCAGAGCTTTAACAACTGCAGAGAGTAAAAGTTACCTACCTTATGATGCTGCAGAATATGCCTGGCACTCATCTCTGATGCTGTGCACTCATCCTGCAGTCAGGGAATGCCTCCAACTTGAGGGTTTCAGTAAAGCACCTCTGGTCCGTCCTCTGAGCCCCGGTCAGTTCTGAGCTGCTCATGTAGCAACCGTGCAAAAAGAGAAACTTCCATCTGGCATTTGACTTGCATGGTGTGTTCTTTGTTAGGTCTGGTTTCTAGCCAGGAGGGAGCATTGCTTACCATGCCTTTCTGAAGCACAGATGTTGCTATCTTAAAATGTTGGCATTTCCGATTAATTCCACAGAAAATATGAAGGTATTTTCTAATTTCTTTAAACACACACAGCCCTGTACAACTGCAGTACAGTTTCTTTAACCAACATTAGAAGGTGAGATGAGAACCAGTTTTTATGCTGTGTTTTATGTAATGATGTATTCACAATCTATAAACTTGATTTAGGCACGTGGAGGAATATTTTCTACCCAGGATAATTCAGGAAGTGACTGGACAGGTAAATAGTTTTTTTTTTTTTAACTTTAGCATCTTCCAGATCCAACAATTAAAAACTCTAGTCCCCAGAATTCTGCTGCCAGTCATGTTGTAGATTCATATGTTTCAGTGGTGGTTTTAAATTACATTAAATGAGAGCATAATTTAACCTTATTTATGTTAGTATGTGGCAGCAAAGCAAGTAAATTTTAAATCTGCCTCAGTTATTTGTACACACAGAACCTTGACTGCCATATTTTGCACAATTTTGGTACTGAGTTTATCTGTGCTTGACACTAGAATTGAGTATGTGTTCTTAGGTTAAAAAAAATTAAATTAAAAAATCATTTAAACCTTGTGAATTCAGAAGGATCTAAAATTTATGTTAGTTCCCACTAAAGCATGAGTGTGATTCCTAGCAACAGACAGTTTCTGTTTTGTAGATTGTTTAATTCCTGTCCTTAAGCAAAGCACTGGAGCTGAATACTACTGAAATTAAACCACAAAATTTCGATCACTCCAGAAATTTGAATTTCAGAGTTCTTTTTTTTTTTTCATGCAGACTTGGTATAAAATGAAAGAAGGTATAATGTGATTGATATTGTGTCACTAATTTTCTTAAGATTTGTAATTGAGTTTTTGAATTGAATAGCTTGTTCTACTGCATCCGTGTAAGAATGTTCTTGTTTTTCCTCAGGAAACTGTTCCTTTTGGGGATGCAGTGCTAGCAACCAAAGATACCTGCCTAGGGGCAGAAATATGTGAAGAACTTTGGGCACCAAACAGGTAAAGGAGAAGAGAAAATAGGAAGTAAACTAAAACATACCCTGGAGCTTCCTGAAATAAATGTTTGAGAAGATCTGCTTCTTATTCTTCTATGTAATTTATCTTTCAGAAAGTGCCAGTAAAATAAAATATAATTAGGAGCAATGAATTCATCATGGGAAAGAGACGTCACTAGGCTGGGTGCTGGATGGCAAAGAAATGTAGGTGGTTAAGCTAAATCAATTCGAAACAGAGGGTAGGGGAGAAATACCAAAAAGAAGCAGAATGAAACGAGTGACCTAAGGAAACAAATGACAGGAAGTTCTAGTGCTCACATTCCTGATGTTTTTCCAAATCTCCGGGTTACATTAATTTCCTTGTAACTGCAGAAGGTGTGGTGTGTCAAAGATGTGATTTTTTTTTTTCATCTTTCTTTCTTACGACACTGGAAAAATAAAAAAAGCAGTAAAAGTCTTCTCCTTGTGGTTCTGTTTTTGGATTTACTCAGAGACAAGGAAAATGGGACAGCTGACCTTGCAGTGAATATCCGTGCTGCCCTTTCAGACCAAGATTATGTTATTCTCTCGTGCTTTGAGACCTGGCCTTCTATAGAGTAGAAGGCATTTCATTTAGAACAGAATGAGCAAAAGCCCTCCTGACCTCTGCAGCCACTCCTGGTCTTTGACAGAAGAGTTGTGCAATGCAAGGAAACAGATACTTTTGAAAGCCCTATCCTTGTTTGAGCTAAGGCATGCAGAAAACTGACAAAGCCATAGATGTTTCTGTTTGTCAGTGATATTTAATGATATTTGCAGTTTTCACAGCACAGTAGTGATTTATTTTTGTGCCTTTTGCTTTCATAGCCCTCACATTGAGATGGGGCTTGATGGCGTGGAAATTTTCACCAACTCTTCCGGGAGTCACCATGTGCTGCGGAAGGCTCACGCCCGGGTGGATCTGGTGAATTCTGCCACAGCAAAGGTGTGCACTTTTCTACTTTGGAAGTTCTGTTTGTTTTAAAAATGAGAAGACATTAAGTAATTGGACTGTAGCCCTATCTAACAGTGATGGGGACAAAAATAAAGCAATGAGAGTACATTACACTGTGAAAAAGCCGCCTTGCCATTGTAATTTAACATGCTTTGCTTATATTTAATAGTATCTGCTCTCTCCTCTGATACCCAAACACAGCTTCTGTCATCACCTTCCTGCTTTTCCCAACCTCAATTTGAACTCAGAATTTCCACTTAGAAGTGCAGCTCTCTGTTTGGGTTGAGGGAATGACTCTTGCTACTAATAGAGACTCCTGTCAAGAGAGAATCCCAGGCATAAATCATTTACCGTGTAAAGGGAGAGGAAGTTTGTAAGAAGGGCAGGATCAGAGAAATAACATTTTGATTTTTAACATCCTGTCAGGTGCTATATTCTGAACAGCTTTTTTTTTTTCCCTGCATGTTTGTTTCCCTGGCAGAATGGTGGAATATATATTTTAGCAAACCAGAAAGGCTGTGATGGTGATCGTCTGTATTACGATGGCTGTGCCATGATTTCCATGAATGGAGAAACAGTTGCTCAAGGATCCCAGTTTTCACTCGATGATGTGGTAATGTATTCACCCTATAGCTGCTAGTACATTTATGCTCAACACTTCCCAGACATTCCAGACTCCAGGTCCGTGTCTCTAGACTAAAAAGGGTGTATTTTAATTATGCTATTCAACTAGATCCAAGTGTTTTCCTAGTCAGATTACCTACGGTAGCTCTCCTGCTTTTGTGAGGAAGGAAGAACTGTCACAGTGGAAGAACTTTATGAAAACATTTTTGTATGCAATCACCATGAGGAGGAGGGACCCTATTAATTTAGATTCCCTTATCTAAAGGAAGAAAGGGCAAAGACTGCAATGTTCTAATTATGACCCAGTTCTGTAGCACAAGGTTTCACTTCAATCTCAGAAAAAAGTAGATTTGTCATCTAGGTTTCCTCACGGTATGTCCCAGGTCCATCTCTTGCCCCAGTAACATTTCTTGCCTTCTCCTTTGCCACAGCTGATACTGAATCGTTTGCCAAGCATTGTTTATCTGTTTGTGTAGAGTGATCTAATGTTGAAAGCCTTTTCATAGGAGGTGCTGGTTGCCACTCTGGACCTGGAGGATGTTCGAAGTTACAGAGCAGAGATTTCATCTCGTAACTTGGCTGTAAGAATTCTTTGTGTTTGTAAGCTGTGCCAAGTTTGAGTAGTTAATGAATGTAAAAAGTATTTGCATGTCTTGATTTTCACAGTATTTTATAGATCTGATGTTTTATAGGTATATGCTACAGTAAAATTGGTGTCTTCTGAATTCTTCTGTGCTATTGCTTAGGCAAGTAAAGTGAATCCTTATCCCAGGGTAAAAGTGGATTTTGCTCTGTCGTGTGCTGACGATGTAGCTGTTCCTATTTGTATGCCAATCCAGTGGAGACATCACAGTCCTGAGGAGGAGATCAGGTAATCAAACACTGAATCTGTTGCTCGAAAATTATTTTGATTTAAAAAAAAAACAACCAAAACTCAAACAAACCAAAGAAAGAGATAAACATAAGATGTTGCTTAGATTTAAGTAAACAAAGTCTCTCATTGGAAGACCACAGTATATATGTTGACTTGCTTAGATGTTTTTCCCTAACCTTCTTAGAACAATCATGTTCTGTAATTTCAGTCTTGGACCTGCATGTTGGCTCTGGGACTATTTAAGGCGCAGCAAACAGGTAAGAACAACTGGGTTTGTTTTTCCATTGGCATACACAGCTTCTTTTGTGCCACAGGAACAACCCAAATTGTTATCCTGTGCTACTGGTAACCCAAACCGATGTTAGTCCAAGGTGCAAAGTTTGAGTTTTTCACTCATTCAGACTTAAAAATTGTATTCCAAGTCTGACTTCAGTATGCTCTGTGCACCCTTCCCTTAGGAACTGTGCCTTCTTGAGTGCAGCAGAGTGATATGAAGTAGCAATTCCATGTAATAGTAAAATATATATGAAAAATACAATCCTTTTTATTAGCTTTTCTGTCTTACTAGGGGGTGAAGACAACTGGAATCTTTTCTAGCCAAAGGGCTTTGCACTGACTACTT
Organism: Oriolus oriolus; assembly: GCA_013400235.1. Taxonomy (NCBI): domain Eukaryota; kingdom Metazoa; phylum Chordata; class Aves; order Passeriformes; family Corvidae; genus Oriolus; species Oriolus oriolus. The sequence continues at coordinate 125,637 of VXBT01011362.1, read as the reverse complement.
GTTTGATTATCCAGTTGATGAGAGTTTAAGAGGATTTGCTCTGGGTGGTTTGTTCTGTTTTTCCCCAGTAGAATATAAACAGGCTTGAACAATGCACCTGTCACTCTTCTACAGGAGTGTGTTTCTGAGTAGTACAGCACATATTTTTTTCTAATTTTGCTGTGTGAGACCTCTTCCTTGCTCTGTTTTCAAGGCAGGATTTCTCCTACCTCTGAGTGGTGGAATTGACAGCTCTGCTACAGCCTGCATAGTGTATTCCATGTGTCACCAGGTTTGCCTGGCAGTCAAGAATGGCAGTAAGTAGATCTGTGTGTCTGGCCAGCCATACTCACTAGTGATTCTGGACAAGCTAATATTAGCTGGGTGCAGTAGCTGCAAGAGCTTATTAATGGCAGACAATTTCCCTGTTGTTCTAATGGAGTTCTTTTTATCTCTTCAGAAATTCCAGCAAAAATGTGTGTCCAGATTCAGATTCTCTGAATTGGCTTAATAGTTTTCATTTTGGGTTTAAGAATTTGATGTGGAACTCAGATTAGTTTCTGTCTAGACTATTGTTCAAATGTTGGCTGATGTAGTTTTCAGTTTATTCTGAAAATTTTCCCCTTCTATTAAAACCAGCACTACAAAGCATGGTTAGGGATGGTTGAAGTTCTTAAACTGGCTTTAAGCAGACTTTGTGCTTTTAGCTAAGTCTTTGTACAGACTGGATTATGTTTTCTATGAAAATTCTTCAGTAGATCAAATGTATTTAATATTTCTGTGCTCAAAATCAGGAGCAAAATCAGTAATTCTTTTATTTGATAGATGAAATTTTTTTGGGGGGAGTTAGACGTAGTCATCTTATTTGTCAGGGACACTGTAAAGCTTACTTGGAATACAAGGGATGTACATGATATTTGCATATCCTTGGCAGGAGGAGCACAATAATTTCCACCCTTGTGTTTCTTTTGCTCTGTCCTCAGATGCAGACGTGCTGGCTGATGCACGCAGAATTGTGAATGATGAGACCTACATCCCTGAGGATCCTCGGGAATTGTGCAAGCATGTCTTCACCACGTGCTACATGGCTAGTGAGAACTCCTCTCAGGATACCTGCAACAGGGCTAAACTGCTGGCTGAGCAAATAGGCAGGTACAAGCTGAGAAGTGCTGGGGAAAAAAAAATCTTGTTCTGGCAAGGACTTGCATCTAAAACGTTCAAGCTTGAAAATGGGAAAAAATAAGAGAGCAGTAGGAGGTGGGTTAGGTAGGAATGTTACAAATATTATTACTTAAGTGTTAAAGTGAGGCAAACTTAGAAGCATTTGGCAAAGGACATGGAATTTTGGAAACGGACTCTGAAAAGCGGTATTCTTTCCCAAGTTTCTTCATACCAGATCTGAGATTTTAGTGGCCTTAAAACCTCATTTGATGGGTGGATTTGTTTTTTGGTTTTTTTTTTTTAAATGGTATTTTATATAGTCAGATTGTGCTAGCTGAGTCACTTGTGCTTGAACTCTTCTCAGCTACCATATCAACCTGAACATTGATACGGCTGTGAAAGCTGTTGTGGGGATCTTCAGTGTGGTGACAGGTCGAACTCCCCGGTTTTCTGTCTTCGGAGGGAGCAGCAGAGAGAGCCTGGCACTCCAGAATGTGCAGGTGTGTGCCCTGTGGACTGAGTCAGGTCAGACTCTTTTGGTTATGTGGGTTTTGGTTTGGCTTTTTTGTTTTTCCAACCTAACCAGCAACTCTGCTTTAGTTCTGAGCGTTGGTTATCCTGTTTGATAGTTTTTGTTAATTTGAAGACTTGATCTTTCTCCCTCTGTTACTGGAGAAATCCAGCTGTTTGCTCTGGAAGCAAACATTGAATCCTTTATGAGCTTTTTGGCAACAGGAGAGGCTTTAGTCACAGAGGAGTGTGGGTATTTCCTTAATATCACGCACAATTGTGGCTGGAGCTGGAGGCTGGATCCCAGGTTGGTTTGAAAAAGCTGAGTTTCAGAATGGGGACAAAAGCGAAGTGAACTTTTTACAAATGTTATGTATTAGACTAGAGAGATTTATTTACTCCATAAAAGGGTATGATTTATTTGCATACTTCATCCCTCATGGATCCTTGTTAGTGCTTGTAGGAGGTAGAAAATGGCAACTACTCCCCCATTTGCAGTTCAGAGCAGGAGAAACTTCCTCAGTCTGTGGCAGTAGCAGATACTGAACCTGGATTTCCTGAGTGTTCAGCATTTTCTCCACAAGATCATCCTTCTTGAAGCTACACTTACCCTGCCCACATTTTGTTCTTCGTGAGTTTGTTTAGACAATTGATTAATAAAAGTGACTGGGGAGAAATCACTCTGCTATTTAAATTTTGCTTTCCTTTTCATTTTGCTTTGCAGGCTAGAATAAGAATGGTCCTCGCCTACCTGTTTGCTCAGCTGACACTGTGGGCTCGTGGGATGCCAGGGGGACTGCTGGTGCTGGGATCGGCTAATGTGGATGAAAGGTTGGTGAAAATTAGGAATCCAAACCCAGGTGGAACAGGACACTGTCATTTCCTTGCAGCTCTACCAAATCTCAGTGTAGATTAGTACTCAGAAGAGGTAACAACCTAAGAAGACACCGGTAACAGTGAAATTAGTGAAAATAGTTGAATCAGCCTGAATGGGAAATGGTGTGTTTTTCAGAGGTTTAGCCAAAGTATTGCTATAGCTTTCCCATAAAATGCTGTTTTCAGTAGAGCTTACCTGTGCATTCACTAGGCTAACTTCCCAATTGGTTGTATTTTCAGTTACTGTATTAGTAATTAAGATGTGAACTTTGAGCTGAAAAACAGACTTTAAAATCTGGAGTACTGTTACTGGAGCTGAGTATTTGAAGGTTAAAGCAATCCCTTTAATACTGTGGGAGTGGTAACCTCTAAAGCTGTGAGAGTCCTGTGTGCTGGTTCTGTGGGTGTTTTGAGATTTATTGTTTTAATTGGTCAGCACAGTATTTTAATTGTTTTGCACATACTGCCTTGGCATGGACAGTTTTGCAGTGCTTTATGATTGTTTAAAGTATCAACTTCTGGAAATTTCATGGCTTTAGGATAGCCCTGTTGCAGTTAAATATGTTTGCCCTTTAGGTATAAATATGTTATACCAATCTGTAGTCTGTTTCTTGCTTGCTTTATGCTACATATAAATTCTCTGTAGTGTCAAGGATTATATATTATGCTGCAGTTACATTATTATTTACTGTTGCTGGATAAAATCTCCTGTCTTGCTCAGTCTCCGTGGTTACTTGACCAAGTACGACTGCTCCAGTGCTGATATCAACCCCATTGGTGGCATCAGCAAGACTGATCTGAAGAACTTCATTCAGTATTGCATTGAAAACTTCCAGCTCACGGCCCTCAGAAGGTGAGCAGCGATTCAGTGACTGTGTTTGTTAACTCCACTGGGGGAATTGTCTGAGCCAGGTGCTTTGTTTTTGCGGTGAAGCACTGTTTTAACAAACCAGCGCTCGTAAGACTGCTTAGAATGCATGGTTTTCCTTTTCCCTCTCCCTTACAGTATCATGGCCGCTCCACCCACTGCAGAGTTGGAGCCCCTGGTGGATGGACAAGTGGCTCAAACTGATGAGGTAATGGGCAGTGCCCTTAAAATTACCCCAAAATCTGGGTTTTGTCCAATAACTGTTGTTTACTCTTGTATGTATCCATGCTTATTGACAAGCATGTTATAAACAGTATTAAAGCTGCCAACAAGGCATTAGTTTCCCACACCTGCCCTATCTGTGCTGACAATAGTTACCAAACCAGCAAATTAACTTTTTTGAATGATTTTAGATTTTTGGACACTTAGAAGGATGAGTGTTGTAAAATTCAGTTTGTTTGAAGTTTTTTTTACTATCAAAAGAAAGTCAGGGCCTTACTGCTATGAAAATGACTGGTGGCAAAGCCCTCTTCTTCCCACACCCTTCTCTTTGCTATCCCTTTGGAAAAGAGAGGACTGTTAAACTACCTCTGTGGGCTCCAATCTCCCGATTCAGAGAGTTTTTTAATTTCTGTTCATAATATTACTATGTCTTTTTGACATTGACAATTTCATTTTGGTGTTTCTTTGATTTAACTGGGTTATTTTAACTGCTCCATAAAAGTATTCATTAAAATTTGCATAGTTAAGATTTTCAGTGACTTTCTCTGTGTGTGTGTTTTCAGACAGATATGGGGATGACATATGCAGAGCTCTCAGTCTATGGGAAATTAAGGAAAATTTCAAAGGCTGGACCATACAGTATGTTCTGTAAGCTGATTAATATGTGGAAGGAAATTTGTACTCCAAGAGAGGTAAGATACCAAAGAGAAAAAAAAATCAAATAGTTTAATGTTTTTGCCAAAAGAGAGTATGTTTGGAGGAAGGTCAGGTTCCTTTTAAGTGAAAGGAGTTTCGTTATTTTGTGTTTGGAGATTGTTCTGCAGCTGCAGCAGAATATGCTGGAAAAGCTGGTCTGCATCTCTTAAATGGAGCTTGTTGTCTTGTGTTGCAAATTGTTAAAACAGTAATTGGGTAATTTGAAAACAATTACTTCAAAACTATACCTCAGGGGGAAAATGGTTCTCTGAAATACAGATGACCAACTACTCTTGAAGCCTTTGGTTATGTGTTCTGAGAAAAAAAAATGACTCTTGCTTGGAAAGAATATCTAGGCTGTGTAAAGGTAGAATACAATCTCCAAAATACTGTTCTGCTCTAAATTTTTAAATTAAAATACTTAGAAACTTCATCTGCTGAAAAGCTCTATTCTTTGTACGCCAGGTGGCATCCAAGGTTAAGCATTTCTTCAGGATGTATTCAGTCAACAGGCACAAAATGACCACCCTCACCCCTTCCTACCATGCTGAAAACTACAGTCCAGACGACAACCGATTTGACCTGAGGCCTTTCCTCTACAACACCTCATGGTCCTGGCAGTTCAGGTGTATAGATAAACAGGTAAATGCCCTCTGCCTCTGGGACGGTTTTATATGTAAATTATTCACAGTGGGTCCAGCCTGGTTCCAGTGAATCTCCAGCAAAAGACAACTAGCATTTTAGGGTGGTAGTTACTACAGAAATAACTGTGATTGTTCTTTTCACATAACTGTGAGGCTAAATCCTCTGATTTCAGTGTAGGCTGTTCGGGTTCTTTTTTGTCGTACTGCTATGAAAACAAGAAAAAGAAAAAATAAAAGAATAGATGTAGTGAGGCCAGAAACTAATAGGTGTACCCAGACCCGTGAAGTCCTGTGCTAATGGGAAAAACAAGCTTTTGTGATTGCAGAATTAAGATTTGACCTACATCAGCGTGGGGAAAGCCAGCGTAAGGGGCAGCAATTCACTGTGAGTGCTTCTCCCACCTGCTTCGGCAACAATTCCTTTTTTGAATCTCAAGTTAGTTGACTCACAAATACACGTTTTCTCAAACGCAGCAGCAGTAATGGTACTGTGCTCAGTTTGAGCACTGTGAGGTGGGGAGAGACCCAGGCAATTATTGGAACCATGCTTAACTTTTCGTAGTTTTTAGCCACCCCTTCAAACTTATTTTAATGCCTCTTTTATGGCGGTAGTGCTGGGCTGAAGAATTGTAGCACCTTGAAGTTTTTTCTGCCAGAGATTTCACACCCCAGTTGCTTTTAAGAATATGTTTATAGATGTAATAAAATATTAATTCCTTCATCTATGAAATACCAGACATGTAATAATAGTGTTTTACTACCTTGAAACCTGGGATAAAAGCTACCATGTGCAGTACTTTATTGTAAAGTATGTATGGTGGGAGATTTTTTACATCATATTGGACTTTTTCCCACTGAAGTCCAGGACAAAAGTTCTTTTGGCCTCTGTGGGAGTCAGGCAAAATGTTTTTGTAGGGTCTGGACCAAAATGTAATTATTTTATGCTTACAGTAAATGTGATTAAGAGCTTTTAATGATGCAGGATATTGTTACGCTCTTTAACTGGATTTGTTTGTAATAGCAGTTGTGCCATGCAAGGGTAGTGGCCATTGCAACTTATTCCTGGAAACTGGGAGACAAGTTTGGGGAAGATTTTATTGTGTAGGCAACAGTAACCTGAACTGATAACTCCTGCAGCTCTTTGCAAGACTGGAAAATAGTAACTTGCAATGGTTTGATTCAAATCTGCTCTGTTCAAGAGAATGAATACAGGAAGAGTTTCCTCTTATTGTAGGTGTTCAGCACAGTTGTAATTCTGAAGAGAATCGCTCTCTAGGACAGTGTCTCACTGGTCATTCTGCTCCTGGGACTCAATCTGCACTTAAGATTTTTCTGGCATAGTAACAGGACTGTGAAAATATGGCATAAAAACATAAAGCCCACCCTTAGTTAGGTAATGCCAGGTTTTCCTGTAGGAGAGTCCTGTTACAGCTTGAGCTCATTTGGAATGGAAACCAATTTGCTAATGACAAGAGAAATCGGTTGGATTTGTAGAAAGTACTTTTCTGCTTTTGATGTCTGTAGTGTAGTCAAGCCAGTTTAGTTATCCACTCATTTTTAGTGCAAAATCCCCATTGTACTTGCTGCAGAAGGAACAGGGGTGAAAAGAAGTTGAGATCATAGCATTTACTGGGAATTGCCAGATTTGCTCTTGGGGTCTTAGTGTCATTCAGCTCTACCTGGCCAAGGGGGTTTAGAGTAACCCTAGGAACTCCAGCAGCACTGTCTGTAGCTTCTGCCTTGGAGCTGTGTCTGAAGCGAAGGATTTGTGGTCAGAGCACGCACTTCTAGTTGCCAAAATGTTCGCTGGGATTTTAATAGCTGGCATAATTTGAAGGAACTGTGATGCAGCTCAGAAGAAAGCTGGCACATGTACCCAAAGGGCGAGATATCTGCAGGCTGTCTTCTGCTTTTTCCAGTGTCACACCACAAGATTAGCTGCATTTGCTCAAACCAAAGATTTATCCACTTCATAAAAACCTGATCTTTGTGTGTCTCTTTTACAACCAGCAGCAGATGTTGATGGAAGAACAAGCTTATTTTTGCTATTGAATTGGTTTCCTTTTTACTTGCAGGTATCCAAGCTAGAAAAAAAGGAAGGAATTTCTGTAGCTGAAGACATGGACTGACTTCCTGTCTTGTTTACCTGTAGTAATTAATTTGCCAAACAGAATGTTCAAAACTGGATTATACTGTGATAATGAGCAGGGATGACCTACTCAACAATTCTTGAGCTGACCACTGTAATCAATTTTTTTTTAATTGACTCCCTGTTTTACTCCCAATATACTTAAACTGTAGTTTGGCTAAGGAATCATTTATTAAGGATTTTCTTCAACTTCTTGAGTTAATTGCCTTTCGTTTAAAATATTTGGATAAATCCATCATAAATAAATCCAGGGTAGTATTTTGTTTGGTTCTGATAATTTGGATATGACTTTTGAGTAACATTCAGGTGAATGTATAAAATTTTAACGGTTCTGGCATGTGCTGTTGAGGGGGAAAAACTCACCTTACTTTGCAATAAACTTGTAATTTGGTCATGCTGATTGACTCAGTTCTTACTTTACATGTTTTTTATTTACCTAGCACTGGCTTTGTAGACTGGTCGTGTTTTGAATGGCCACATAATGTCTGACTCAGCAATGTATTGGAAGCGTGTCTGTCTTGAAGCAGATGTGTAATCTCCATGTCAGTGGGATCAAAATTCGAGTTCAGCCTCTTGTTTTGTTTGAATATTGCAGAATGAAGTATAAAACCAGCATCCTCTGAGTTCAATTAGTGTTACCCACATCCCACCTACAGTTTGCAAAAACTTAATTTTTAGCTTCATGACTTCAGCTGATCTTTTAAATGTGTTCAGTGCTGTGGAGCAATAAAAAAAAGATAGGCTTGTTCCTTTGCCTGAGTCCCTTTTCTGCCTTTTCATTTAATATTTGGTTGTTTCCATTTTTTTTCTTAAACCTTGATTTGAAAGGTATGGTTTTAATAAGGAAAACCAGAAATGCATTTCTGCAGTTCTGGGCAAACAACACCCTAACTGCAACAACAGGAGAGCTTAGGCCCAGTGAGACTTCTGTTAAAATAGTCCTACATAGTGGAAAATGTCTGCTCAAAAGGGCACGTTCTCCACATTTGTTTTCCACAACTCAGGAGCTGATTCACTTGGAGTTAAAGATGCTGCATTGTTCATTGTGTGTGTTATATGGTACTAATTTAAATACACAATTAACTTACCTTAGTGGGTGCTGCTGGTACAAAGAATGGAAAACTCCAGCTGAATTTTGCCTTCCTTCGCAGTTAGTTGGACAATTCCACTTCCCATTCCAGCCCAAGGGAGTGGATGAATTTTGAACAGAAGTTCAAGAAGTTTGTTGTATATTTGAGAACTTCTTATTTCTTTCTTTCCTCCGGAAGTTACTGGCTTCTGTTTCTTGACAATCACAGAAGAGGAAAGAGGAGACATTTGCTTTCATTCAAATAAAAACCCACAATATTTACATATGTTTCTTGTTAGTGTTGTTACCTTGACTATTTCAGACACTTGTCTTTCTTAGCAATGGCATTTACAGCACGTGTACAAATTGCATTTTATTTCTTGCCTGCTAATGCTGACTACAGATTGTACCAGGCCATCCCTATTTTCCTTTCACTATCCAGAAATTCTTAACTGTGTCTGTTCCATCTGATGCCTCTAGTTCAGCTGTTACCAACACTAACTCCAATTTTATCAGTGCATTGTTGCCTACTGAGAATGGGAAATAATTGCAATGAGTAGCTGCTGATGTTCACTTTTTACTGGGGATGACTTATACTGGGTTTGTGTGGCCAGGTTTTAGTGGGGGAGGGCTACAGGGCTGGTTTCTCTGAGAAATTCCTGGAAGCTTCCTCTGAGTCCAGCAGAGCCAATCCCAGCTGGCTACAGGATGGATCCACCACTGGCCAAGGCCAAGCAAACCAGTGATGGGAGTAATGCCTCTGACAACAGATTTAAGAAGGAGAAAAAGGTATTGTGCAGCAGTAGTTGCAGCCAGAGAAGAGCAGGGTGAGAATATGTGAGGGGAACAGCCCTGCAGACACCCAGGTCAGTGCAGAAGGAGGGGCAGGAGCTGCTCCAGGCGCTGGAGCTGAGATTGCCCTGCAGCCCGTGGTGAGGCAGCTGTGTCCCTGAGCCCATGGAGGGCCACAGGAATCCACAGATCCACCTGCAGCCCATGGAGGGGCCCACACCAGGGCAGGTGGATGCTCAAAGGAGGCTGTGAACCTGTGGGAAGCCCAGGTGGAGCAGGATCCTGGCAGGGACCTGCAGAGCCGTGGAGAGAGGAGCCCATGCTGGAGCAGGTTGCCTGGTAGGACTTGCGGCCCTGCAGGGAACCCACAGTGGAACAGGCTCTTCCTGAAGAACTGCAGCCCGTGGGAAGGACTCTTGTTGGAAAAGTTCATGGGGGACAGTTCTGTGTGGGAGGGAAACCTCCATGCTGAAGGAGGGGAAGGACTTGTTGGCCTGAGGAGGAAGCAGTGGCAGAAACAACGTGAACTGACCATAACCCTGCTCCCTGTCTCACTATGCCACTGAGGGAGTGGGGTAGAGAATCAGGAATAAATTTAAGCCCAGGAAGGAGGGAGGGCTGGGGTGTTTTTAGTATTTGCTTTATTTCTCATTATACTTTTCTGATATGATTGGTAATAAATTCAAATAATTTTGCTATGTCAATTCTGTTTTGCCTGTGATGGTATTCAGTGAGTGACCTCTCCCTGCCCTTAACTTGTATTTTCTCTCCATGTCCAGCTGAGGAGGGGAGGGATGGAGCAGCCCAGGTCAACCCATTGCACAACTATTATGGTAAAGACAACATCAAAGAGTTTTCTTTTTTATCTTCAGCTGGATATTACCCTGACTTATTTGGAAGTCAGCGTAAACCTCATTTTTTACCCATCAGTGGTGCAGCTGAAGGCAAAAGCTACCCCATTGCTATTTATCAAATGTGTATAAAATTACACGTTCCTGAGTTAAATAAAGGTGGCTCGTAGAGACCAGACAGTTTTTTTGTCATTTGGCTGAATTTGTGACACATCAAGACTATGAGCCTGTTGTTATCCCTACATACCACCAGCTCCCTGGAAGAGAGCTGGCCTATGGCAACACCATTGTCCACAGTGAACATTGCTCCCTGGCCCATGATTTGATTTGCAATTCAGCTAGTTCTTACACCTAAGAGTTACCTTATAACAGTCTTGACTGGTAAATGTGTAAAATACTCACTGAAGTAAAGAGCACCTAGCTTGATAAATGATGTGTAACCTTCAATTAAAGAGCAAAGGAGGGGGTCTACTTTTACTTCCCAGGTTGAAATACTAAAATGAGGGATTGATACACTCTAGTGTTTATCATTATGCTGCCATAGATCCCAGTATGTGGCAGAAAAGCGTTGTCCAATTTTCCTGATGCCTCTTTTGAAACTGCAGCTTTATGAAATGGAACGGTGGAAGTGCGTGTGAAGGGGACCGTGAGAAGAGCGGGCAGGTAGCACAAGTGAGGCATCTTTTAACAGTAAAAGCAACATGAATGAAGTTCACAGTTGTTTGTGGAATGCCCAGGTGATTAAATACAAATTAAGTACCTTCTGCGACCAGGGATGTAAATGGTTATTTAGGACTGTGATATATGCGGGAAACGGTAATTCCTACGCTCACGGCCCCGCAGTTGCCCTCAGGCACCCAGCCAGGAGCCTGGAGCTGCCGTGAGGCAAAAAAGCTTCAACTCTTCACCAGGGATATATTTTTTAATCCATAAATGTCGTGTGGGATCCCCCCCTCGGAAGTTCAGGTGAAAACCCAACTCTTTTCGACCCCATACTACCACGTCTCTCACCACACCCCGCCTGCTTCAGTACCCCAGCCCGAGACGAGC
>VXBT01011362.1:0-114747 GCA_013400235.1 Oriolus oriolus | reverse complement strand
CCGAGACGAGCGGACGGCAAATGGCGCCCCGGGGCCGAATGCCGGGGTAGCGCCGGCTCCCGCGGCAGCCATGGGAGGAGCCCGCTCGGGCCGCAGGTCCTGCCCACCCCCGCAGCCGGTCACATGCGGCGGGCGGAGCCGCCCGGGGCGGGCCGAGCCCCGCTCCCGTCCCGCCCCCGGTCCCCTCCCCTCCAGCCCCGTCGTGCCCCATCGCAGCCCGGCGGCGGCGCGGCGGGAGCTCGGTCGGTGGTGCTGATGGAGGCCGGCGCTGAGGCGGAGCCGCTGCTGCCCCCGCGGCGCTGGCGGGCGGGCCGGGGGCTGTGGTGGGAACGCGGCGGTGCCCGCTCGGCCGCCGAGGACGGTGAGTGCCCGGGGCGGCCGGTGCCCGGGGCGCTGGAGCGGGCGGAGCTCTCGCCTTTCCCGCAGAGCTGGGGCGCTCCCGGGAGCGGGAGGAGCGGGAGGGGCAGGAAGCCCCCCGGGCTGCTGAGGGGCTCGGCCGCCCTGCCCGGGCTGCTCCCGGCGGGGACGGCTCTGAAGGAGCCGCTATCGCTGGGCTCAGGTGCGAGCCTTGCACTGCTGCTGCAGCCCCAGGCTTCCTTAGTTCCTTATGTAATTTTAGGGTTTTTCTCTAAAGTGCTGACAAGTTTTTCTCAAAGCCGGTGACTGTCGTAGGTCTGACAACTCAATTCCTCCAGGATGGAATCCTTTGGAGACCTCAGGTTCTCTCTTTTCAGAGTATTGGCATCACCTAAGGGAACCTTCGCTTTTTGTTGCTCTTTTGAGCAGTGCCAGAAGTGCAGCGGGGTCTTGGATGGGTCCTGTGTGCCCAAACCGAGCAGTGCTTTAATCATCACTTGTGACTAAGTGTCACTTGCTGTGACTAAGATTTGCAGAGTAAGTTGTATATCCATGGTAGAATGCATGGAGAAATTGCTAAAGTAAACATTTTTGGCTAATTTCCCTGTTTTATTTTTATACTGTGAACAGTCGCTTGGATTCTGCCCTTCCAAAATCCTTGGCATCAACACCAGTGGCTTGCTGTGTGCTTCAAGTACCTAAAGCTTTTGCTGTCCTTGCAGTCCTTTTAACTAATAGTTCCTTTAAGCAGCTTTTATTTTTGTCTCACTAGTGTGAGATGTCATGAAAACAATAATGTATTTACTGCATGAGCCCGGCTTGTCTCCTGTTTATACTCAGATCTTTCCTGCGCCATGGTTCATATCAGGATCAGTACAAAACGGTTGTTGCTGATGCTCAGATAAAGGGTGACATTTAAAAACTGTTTGCAGTCTTTGTCGGAAATTGATGCTACTGAATCATGTGGAACATGAAATTGTCTGTGACTCCGATCAGTGATGTTTGTGGCATTGCTTGGTGTCTGGAGGAGAGCATTGTGCTGCTGCTGGAACGGACTCTTTCCTGTTGTATCCTGGGTTGTGAGTGCTGTCTCCTCGGAGGAGATGGTATGAAGTGCTCCTTGGGACTCTTCCCCTCTGTGGGAAGGTTACAGTAGCATATATTTTTCACATCATGAGTCCCCGTCAGTTTTTTATCTCTTTTCGTATCTCTCCTTTTTCTTTTTTCTTCCTTATTTTGACCTTAACTGCCTTTGTTTCTCTTTTTGGCTAAATTGCCAGGTTAGTTCCTGAAAGGTCTTCACGTAAACACAAGTGGCTGCCCTTTATTTTTTATGTGTCTATCTTCACATAGAATTCTTAATACTGGGTTTTGAAAAATGGCATAGTAACTAATTTAGTGGTATTTTATTTCAGTTTGTGTTCTTTTACTCCTTGCTGTGTCTTGAGCTCTGATCTGTTTGGTATGGTGATAGTAACTCTCAGAACAAATTAAAAAAGCACTTAATTTAGTTCTCATATGACTGGAGATTCCTGTTGGTTTTGGAGGAACAAGATCATTTTAAACTGCAGTATCTTTATTAAACAAAAGTAAAAATTGCTATAATAGTAGTGCCTGATTTTTCTGGCTTCACTTCACTGTACACTCCGTCACAGAATAATTTAAATCTCCATTATTTTGCCTGTTAGGACTTGTTTCTCTGTAGTTTTGTGTTGCTTAACTACCAGTGTAATCTGGCTACTTAAACCTAAAAGAGAACCTTTTAACAAAACACAGAAAGATGCATGATGTGTTTGATATTATTATTACTTATTTAATGCAATGCACAGTGCTGCTGACAGAGCAAATGTGGCAGGAGCTCTCTTTTTTTTGTGTGTGTGTACAGTGCCCTTTGTCATGAGAACCATGATTGTGCACCTTCTGTTAACTGATAAGCTGTTTTATCCAAAGTTTATTTATCCAAAATACAGCAAGTGATTCTTACTTCTTTTTAACTTCATAGGTGTTGGAGCTGATAGTGACCTTTATATAAACCAAGCCATAGTATTTATTGAAGATGCAATACAAGTAAGTATTAATTTTTTCTTAGCTGTTATGCTTCCCGTGCTGGATGTTTGTCACACACTGCCAGTCCTTAACTTTTTCTGAGTTCAGGCAACCTTTGTAAACCATCATCCTGATTCACAAAGCAAAATCAGAATTCCAAATTCCTGTGGTATGCAAGTCTCAGTGACTTTCTGCCTAGGAGAAATATATTTTTCCCCACAGTGAAGTAATCTCTTTAAGGGTTTCAGAAGAGATGCTGGTTTGTGGAGTGATTTTCACGGTGGTTTTTTGTTTGTTTATTTGTTTGGGTTGGTTTGATTGTGGGTGTTTTGACTGTGACTAACCTACTGCTAAGAGAAACTATTTGTGCAAACCCTGTAATTTGCCTCTCCGTCTGACTACTTGCACATCTTAAGAGCTGGTAAAAGCTCAAGAGTTTAAGGCTGGCTTCAAGTGTGAAGCTGGAGCTCTTCAGCTTCAGCTGAACTTGGTGCCTTTGGAAGTCTTGATGCCCTCTTTGTCTCTCCTTTACTGGCCATTACTGCAGGTTCCTGGATCCTGTTATCTCCCAGCTGGTAGATGCAGGCAGTGGGAATGCTGAAGGGCAGTTCCTGAGCTCTCTTGCTGCATCTAGATGGCTTTTGGTTGGGAGATTTCTGGGGGTCAGATGTATTTAAAGTGTGGCCACCTTTCTGGAAGCAGCTACTTCTCAGTGATGGCAGAGTAGGAACAGCCCAGCAGCTGTTGCAGAGGAGGGACGGAGCAGATTTTGGGGATTCCTGAAGAATCACAGGCACTTCCTGATCTTAAAGCATGTTTTATTCAAAGACATAGGTTGAGGTCTCTTCTATTCAGAATTAATTTGTTTGCATCTTATGGCTTGTTGGAAGAGAAAGACAAAAGAAGATCTGTGAGTGCAATGAGTGTTAGAGAGGGGAATTAAGTGGGTGGACCATTTTGGCGAGTACATAGAATAGTCACTGAATTATTACAAATGCTGTTATTTGAAATGATGACAGTGCTTGCTTCAGATGACTGCCACACAGTTTAATTATCTGAGCAGCTGTGTGGTCTTTAGATAGGAGAACTTCTTTAAAATTTTTCCCTTTTCACACATGTAGAATAGCTCCGTGGTCATGGGTGACCTGATAACTTTAATAATTAATAACATGTACTGATTTGGTTTGCTTTGGTAACTTGATCTTTGTCTTTGAGACAGACAGAATGTAATGTTTGAATTAGCCTTTTTGCTTCCTGCCTTCAGTATCGATCTATAAATCACCGTGTGGACTCCAAATCCCTGTGGCTTTATCGATGGTACTATTCCAGGACTTGCCAGTGGTAAGAACTCGGTTATCCTCTTTGCTTTTTTGTTTAGAAGTTGGTCGTTTTTTAAAAAAATTACTCTTCATCTTTCTTGTTTATTAGATAATTGTGCTTTTATCTTTGTAAGAACTTACTGTGGGAAGCCTGGGGATTGACCACATGTGAACATGATAGAAGTGGAAAGCAGCAAGTTTTGTGGAAGTGTGATGGCGTAGATGGCTCTTTGGAACAGCCACAGGACTGTTGCATGAATGGACTAATTGGCATGATTTACAGCACTGTGCATTTAGAGTTTTGAGAGTGTCTATTTCTAAACATGTAGGCTAACAGCAAGACTGTTTGCTGCTGTAAGTTTCTAAAGGACACAACCTCAGGTTATTTGGTGGTCAGCAGTTACTTCACCAATGTGGGCAACAACATGCTAGTCAAGTGCTGCCCTGTGGTCTAACCCATTTCAGTGAAATGCGGTATCATAAAGCTTGGTTTACTTCTAAGAAAATTGCTTTACTGTAAGTATTTTGTTATACTTTTGACTCATTTTGTGGCTGTTTTTTGGGGTTTGTCTTGGGGTTTTTCTTTTTTTGGTTCCTTTTTTTATGGCTTTGTCGGTTTTATTTTTAATTTCATCTCTCTCCAAACAGGATTTTGAGCTTAACCATTACTGTAATCTTGGCTTTGGCTTTCATTGAAGAACCTTCCTCGCTCACCGTCACGTCGGATGTCCGGTACCGCCTTCCCGCCTGGAATCCTCCCTGTGGCCTCACGGAGAGCATTGAGCTGCTCTGCTTCCTTGTGTTCGCGGTTGATGTGTCTGTGAAGGTGAGCATCTCCTTCATCTGGTATTGAATGAATCAGTGGGTGTGTTGTAGAATCGTTTTTCAAATCTTGCAATTGCAGGATGAAATTGCCTTGCTTTATTAGAGCCTCATTTCAGGAGAAATTAGCAAGTGTGTATTTGCTAAATGAAGGCATTTATTCCCTTTTTTTTCTAACCTAATTTTCCTAATTGTGTGGAATAAGTGAAATAAATTTTGCTAAGAGTGCAATTATTTTGGCTTAGGTGCTTGTATTAGGCTATAAAATTGGGGTATATAATAAATATATGTCAGTTCATTTATACAAAATAAAAGTAGTCAGAAATAGACCTTTCTTGGGATACTTATTTCTGGAAAATCCCTTTTTATGCTTATTAAGGGGTGATTTTTCTTGCATTCAAAGGATTTCTCTCGCATGGCTTATGTACACCTCTCACTTTTGCTGACCTTTATTTAGTTTTTGTAGAGGAAAATCTCTCAACAGTGTATTTTTGTTTGGATTTTGGAGAGCTTTTTAAGAGCACTGATGTAAAATTACTACTACTTGGAAAAAAGCAAGCAGTCCTGACTTATTAGGGCATTTGATTTTATTATTAAAGTAAATTTTGGTTGTTCTTTTTTTTCCTTGTCCAGAGTTACTTAATTGGATGGAAAGAATTTTGGAAAAATAAATGGCTAATGGCTTATATACTGACATTAATTGTTTCCCTTACTGATTGGATTGTGTCACTGAGTTTTTTCTGCAAAGAGGTAAGAACTGCTTTCTGCAGAAATAATCAGCAGCTTAATTGTGGAGAGTGGCAGAGGAGAAGAACCTGCAAAGGCAGAGGCAGCAGGGTGTATGTGGTGTATTGAAGAATAAAAAGAGGAGGGTGGGATGGTTCACTTTGGTCTTTGATAGCTGGATAATGCGCTGAAACACAGAAAAAGTTTGACATAATGTGGCTTAGCAAAGAATTCTGTTTGATTCTTAGTGTAAATTTTGTGTTTGTTGGTAAAATTAAGTAGCAGTCATTGCTTTAGTCTCTCAGCAGTCAAAGAGTGCAGGGAAAACTCATTGCCTGGCACCAATTTTGCTGTGCAGTTGGAGAATTATATTCTTAACTTGACTGAATGGCAAAGCCTCTGTAGTGATGTATAAGAAAAGGGTAATTATGCAGTTTAACAGCTGCTTTCTATCCTGAACCTGTGCTGTGTTCAAAACAGTTGTGTCCTGAGAGGAATGTCAGGTTTGTGAAATGGTTCTAGAAGTGCCCTCCTTGTTTTTGTCTGCTGCAGATTTACATTAAATTAGTTGTTGTGCACTTGCAATCCTCGTTAAAGAAATACTAATGTGGTAAAAATTCGGGGAAGTGAATGAGAGAGAGATGACCTTAAAATGTAAAATTTTAAGGTGTGATAGTGGACAGGTAGTTTGAAGAGGAGCCTCCCACACAAAGCAGTGGCAGAAGGAGCAGTGGTACTGCTGGGGTGGATGAGCGAGAGAATAGCAATAAAGAAAGTGATTTTTACTGTATTTTGCTGCTAAGTGTGGCCCACAGAAGACTGATCCTAAAATGCAGGATGCTGAAACACTTGAAGTAGCAAATAAGTGACAGGAATGATTTGAAAGCTTGCAAGTGTCTTGACTGCAAGAATCAAACAGATTATTTGCTGTAGTGTTGTGGGGGAGAAAAGCAATTACAGTTTGAGTGCTGTCAGAGACAGAAATTGCTAAGTAAGAAGCAGGCCCTTTAGTTGTAAAACAAACAGTCTGAAAATTGAAATCAAGCACTTATTTTTAGAATGTGTATTTGTTCTTATTGAAAGTAGCTCTCTACTAATCCCTTTCTTCAGATGGACCTTCTTTCTTGAGATGGACCTTGGCAGAAAATACAAAAACAGCATCTCTTGCCAGATTGCTATGACTACTGAGCAATAAAGTTAGATTGTTTCTAATTAGTGGCCTGATGAGACTATCGAAATGTCAATGTGTGTTTTTAAAGCAATCTCTCCTCATTTTAATGAGGTGTGGAATCTCTTTTGGTGTTTTGTGAGCTCAGAAGAGCAGATCGCACCTCTTTTTCTGTTACACTGTTGGCTTTGTCGATGCGTGTCAGTGCTTTTTGACAAACTTGCATTAAAAGTATTTGTGCTGCCAGTCTTGCAGGAACTCAGTGTCTGATCCGTTGGTTTTTGCAGAGTGTGAGAGTAAGAAGAATCCTTCGCCCGTTCTTTCTCCTCCAGAATTCTTCTATGATGAAGAAGACATTAAAAAGTATCAACAGCACATTGCCTGAAATGGCGAGGTGGGTTATAGCACAGAAAATATCCTTTCACAGCAAGCAGATTGTTATCCTTTGTGTTCTGGTGGGGGCCATCTGAGCAGCTTCCTTCTGGATGGGGTAGCTAAGTGCTCAGTGAGATCAGGTCACAGTGGGTGGAGGCTGTGGTAACTTTTTGATTCTCTTTAGTCTGTAAGGGATCTCCAGACTGTGATGTGACTATATATGTGACATAGGGTTTTTTTAAAGCTAGCTGAGTGGGAGGTTTTAATTCTGCTTTTGTAAGCACTCTTGTAAAGGAAGAACTGAGGCACACAAGTGTGATTTTTATTTTGAATGAAAACTCACATCTCCTCCTGTTATCTCCATGTAACTTCTTAAAAACAGCCCTGGCTTTCTTTATATGGCATCATTTTGCATTTTTAGCAGAGGATATTGAGAATAAGATAAAGTCACTATTAATGCCTGTGACACATTTTCTCTCCAACAGTGTTGTTCTACTATTGGCTGTTCATCTGTCTCTCTTTACCATGTTTGCCATGCTGCTCTTTGCTCGAACAAAGGTAATCAATTCTATTGCTGCTTTGGTAGATCTGGGTGCCTTTTATCTGTACTTGCACAGCTGCTTCTAGCCTCGTTTTATAGTCAAACTAGTGAGACTCATTTTCCCCGAAGAGGTCACGTTACCTTGTCAGGCTTGCTGAGATGAGTTTGAAGTCCATTTGGAGACTTCTGACATGTGCATGGTATTCATGTATGCAGGAGACTTCCTCATACATTTATCCAGTTTGAATCTTTGAGTTACTTTCCCTGCTTTTGGTGAAACCCTCTGTGCTGTTCTGTCTCCAGAGCTCTTGTCACTTTTTCGTTTATGTTATCACTCATTTCTTCTTTTCTCTTCTCTCTCTAGCTATGTGCTAACTTTAGTTTCTTCTGTGTTTTCTCACCTTTCAATACTGGTATCCCTGGCCATGGCCTGGTAGGTTTTTGCCTGTATTAGTTTTGGTTTCTGATCTCTTTGGGTTTTCCTCTCATTTTTATCTTCCTGCTTCTGAAAAGCAAATTTGAAATTTTGTGGTTAAAATAATTTTTGTGTTCCAGTAATCTTGGTATGTTCCTTCTCTTCTAAACTTCCTGTATCTTAATTTATCACACTCAGATTATTTGGGGTTTTTTTCTCATTCTTACTTTTTAAGGCCTTCCATAAATATGTTACTGTGAACACAAAAATTTCTGGCATACTTCTCCCAGTAATTTTGGTCCTGTCCTTAATCTCAGTCTTTCACCTTCATTTCTACTGTAATTTTCACTTGAGCTTGCTTCTAGTCTTATGATCAGCAAATTCCCATGAATTCCCATGTTACAGAATCTTTGGAATTAGAAGCAGAGCTCTGTTTTCCTACTTTGTTTAGTTGCCTTCTTAAACCTTTGTATTATCTCTGTTTGTCACATCTAATTTCAGTTATGAGCTTCCCCAGCAGATGTATATTTATAACTTGTATACCTAAACCAGTCAATTTTGTGTACATTGAGGTAAAAAATAACAAATTAGAGAGTGTACTTTCCTATTTTGGTGTGCTGCTCTGACATCCCTACAAACTAATTTTATCTAACACGGCAAAATACTGCAGGCAAGTTCTAAAAGTAGGTTTATTGATGAAATTCATGACTCTGCATTTTTGCATTGTCTTGTGTATGCCCTCTAGGGTTGCATATTCCAGTCTTTGCAGCAGCTTCAAGAGCTGGTTGTCCTGTGCTGCCTGACTCATGTTTGTGTTGTTTGCACTCTGCATCTTTTTTATGTCTCTTCTTGACCTCAGGGAAAAAAAAATATATATATATATATATGTGGAGCATCCAAGATCAGCCTCCCAGTGTGTTTTTGATGAAGGTTCTGACACTATCTGAGCTTTTGCAGATCATTTGATGTTTCCACTGAGCCACAAAATAATTTTGATGACGTTAGTTGCCAAAGTAATTGCAAATATATTTTTGGGTGCTGTGGCACGGATCTTACCTTAATTTCCTTTCCCCAAGATGTTTAAGCTTTATGTGATGTTCTCATTGGTACTATAAACAGCATTTTAAATCTTCATTCTTTTCAAAACAGAAGAGTTGCCTGTTTCCTACCTGCCCAGCAGTTCCTGTACTGTGCATGAATGTTAGTTACAGCTAGTTACAGTTATTTATATATCTAAGGGGATAGCAGGAGGAAGGGGAAAACCTTCTGTAACTTTAATAACAAAAAATTAATTCAGAGGATGTTAAGTTTTCTATTTGGAAGTCCAAGGGGGTGTGAGAGACACTCTGAGTATGGTGGCAGAGCTGCAGGTGTTTGAGAGGGGTTTATAGGCAGGATCTTTGGTGGTTATTGAGGCCCCTCTTCATTACTGAGGAAGCTGGTTTGTTTCTTCGGTTTTTCTGTTTATTTTTTAAAAATCATATTCAGGGAGTCCTTTTATCTGCAGTATACCAGTATTTCTTGCACACTAAGAGGTGATGCTTTTTCTATCAATCCAGGGCTGCTTCAGAATCCTATACTGTCAGTTTGTGACATGATTGTTCTTCCTGGGTCTGAGGTGCTAGCTAGACATGACTTCCATGTGGAGCTTCCTGTTCTTCCTTGTGTTTTTTAGTTGCTGTTAATAAGTGATGTGATTGCTCTGTGTTCATACACATTCTCTTAATTTTTATGTTTGGCTTTTGCTTTTCCCACGGGGTAGCTTTGATTACGTGTGTAAGAAATTGATTGTTGACTGATGCTAATTTTTAAAAAAAATTTTAAAAAATTTTTCCCCCCTTCCTTGGTAAGATAGTGATTATCGATATTTCTCTTAACAATGAGCATCTCTTTGCCTAGGATAATCAGCAGGATAAGGAGTGGGTGGTGTATTTCCGGAACTTGCCGGATTCCCTGACGTCACTGCTGGTCCTGCTGACTACTGCAAATAATCCTGATGGTGAGCAGTCTTTCAGAAATAACTCTTGCCTCTCTTTTGGAAGAAGAACAGAGTAAGATTACTCTGTTCAGCCTACTGTAGCCATTCTTTCAGCTGATGGTTCTTAGTACAGCCACAGGAGGGTTGTGTAAAGGTTTTTCTTGTCTTTAGTAGCTTGATTCTTGCCTTTCTGTGGTGTAATTATATATGCCACTCTAAAGTCCAGCTGTGACAGAGCTTTTACCAATTGCCAAAAATTCATGCAGGTCTCCACTGTGCATCTCAAGCATTAAAATATTATTTCCTATTTTTGTTAAATTTGATACAGTGATGATACCGGCATATTCTAAGAATCGAGCATATTCAATCTTCTTCATCCTCTTTACTGTATTAGGTAAGTTACCTCTTGTCCACAGCAATGTAAATACACTTCAACTTTGACACTTGTGCATACCAGCTACAGTGTTTTATTTTTCTAGGGAAGTTTAATCATGAATTTCTCGGTTGTTGTGTTTCTTTCAATGATTGCGTAGTGCTTGTAAGATCATTTTCATGGAAGGGACTTGTGGTTTGGAGGTTTTTGTTAACATGTCACAGGGGAATGGATACGTTACAGTATATTCAAACATTAAAAACATTTTGGAAATCAGACACGAGAAAACCAACCCTTTTTAAGTTTTACATCTGATTTACTGCATACAGTGAAACTTCTTTGAGAAACTGATATTTTTCATTAAATTTTACTGCCTCTTTTTCTCCAACAGGCAACTTGTTTTTGATGAATTTGCTTACAGCAATAATATACAATCAGTTTCGAGGGTACCTTCTGGTGAGTAGAGCATTCCTGATTTCTGTGTTCTGCCATAACCTTGAACCTTTGAAGTATTTTCATCCGTGTACTAAAGCAACCCTCCCATTCTGGTTGCAGATACAGTTTTAAGGTACTAAATGTTCTTTGATGGAGATACTTTTCCCTTTATATGCTGTTACAGCTTGATCCTCTTCCATGACAAAATGACCTGCTTGCATACTTCCATGTATGCTGGGGATCTGTAATTTTGACTATTACAGGGAAAAAAAAAAAGGAACTGTTGTATGACTGAAGAAGGACAAGAGCAACTTAAACTTGGTCCCTGTGAAGGAAATCTGCTGTGCTGTTTAAATAGCTGCTGTTGCAGATGATAGGATGTTAAGGGGTTGGAAGGGACCTTAAAGATCATTCAGTCCCAACCCCCCTGCCTTGGGCAGGGACACCTCCCACTAGACCAGGTTACTCAAGGCCTTACCCAGATTGGCCCAGTAGCTTCTCTAGTAGAGTTCCAGAGAGAAGGTGGAGTTTGTTGGATAATAAGCCCAAGGCAATATTACACAGAAAAGAATGGCCCCCACCCTCTTGTGGCAGAGAGGTGTGTAAACAGAATTGGTGCAGAGAGGGTTTTTGGTAATCCTTTCCTCCTCCTCTGTTTCATCCCTTCTTTCTTAATTTTCTTCTTTCTCACGTGACAGCATGGCATAATCTGACTACTGATTTTCAAACTGAGTTTGAAAGTGATTACTATAATAAAAAAAAGCATGAAAACCCGTGGCTCTGGATTTGTGCTTTTGGGCAAGAAGCTGGAGCTGGGCAAGCTCTCTAACTCTTCTCTCTGCACATTAGTGTGAATTTCTGTGAATGCCTGAGCTTTGCTGTTGCCGGTGTCTCTGGAACAGGCACGTGCCTAAGCATTCCATAAGTGAAAATAAACCATAACCTGGATGTTTACTTGAATTCCAGGGACTTGTTTGCTTACTTGCTTCCTTCCTCCTCGTACACGGAGTTCTTGGGAGGGAGCAAGGCCTAGGGCATTCTCCTGTTCTGATCTCTAATCACAAATCTGGGATGTGTGCCCAAGAATCAGTATATTATCTGGCCATAGGACACAGTAGTGCCTGAAGTGTGAGTAAATTGTTTCCTCTGTGGTGTTTTTACTGCTCAGAAATCAGTTCAGTCCTCCCTCTTCAGGAGGCGGCTGGGAATCCGGGCTGCGTTTGAGGTGCTGTCTTCCCTGAAGGAGACTCCTGCTAGTGCACAACAGTAAGTGAAGAATCTTGAAACAGTAGGTTATCTAGCAAAAAAAAAAAAAGAGCAGGTTTTTGGTCATTTTGTTTTAATATAGCTGCTGAGGATCCATTCTTGAAAATGGCAGTTTGTTGCTCATCTCAGTTATTTATTTTTTCTTTAACTGGATGTTCACTGTTCAGGACTCTTATGGAGTCTGTTTCCTTTTTTTCCTACTTCTAATTTTATCTGCTTTTCAAAACAAGAAAGAGGCAGGGACGCGTTTGGAACAGCTCATTTTGCCATCTATAAAGTTATCTGTAGCAGGGCCCATTCTGTTTTCTTTTTAATAGGTCCTGTGTCAGCGTTGGGGCCTTACTGCAGGTGCTGCAGAAAGTTGAGATGGATTCTCGCTGCAAGCAAGCCATCATGAGAGTAAGAACTGGATTTTCTTACCTTTTACGCTGGTGACTATCAACGCTGACTAGCAAATCCAGAGGTCTGCCCTCTGTTGCAGCATTCCTTGGATCATAACAGAATAGTGGCACTACTACATGGGACTGAAGATTTAAGTTTGTCAAAAGAGCATGTGATCCCAGAGGGAAAATAGTAAAGGCCAGACACGTCCTCCAGTCATGTGGCAGTGTTAAAGCAGAGCAATATTGAACCTTACTCCAACAGCTTGAATTACATCTTTATTCCTAGATTTCCAAGGTAGTCTGAGGGGTTTTGGCAGACTTTGCAGATGTACCTATTGCAGATGTTAATCTGAATGTTTCTCTTTCATGTGAAGTCACTCAAAATGTGCTCCTGTGACCAGCTGTCAGCTGCCCAGTTCCAGAAGCTCTTTGAAGAACTAGACAAAGATGCCATTAAGCAAGTATGTGTGTGACCATCATTTATAAAGCATCAGAAGTTGTCTGTTCTTGTGCAAAAACAAGTGAGAGTACTCTAGTATAAAGTGTATAAACAAACTTTGCAGCATGTGAACACAAGGTGTGATCACATGGCATTGATTTTTAAGCTTTTCATGAGCTGCTTTTATAGCCACAAACAAAATTGCTCTGAGGGCTTTTACAGCATTAGCTTGGGATTGCCCGGTGGTGTTAAATGTACAAAATGCATCTTTGTTTATTCTGTCAGCATTTTTAAGTGAGTTGGTCAGGCAAAATAGCTCAAAAGTCTTTTTTTTCTCCAGTCTCTGAATGAAGAACAAAATTTGGATTCTCTCAGTGTTCAGGTGAAGATGGGCAGAAAGCAGTTTTCTCCACTTGGAGAGAAAGAGAAAACAAAACAATAAACTATTTGAGGGTTAGGAAATGTTCTCTTCTATGTTTGCATGTAACTAAGACTTCTGAATTAAACACTGGGAAATGGGGAAGGGATGTATACGATTAGTAGCTTGGTGTTTACTTTATCTGCTTGGGGCACTGGAGAGAGGTTGGATTATCTCCCTTCTTTGCCATTACCTTGTGTTGTGCCATAGTCAGGAGTGGTCTCTTGTTGCTGATAGCCACAGCTGGAAAACATTTTCCAGATGCAATGTCAAAATTAGCCTGTGGCCCTGAAGTTCTGCTTTGAAAATGTTTGGGGTTTTTAAAATCTGAGATGGGGTGCGTTTTTTAAATGATTTTATTATTATTAAAATGCTTATGCTTTATGACTCAGCAAATCCTTTGTGTTCTTTTCAGCACCCTCCCAGTCCAGAGTACCAATCCTATTTTATGCAGAAACTGCAGTTTGCCTTTGGCCATCCCTACTTTGGCTACTTGGGGAATGTGGTAGCCCTTGCAAACATTATTTCTATTTGTGTAAGTAAAGGGTTTTTTGTTGTGGCGTGGTGGTGTTTTTTCTTTTTTGTGATTGTTTTTTGGTTTTTCTCTGCTACTGATTTAATTTCTGCTTTTGTTCTTTATTTTCTCTTTAAATAACTACTTTTTCTAGCAGTTGGGTTTTTGGCATGCTTTAGTCGCGCAAAGTCTTAAGAGGGAATACCTGCAGTTAAAAATGTATTTTGAGCTGCTTGAAAAGGTCTGTGCAAAGCATGAAAGACAGTTCTTGCGCTTAAAAATCTGTTTTATGTAGGAGTAAAGCAATAGATTCATAAAATATTTTTTGTTTAAGGTGGTTTTGGTGATGGATGCAGATAAGCAGCCGTCTGAAAGAGATGACTTCTTCCTGGGGGTAAGGTGCAACAGTATTCCATGCAGTTTTTGCTGTTCCCTGAGATGTCAGTAATTCTAATGGCTGTTTTTATTTTGGGGGATGAAGGCTATCAACTGCTTCTTCATCCTATACTATCTGCTGGAGATGTTGCTGAAAATCTTAGCAATGGGCTTGAAAAGATACTTGTCTTACCCAAGCAATAGATTTGATGGACTTCTGACTGTAATTTTGCTGGTAAGTGTTTTGTTAGCTTACCTATTCTTGGATTTGTTGGCTGGGGAGCTTAGGGAGCTACAAGAGCTGGTGGGATTGCTTTTCTTTCAACACTGATCTGCTGAGCTGAACAACATGAGCCAGTGCTGTGGGTTTCTGTGGCTGGAAAGTTTACGTGGTGGTACATGGTTCTCTTAGGGTCTGTGTTCTGAAGATAGGCTTATTTAAATCCGTGGAAAAGGTGCTTTTCCTGATAAGCCTTTTTCATTTTATTTGCAAAAATTCAGCTCTTGGAATAATTGCATGAGGCATTCTGTTTCATAGTTTAAAAACACTTTCCTCTTTAAATTAAAAAAAAATTGTCAGAGTATTATAATAATTATTTGGTCAAAGCCTGACACCCCTGTGGCAGATGAGGTCAAATTCATGGTTAATGGTTTTCACTGTATATCCTTTTATGTGTCACTATTGGATGCTCTATGTACATTTAGTTAATTTGGGGAACAACTAGGCAAATGTGACAATTCAGAGCTTTAAATTGAGTCTAATTAGTGGCTTAAAGCTCTTGAAAATGTTTCCTGTCAAGAAGCTTACATAATTTCTGAAACTCAGAATTACAAAGTGAAGTTTTGCCTTTTTTTTTTTGTTTTGTTTTTCTTTCCTAACTAAAGATACTGGAGATTGCAACTTTTGCTGTGTATGGATTTCCTCACCCTGGCTGGTGAGTAACCTCTGTGACCTGCTGCACTTTGCTCCGTGGCTGGGGTGGGTCAGGGAATACACACACACACTGTCATACTCACACGTGTCATCAGGCTGTGATTGTCAGCCCAGTCTTTAATTTACTAAATTTGATAGAATTTCTTACCCTCATTGGCACTAGAGGCCATGCAATATGGATAAGTGAAAGAAATTTTTTTTTACTAGTATTTTACAGTTCTGTGTAGTTCTTCTGAGAAACATGCATTTGTTTTAATTGCAATTTGATATAAAATAATATCTTGGCAGATCTGTGCTTACCAGGTGTGTGGGAGTGGGAATTTGGTACAGCATACAAAACCATCTATATGTATATATTAAGTCTATGTGTAAACCTAATATGTTTCAGTATCTGATTGTCCATAAATCCAATTGTATGAACTCCCAAACAGCTGATGAAACCTCTTCAACCATGTATGTAGACTGAAGGCTGAGGTGTTTTTCATGCTGCAAAATGTAGTAAGAAAATTCCCATGGACTTACACTATTGGTCTATATTGGAATAGCAAGCAGTTGTATTTTAATTTTTCTTAAGTTCAAAGAGCATTTGG
Organism: Oriolus oriolus; assembly: GCA_013400235.1. Classification (NCBI taxonomy): domain Eukaryota; kingdom Metazoa; phylum Chordata; class Aves; order Passeriformes; family Corvidae; genus Oriolus; species Oriolus oriolus. Next base: position 99,273 of record VXBT01011362.1, on the reverse strand, counting down.
ATAACTATCCTGATTTCTTTTTTGTTGTAAAAAACATAAAAATCATCGCTTCATCTTAAAATTTGAAAACTGCCTCCACAAGAAAAGAGGAAAGCAAAGGAATTCTGGAAGATTTCCTGAATCTTCATGGGTGATTCATAGCACACTCTGTTACTTTGTGTCTTCATGCAAGCTCACGCTTAAGATACTGGCAGTCCCTGATTTTTCAGGATATTTGTTATGTTGCCATCAAGAAGTTCTCTTAACTTACACTAGGATCTCTGAAGAGACTTAGACAAGTCAGACCTTACAGTTTTATAAGGGTTTATATTTGAGTACTACTTGTATTCCTATCACCCAGAAGTGATGGTTGCCAGAATTGCCTTTGCTACAGACTAATGATGTTAATTATTGATAATTATTGATGTTATCATTATGTGTGGGTTTCATTTTGCCCTTCGATTCTTGAATGTAGGCAGTTGTTTGCTCTATCATCTTGGAGCACCAGTTATTCTTGTTAGGTCTTTGTGTCAGTCACTACAAACAGATTACAACCCAGATGAGTCCCGGTGAGTGGAGGTGTTACATCCACAGACCAAGCAATCACCACCTTCAGGGCAGGACAGTGATGCTGCTGTTATCTGGAATATGCCTTCTATGCAGGGTTATCTTAAATAATTTCTTTCATTATTAGAGATGCATATAGTGGAGGTACAAATCATGATTTAGCATCCCTGTTACCAAGGGCCTTTCTCATTAGCAGCTTTAGTCCCCCACCACCTGCCCTCCTTTCCAGCCAAGAAGCATTCAGCATGCTCATGTAAAAGCTAAAATTCAGGCTGAGTTTTGAAATGTATGCCTATCTCCCACAGAATATACACAGGTAAGGAAGAAGGTTGACAAGACAGTCTTTTAACTTCATGCTGTTTTCAAAGCCCTCCTTCAACCAGGCATACCCTGAAGGATTAATTCCCATCTTTGTGCAAGTTCCTGAAGTATCTCCCACTAGCAGTCCTTTTGATTCACTTTGTTTTCTGAAAGGACCCTCTTTGGTGCCTCCTCCCCAGCAGAAGGCACAAACATGCACTTCAAGGAGCTCTCTCTGCACATTTAAGAGCCCAGGCTAAAGGGATTCCTTCCTTCCTTCATCAGTTATTAGTTTACTGTAGCTGAGATTCCTGCTAAGTAAATCGATGTACTTATATTACCTGTAACCCAGTAGATTTAACTGTATCTTTCTGTCATGGACTGTTTCTCTGAGTTGTTACTTTCTTCCATCTTTCCTAGGAGACCTGAGTTCATGGGCTTGTTATCCCTGTGGGATATGGTGCGACTGGTGAACATGTTAATTGTGTTCAGGTTCCTGCGGATTATCCCCAACATGAAGGTGATTGCTCTTCCCTCCACAGCTCGGATTTCTTCGTTGGTCAAACTCTAAATTTTGTTAGAGCCTTTCAGAATAACGTGTAGGTTGCAGTTCTCTTGCACGTCAGTGGGATAGCTCAGCTCTGACTGTCCTGACTTTTACACAGCCCCTCACAAAATCACAATCTTGAGCTGGTTTTCTCTGGTGAGGGGGCAGGCAAGTTCTCTTGATGTGATTCTTTGTCCTTTTAGTAAAAATCTGATATGGACTGGAAGTATGATGAATATCATACGTACAAAATTCTGCTCTGTTTCAGTTCATGGCTTTGGTTGTTACTACATTGCTGGATCTGGTGAAAAACTTAAGAGCCTTTGCAGGAATCCTTGTGGTAAGTAATGTTGCAAGACTGTAATTTCCTTTGCTACAGTATAATAAGGGTACATCACCAACAAAGTTAACAAGGTTCTTGTACAATCACCATGGGCAGTAACATTTCACCTTAAACCAGCCAGTGCTTCTCCAGGGCATGTCTTGGAAAATCACAGTAAACTGCTGTTTTGTGATGGCCAGCACACAGTGGCTGTGCCTCAGCTTCCTTTGAGTGTTTGCCTTAGCTTGGGTAGTCTGTGTTCAAATAAAAATTCATCCATGCTAAAAGCAGACCACTTTTCCTTATGCTGATTTGCTTCTGTTAAATTAAATAGCAAAACAACTTTAAATTTGTTTTTCCTTGAGAAGGTCTTGAGATGGCACGTTTGGACATGATTTTTTAAGAGCCTCTGCCATCCTGTTTTAGGTGTGTCTGTATAGAACATAGACTAAGCAAACATGTGATTAAAGGGTGGATCACAGTGTGTGATGTCCATTACATAAATTCTCCCAACTCCTGAGTTTCTGGCTTTGCAGCCATGTCTTCCTGGTAGGGCAAAGAAGTGCCTGGGTAGGTTTGGTTTTGCTATTGTTCATGGGTTTTTGTAGGGTCCCTTAATTTGAGTGGTTGAAGACCAATGATTTGTTGTTCTAGTCTATATACCTAGCATGCAGTTTAACCAGAATATCTATTTTTGTCATTAATAACCTCTGCTTTTATCTGTAGAGGATAGGCCTTAAACTGGCTTGTGTTGCACTTTGAAATAAAGATCTTGGTTGGGGCAAAACTGAGGTGGTAAAACCCTTGTTGTGCTGTACAAGTCACACTTATGAGACAAGTCTGCCACAGTGTTTGCCCCTTCCATTGATTTAATTTGCTTTTACTTGAGGCTGCATGGAAGCTCTCACTGGGCTTCTGCTGTAGTGAAATCTGACTCCATTGCCAGCTGATGCAAAGTATCTTTTCCTCATGATAGCCTGGAACACACATGCTGATAAAGAAATGTAACTGATTAGCTAATTTCTCAGGCAGTAAGTGCTTTAAATATATCTTTTTCCAAAGAATAAAATTAATTTTACTGCCAGGCCAGATATCCCATCTTCTGGCAGGCTGTGAAATGTCAGCTTCAGCTTGCTCCAGTGGTGTTCAAAGTTCATAGGCCAGGGCAGTTCTCTTCCATTCCTGGGTTTGTTTTGTAGCAAAATACAGAAAAAAAAAAAAAGACTTTTCATGTGAAGACTTAGCTTGCTTGAAGTTTTCCTGGGACAAATGGCTCCTTCTCAGAGAAGCAAAGCTGTAGGTTATTTCTAGAATAATCTTTTTAGGATAAAATTTGCAAAATTACCTAGGCAACTGCTAAAGACTAATAGGTGTCTCTTTAAAAAGCAGTTTGCATTTCTAACAATTAAAAGACAGAAGTTCCCAAATCCTTTGTGTTATTGAAAACTTTATTTTTAGAATAATTAACACTTTTTAAGGAAGTTGCTGATGGAATATGAAATACTGACTTAGTTTTGTCTTTCAGGTAAGTTTAGTAAAAGCTTATTTTCATTGCATCTAGCAGAAAACTTGCCAGATATTTGGACTGTTTTTAGTAAATACTGGTACTGGGTTTTGGTTTTAAGTCGCTATTCTGCAATGTTTATAGTTAAATACCAGCATTCTGAGACACAGAGGAGTAAAATAGATGATAAAATGATTTAATGCATTTTAACAACTGAAAGTTAAGTAGAATATTAACAAGAGCAAGCAGTTGAGAAGTATTTTCACTTTAAAAGCTTCAGGCACTGTTCTTGATGCAATTACCTTAACTGTGGTACTAATATAAATTCTGTGTTAATTGCATTTTGCTTTCTTATTTAGTGACAGATATATTCAAAGCTAATAGTTGGTCGTGTTCTTTCCAGGTGGTTTTCTATGCATTTGCTATAACTGGCATAATGCTGTTTAAAGGTGCTGTTGTTCCCTTGGGAAATACCAGGTAACCTTCTAAACATCCCTGCTCAGAAAGAATCTGTTTTTCAAAAGCATCTGCAGCTTTTTGCCTCTGAGCTGTTTTTGGCTGGTTTTGTTGGGTTTTTCTTTTCTCTCCCTCTTGGAGCCACCCTACTTTTTATGTTAAATCACAAGACTTCATTATCTCTTACTCCCTCTGTTTCTTCTTGCTGCATTGAAATTGGAGGAATGCTTATCTGTAGCTTGGAATTCTACCCTGCTTTATCTGAAATACTTTTTTGAACTGTTTCCCTTGCTTTCTGCCCATATGAGATACTTTAACTTTCTACAAGGGGCTCAGAAGAATTCTAAAGCAGAGTTCACAGGGAGCTGTGTTCACATCAGCCTGTAATTCTCTTGCAGTGATGCCAACGCAACGTCTGACAATGGCACTCTGCAGTGTGGGACCTATGAGCAGCTGGAATATTGGCCCAACAACTTCGATGACTTTGCTGTGAGTCTGATCATGGCTGAAATCCTTCCCTCTACCCCTCTCTGCTTGTCTTTCCTCCTCATTTTCTGAGCCTTAAATCTGTGATACAGCCACTTGAAACTCTGCTCTACTCACATTATTTAGGCAGCAGTGGTGACCCTCTGGGATGTGATGGTGGTGAACAACTGGCAAGTCTTTCTGGATGCATTTTCAAGATATTCAAGTCCGTAAGTAGCTGTAATAATACTGAAGAAGTCCCATATAAATCCAGCTTACAAGGTGCCTGAACAAGAATTACAGCACAGTTCCTACCATCTGCTCAGAGGGGTGCTGCTTTCCTTTCTTTTGGATCAATTCAGGTATATAGGAAATAAACCTAATGCTTCTGTGTTTTCTTTGTGGGTGAACAATTTTTTTGTAGACTTAAAACCTTGGACATATCTTTTGTTTGTATTTACTGGCTTCATGGGAATACTTGAATGAACTGGATAGTGCCTGGGTTGAGCTGTTCCAGTGACCCTTAGCTGGTTAACTCAGGAGAGTGAGTCTGTTTGGCTAACTTAATGAAAAGCAAACATTTTTTATTTTTAATTTTTTGATCCAGACCCCTTTTTACATTAAGAAAGTAGTAGTATTATATTTCAAGGAAAAAAAAGTGATTTCATGGTGCTCTGCTCACTTTCAGGCTGGGGTTATTTACTGCCTCCTTTATGTATTGTCTGTTCATCTGATCTGCAGGTGGGCAAAGATCTATTTTGTAGCCTGGTGGTTGATCTCTTCTGTCATCTGGGTTAATCTCTTCGTAGCTTTGCTTCTGGAGGTAAGGAAGTGTGTTTATTTGGTGTGAGATCCTGAAAATGGGTTCTAATTTGTGCAGAAAATGAAAAGAACCCAGACAACTTTATGTTGGGTTTGATTGTGTGTGCTTACTTTGTTTCTCTTTGCTTCCCTATGCCTGAGGAGCTGAGGAAACATTTTCTTTTTCCTAGAGAATTGTGTGTTTTATTTGCAATTTTGTCACAAAACTGATTGTGTCTCATTGGCTATGTACAATTTCATCGCTCTCTTCATTATAAAGGTGAGAAATATTTAAAGTATTATAAAATTGCTCGTCTCATGTACATTAACATTTAAATTCAGCATTAGTTATTCAAGCTGCAGGCTTTTTGCATTTTAATTTGTCAGCAAATGAAGTGAGCAGTTTAAATGTTGAATTTTTATTTTATTTGGTTCTCCTGTATTTCTTCCCACCCCAGTCTGAATTACCACCATTGTTCAGTTCCACACTAGAGGAGTGGAACTCATTACTTATTTTCAAGAGATCATATTCTCGAGTTTTTCAGAGAAGCTGTGGGAGTGCAGTTGCCTAAACAATGCCATGAAGGACATGGGATTCTGCTAGTTTGCCATTGCATACTTTCCTGCAAATCCAAATTTCTGATGGTGAAGGGAATGCTGATCATAGTCATCTCCTCCACGTTCATCATTGTAGACTTCTCTTATAGGTAGTGGAAGGAGCTGGGAACCTGTAGAGGGCACTTCACCCCGTCTCAAGCCCTATGAAAGTTTACTTTGGAGATGTTCTTGTCATTGCTGACTGTGCTGAGAATTAAAATTTACTGCAGTAGGAAGGATGGCAAACTTTCAGTCTAGGACATCTTCTACCTGCTTGCTTCTGCAGGGCTGTGGCCAAAGGTTGCTGTCAGAGCCAAGATGCAGCATTCCACAGCAGGAGAGCAGGATGTCACTATTTTTCTCCCCTTCTTTCTTTTTTTTTGCCTGAGCTGCATGTCTACTCCCTAGGTATTCATTTGTCAGAGTTACTCAAAATGGGTAAGGGAACATGACAAACACCAGTGGCTGAGTTTAAGTTGTGATGCCTGGACTGGCAGTGTGTTTGTATATTGCTGGGTTTTTAAAGAGGAAGAAATTCAAAGCGGGTGAAGTCTCATGGGTAGTTCACATGGTTGTCTTGGGGAGGCAGTCCTTGCTAGGAGCTGAAGGCAGCAGGGCTGTCTTCTGCTCTGCTGTTCTTTCAGTTTGTGATGAGAAAGTTATTTCATTGCTGAACAAAGGCCTGAGTAAAGTGGTGACCTGCAGCAAGTAAATAAGCTGATGCCTCAATAAATCAGTGCTCTGACACCATGTAAAAACAAACCTCACCCCCCTCCCAAACCTTATCTGCAAACACAGTGACCAGATATAACCTCTTTGCTGGTGCCATCAGAGGAAGCATTTATGTTTTTTGCTGTTCCTTTTACATTTCAGAACTTTATTCACAAGTGGGACCGTCGCTGCCAGCGAGAGTCTCTTTCAGATATTGAGTACCAGAGGACAGTTGAACTCATGTTCAGGTGAGTTGGGCTGGATTTGATAATCACTGTAGTTTTTTAGGTTTGTCTGCTTTAAAAAAAGTGTGCTGGCTGCAAGAGGTCTTCTGTTTCCTGCCTCTGAAGCAAACTGTTTCATCTGTTAGTTTGGAGAAATTCAGCAAGTGCTTTAGCTAGGCCTGCTTTCAGCTGACTTGGTAGCGTTACCTTTATGTGCTTTGTGCTCACAGCAGGATGGGAGAAGAGGTGCTGGGGGTGAGGGGAACAACTGCTGAGGGAGGAAAAAAACAAGGGAAAGAGGAAAAGGGAAGATGAGGAAAGTGATGCATGTTCTTGGCTTATTATGAAATTGTGGGTGGTGAGTTGATACTTGATGATCGTGCATTAGTGGAACTTCTGGTGCATGTTGGATACTCAATAGTAGCACTGGGAGCATGTTCTCATTTGGGAGTTTTTTCAGGAAAACAAATCTACTGACCTTCAGTTGTATTGTACTGTGTGCAGGAAATTGCTTCCCTGCTTCTTGTGGGAAAACAGCTGCTGGTTTCCATGACACATCTGTAGAGGATGGATCACTTGCAAGTAGATGCATCTTTAGGGAGCATCAGCTTATTGTAATTTTAATTCCTTGTTTCATTCTTGGGACAAGCACACGTTACATCTCAGTATGTGCATTGCAAAAACAACTGCTGAGAAGCTCCCTTTGCTGCCCCTAACAACTCATGCTTTTTCTTTGTAGAGATGTTTTGGAAGAACCTACAGAGGAGGAGTTGATGGAAAAACTGCACCAGCACCCACACCTGCAGTTATGTAGGTGACTGGTGGGAAGGACTGATTTATTTAGACCTCTGTTTTCTTGAGGTTGTCAGCTGGAAGAAACTGAATGGATTTTCTGTGAGATGCTCTTAGGAGAGGGGCTTGTAGGACAAGTATGTGAGGTTTTGCTTGGCAATTCTCTGCAGAAAGTTTTTTTATTTTGGGTTCATATCTTTTTTTGAAAAAGATTTGAATCTGGCTAACTTGATTTTAAGTTGCAATTTTAGAAGGAGTATTGCAGCTGTTATTTTTATAGGGTGTTGATATCAGAAGGTTTTATTTTCTTTTTTTAATAGGGAAAGTCTGTTTAAAATGACAGTGCACTTTAAAACACAAACTTTATAACCACTAAGCCTGCTACTTTTTTCAGCACAAGAAAATGGAGCTGCCTTTTCTGGCAGGCGAGTGTGGCAAGGGTTATGCCCTGCAATTCATGAATGGATTAGGCAGGCCCAGAACAAAATCCCTAATCTTCTTGTAGTGAGAGTTGAAACACTATTTTTATTGTAATGACACCAGCATATCTTACCAAATTTTCAGGATTTAATCATGTCGGAACACAATCAATTCCAGCTTAGCAACAGGGACTGCCTGCTTTGCACATCCTTTGTTTTTCCTTGCTTTCCCCGGGGGTTTCTTGCTGGTTGTGTCATGCTGGTCACTGAGAGGAGTTAGAACCTGGACTGGAGCAATTGCACTCGTGGTTTTCAATGTGGTAAAACTGAGCTCTCTTTTAGAGTCAATGTTCTCATGTTGCTCTTTACTGAACCTCCTCCTTTTACTTTCTTCCAAGTCCTGTTCTGCACTGTGTTGTATTCCATGAAAAAGCTAAGGGGAATGAGCTTTGGCTGGAATGTTGTACCACAATCACTGGAGTCCCCCACTTAAAGGGGGAAGGGGAAAAAAAAAAAGTTGAATGGGATAATCAAAGTGCTTAACAGTTGAAATTTTAATTCGAGCCTGTGGGAATTGAAGGTGCTCAACCAGTATTGCAGGATCACATTCTTTTATGGCTTAATGACCACATGCTGTGTACCAATAACTTTCACCTGGGTAAAACTTTTTGGGTAAATCAGTTTCTCAAAAAATCCGAAGTGGAGGATTCATGGAAAGCTGTATCCACACGCTTTTCATCATCCCTTAGTGTTCCTCTAAAAAGGTGTTTTTGCTTGAATCTCTTGTCACAACTAGTAAACTGCTATGAAGAATAGAATCTACCACAACTACTGTTTTTATATGTAAAAATGAAACTGCCCTTTGGGGCACTGCCTTCTCATTGAGACTCTTGTTACCAAAATAGACATTATTGTGGTCATCTCCATATTGACAAAGGCTTGGGGAAGGTAATTGGCTACTATTTATAAGTCCCTTCGTTCTTTTTTTAGTTAAAAAACATTTTTCAAAAGTGCCAAGCAGTCATCCTGTGTACCTTTCCTCCTCTTTTTTCATCATTTGCCTTTTCTCTCTGTCCTGCATGAAGGAGAGGAAAATATCCAGAGTGATGGTGTGTTTGAGGTCAAAACCATATTTTTGCCTTGTTGTCTCACTGTTCAGAAATTACTTAATGATTCTTGTCTGTTTCTTTATCTTTTGCTTGTATTTTCTTTGTGCTGTGGAGCAAAATGTGTTGTAGCTTTCATCTGTGTGGAGCAAATGTGAGCTGAGTTCTGAGCTACTCCTGCAATCTTTCTTTACTTCTGTAATGCTGCCTCTTAAGCCATTTCTTTATCTGTGTGCAGTCTCTTGTCTCTGTTCCAAATTAAGCCACCCAGTAACTCACTTGTCACTGGTTTCAGTGGCATCATCATGCTTATTTTCAGTCATGCACTTAAAACACTCACCATGGCAAGCCAGTAAAGGCATCAGCACATGGTTTTTCTAGTTTTGAGTCTGTTTTGTTCAGTATGGCTTTATGCCAGGATGGTTTCAGTTCCTCCTAGCATGATGTATAATCACTGCCACCAGTGTATTGGGACTTACTACACAGTGGTTAAACAGTCTTATTTTACCTTTATACTGAAAAACAAAATAATTTTTTGTTTTCCACTTTTCTGAATACTTGAAGTAGCTTTGCCTTGCCAAAAAGGAAGTGTCCTATTCTTATCAGCCTGCAAATTTGATTAGTTTTTTTTGGCCTCTTAAGGTGGTTCAGGGTTTTGTGGTTGGTTTTTTTTTGTTGTTTTGTTTTTGTTTTTTTTTTTTTCCTTTGGCCATTACGTGACACTACAATCTACCAAAGCAACACAAATTGGTGTGGGATTACCGTAAACGTCACAACTGTCTCCATTATGCCATCTTTGCATCTGGACAAATGTGGAGAAGGCATTCTGAAGGGAATAGTCTGTCTTGTTCTTGTTTCACACTTGTGTAATTGACTGGAAGTGTAACTAGAATTTAATACAAAATTATGCTACCTAATGTCACTTGAACTGGAAGATGTAAATGACCACAAATCTTATGCAATAATTGTATAAATCATGAAAACGAATGTACGTCAGTAGGTAAAATTTGAGGTTTGCATTATTAAAAAAGTTTTTTCTTGTTGAACCATGAAAATAATTGGGATGTTGAAATGATTCTTGTGGTTTGTTTTTGCCTTTCCCTTGCTACTGATTTCTGCAGTGCTCAATGTCTCTGTTCCCGTTGTTTTTGCCAGTTAAAGGCTGGGCCCCTGGAGGAGGTTACATGGAAGTGGGATGTAAGTGCTTGGTTTCAATATGCAGACCTAAAGGTTGCTGCTCTGTTACTTTCCAATTCTAGAGGCACAGAGCATCCTCTGTGGGTACTTGACACACTCTGTTTTTAAGGTGAATTCTTGAAACTGAGCATTGGTGGCTTTGAGCAGGTTGATTTTCATTTGCGTTTCAGTCTCTGCAAACCAGGTGTTCCTTTATCTCTCTTTTCCCCAAGAGATCAGTGCAAAAGCATTCTCACAGCATTTCAGCTGGGGCAGATTTTGCACATAATTTAGCACAGTCCATGGTATTCTTTGGTGGCACGTTCTGGTTTAGAGGATGGTGGGGTTTTATCAAGGACAGGACAAAATCAATTCTGGAACAAGGTGGTGTCTCTGACAGTGGTTGTTGCAGATGCTTAGGTGGAGCACGTGAAAGCCAAAGCTAAGAGAAGATCATCTTGTGTTATTAAAGCAGCATCAGGTTTTTCTAGCTTCTGAAGGAAGACCTTAATCACCTAATTAAGGCTAATTTGACATACCTCATGTATGTTTTCTTTCCCCTTCCTGATTTGCTATGAATTTTTATCACTTAAAGATTTAGGAGTGGAGGGGGAGGAAGAATTCAGCTGAAGTGTTCTTTGTTCTTTTAGTAAAAATACAGAAATATGGTGATGAACCCCACAGGCACACTTAACTATGAATTTGACACATTTTGGGGAATATTGCTTTGCATCCCTCCAACACTTCTTAAAGTGTGGAAAAAAAAATAAAAAAGGGCATATAAAGCTAGAAGAAAAAATAGGGCCTATAAGAAAATGATGCAGGTTATAGTTTAGTTACCTTTACCTCACGTTTCAGAGCTCTCTCTTACCTTGCTAGATGGTTTATCTTTTCACCTGCCTGTGTATTAGGACTACAGGGTGTTACCACAGCTTTTGCAGTTCAACATTGTGCTTTAGTCAGATCCAGTCATTCCAGTGCTCTGTCTTGGGGTTTTATTGAAAACAAAATAAAAATAGGTGCTTGCCTACATTGTCAAGGATTTCTTTTCTTTCACTAGATTTTTGTCTAATTAAAAATGTATACAGCTCTTAAGGGCTTTGCATGAATCAGTGATTCAGTGAACCAATGGTTCTGACTTAATCTGCAGTCTTTATAAACATTCAGAGCCATTTTGTTATGCGAACTCTGGGTTGGAATAACTTGGGGTTCGTGGGTGGAAGGGTAAAAGTGGCTTTGTAGTCAATCTCTAAGCAATACACTCTGTATGACACTGTTTCAAAATGACCTTAATAAACTGGAGAAAATTACCAAAATCACTGAAGTAAACTTTAAGAGATAAATATGCACTATTACAATTCAGCAGTACATGGCAGGGAAAAAGTGGTATTGGAAGACAAATATTATGTGGCTGATAGTGTACTGCAAATTGAATGAGCTAGCAGCATCTGAAAGAGCTCAAAGGGAGAATTGCTTTGCTGTGATTTGTAATAGTACTTCCCTTTGGGCCCCACTGTTTCCGTTTTGGGACCTTCATTTTAAAATAGATAGTTGAGGGGAGGTGTTCATTACAGGACAGTAACAGAGGTCTTAAGACATTTGAAAGGTGTGAGTTTAGAAGAACTTGAGAGGAAATAATTTGTTCAGACCAACAAGAGACAGGCAAATAGTTTTTTTAAGCAATATTCAAATACGTGAATGGTTTAGGGGAGCGAACTGTTGATGCTGTGTAATGTCTATGTGCTGGTTGTAGGAGAAGCTGTAGTTTGGGTTTGAGGCTGCTCCCTAACTCTGAGCACTGTATCTGGGAGGTTGCAGACTCCCCTTCACTCGAGAGCTGTTTTAGGAAGGATTTGACAGTCACCTGCTATAGCTTTGTCTGGATGTTTGTGAACCTGCCCCTGCGTGGTGGTGACTCAGCTGCTCCCTGAGATCCTGTCCCACCTACCTCTCTGTGGTTTCACTGGAAAGAATTCCCAGGGCTGTAACAAACATAGCTTTTGTTGTTACAGCATGTGCTGCTGGACCTAGCTAATGGCTTACAAATGTTTACAGCGTGCAAGTATTGTACAAGGAGGGATAGCAAAAACAAAACTGTGCTCCTTCAGCTTCTCATTATACACGGGAAGATGAGCTCGAGCTGTGTGTGCTGTGTTGCTGATACTTGACCTTGCACTAGCTCCCCGTAGTTCTCCATGCAGTTCACTCTGCTGGGTTCCCTTTAATCTCATTTCTACATCCCTTAGCTTTTTGGGCAAGAAGAGGGCATGTGTTGCCCTCCTCCCAGTCTGTGTTGGCTCACTGACAAGCCAAGTAGGTCGGATAACTTGATTTTTTCCCTTGATGAGAGCACTTAGTTTGAGCACTCTGCTCTGCCTGCTACCAGATGTCACAAAATGCATGACACTCATACCTCTCACACTTCAGCTCTTCTTTCAAACTTGGTTTGGTGAATGAATTCAAAAGTTATTACGAGGGGACCGATGCTGCAAGTGAACTAGAAAACCTTACAAAAAGCAGTGATGTAGTAATTAACCTTAGTATTACAAAACCTTACCTTACCAAAGGTAATGATGAAGTAGTTAACAAAATTAGTTTTATTAATTGAAATAGGTCTGATGTTTCCTTGGATCCAAGGCAGAGTAGAACCTGAAGCCTTTCTTGACTTCTTTCCTGCACCCTCCAGACATACAATATCTTTTTTTAAAAAGATAAAGTAGATCATGAATGATGTAGAAGATCCTCTAAAAGTAGATAATCTAAAAGATGAAGTTAAGGTCGTGGGAAATCTGTTGCTAATTCAGGAACAAACACCAGATCATCAGACTTCCTTAATCATAACGTTCATTTTTCATTATGAACTCAAAACCTCTTCTATATTTGTAGAGCTACAATTTTCCCAGCATAAAGTAAAAGAAGATGGTCAGAAAAGAACCTCCTCAAGGCTGAGCTGGCATTTTTCAAATACTAAGTACACAGGGATATGTCCAGCAAGCCACTGGAAGAGCCACCTATCATTATCTCCCACAGAGAATATGAGAAGAACTTCAAGCCTGTATGAAATGGAGTCACAAGGCATAATGAATGCTTTTCAAAAGTGTCTTAGTTAACTAAAATTGTTGCAATTCTGGAGGGAAAAAACTGTGGTGTGCAGTTACCTCCATCATCTACGCACATATTTGCTGAAGGAAGCAAAAGGATATTTTGTCATGAGCTACCTATGTTACCCATGATAAATCTAAGACCTAAATGTTGCCTTTGATGTAGAATTCCAGCCATTTATGTAGTTTGTTTGCATTATTTTCTTATCTAGTCCTATACTTACATTTTTTCCACAGTAATTGTATAACAAAAATGGTTCACTGGTGCTGAATTTCTTAACTGTAAGCCAGAGGCAATTGCAGCTTGTCCTTTAATGCTAGAAATTCCTTGTAACAGTCTCAGTCATCTTTTTCCCATTAGCCAGTTGAGCAGGTGTTGTCTTTGTTGTGCGCAGAGACTTTCATGGACCCCATCACTGCAGCGAGTGCCTCCCAAGCACTCTTCTGAAAACATCCTGCTGGGATAGGAAAATATTGCTATCCTTATTTTGTAGATGATCAGCTGAGATATTTGGTGATCTGCCCACAGCCGAGCTTGAAATCCGTGGGAGAGTTAAGAATAAAACCTGCAGTCCCTGCTCACTGCCTTTGCTAACGCACAATACTGCCTTCTTTTTTTTTTTTCTGGCACCAGCTGTGAGCTTCAGTTGCATGTTTAGAAGATGATGTTGACTTTTCCACATCAGTTGGTTTATAATTTTGTTGCTGCCTATTCTTGCCTATAACTTTTTGTTTTAAAATTAAAAAAAAGAAAAAAAAAAATCCCAGAACCTCTAAACTTCTAACCCTACTTATTTCTTATCTTATCAAAAGAAGAGGGAGGACTATTACTGATTTGCCATCTTATTTATAAATATTTGGTAGGGATGAGCTGAGGCTGGCACATGTGCTGGAAGTTTGGTAAGGGGAAGTAAACTGATAGATTCTAGTTATTAAGTCACTGCTTCAACTGTATAAACTACAGGAAAAATACAGGATGACCATCCTAAACGACAGCTCCAGCCTTTTGTCGGACCTGAAACACACTTCAAAAATGCTTTTAGTCTCATCTTCCTTTGTACTTCTTGTATTTTGTTCTTTGAGGTGAGTGAACAGTCTGACTTTTCAGAGCTGGTGAGCGCTTGCAGCATCATTCTGAATTTGGACAACTGCCCAGGAGGCCAATTGCCCTGCACAATCTCACTGGCAAAGGATCATCAGCATTTGAGAGGGTGGAAATTCACGTCAAAATAGAAAACTGAGTGCATTTTTAAGACCCAAGTTCTGCTGTGTAGCAGGTGTGTGTGTCTGTGTAATGTGAAATATGATCTCTAATACAACCACAGGTTGCTGGGCTGGATGCAGAAATTACTGAGTTGAATTGTAAGGATTGTGTTACACAGCCTGTCACATTAGGTAAGACCAGAAGGGATTTTGATTTTTATGCTTAAAATTAGGGTTATTGTGTAGGATTCTGGCTAAAAGCAGACTGAATTTGTTAGCTCCCAGGAAAGAACTGTGTCTGCTGTAAAACTGTAACACTATAGCACTGAACGGGCTAGTGGTGGTGGTGTAACAATGGCCTTGAACCTTGAACATCCTTCTGAGGGGAGCTGGGAAGCCAGTCTGGCCTGTACTGTTTTATTATGTTAGGTCTCCTTGCCTTTAGGAACGAATTGGTTCCTCGCATAATGTGCTGAGCTGCTGACAGTGCTCTTTTTAAAAAATAAGTACTGATCTTAGAAAGTAAAACTTGAGTCTTTAATGTGTTTTCCCATACCTGTTTAATACCAGTGAGAGTAATCTTGTATTTCACCAAAACTACAACTGTTTAGTTCCCAGCATCCTGGGTAATTGGTGGTTTCTCTGAAAAGACTTGGACAATTGTTATAGGAAAGTGCCTCTAAAGAAGTTCCCTGTAAAATCAAAGGTGAAGGTGTTAAGCCCAGACAATAAAACTTAGATCAAAGTAGCCAGCAGAAGGGGCCATGGAGGAACAGGCTGTCCTTTAAGCTGCACTGTGTTGTGTGAGGTGTTACCCCTCTCTTTCCGTAATCAGATTTTGTGAAGAAAGCAAAGCTATTCTTTCCTGATGTAATTCAATCAGAGCCCTCAGCTGGATGAGCAGCAGGAAGAGCACCTGCCTTCCTTGCTTTAGATTTGGTGATAGACCCCAGTTTTTGATAGGAGTTGGTTAATCCATAATCCATGCATGTGCCCACAGCAACACCTGCCACACAGGTGAGCTTTTAATCTTGTTAATGTACAAATATAATATAAATTTTTGTATTAACCTCACACACATACACACCCAATAGTAAATGTCACGAGGAGGAAAATTTAATAAAATGAGATTATAAATGTCTGTTTGTTGGGCAATAAAGTTGCCCACGTGTTGTAATTGAGGTCTGGAGTTAACTTGCTTGCTGAGGCCTCTCTAGGGTAGATTACACAGACTAAGAGAGCTTGTGAAAAGATGTTTTCCATGCTCTGCTTTTCTTCCTGTTTTGTCCACTGGCCTTTTCCTCCTTAGCTCTGTCTTGGGTTGGTGCCCACTGTAATGTCTACTGCCATCAAACTCAGCACTTAAAAATTAGGCACATGTTTGAAACATCTGCTTGCTTGAGACCCTCCACAGTGACTATTAACTTTTGCCTCTGATGTTTTCCAAAGCCCTTGGTTCTCTTCTTGTCTCCTGAGTGACCCTGATGCAGTCCTCTGGAGATCTGTAAAGCAGGATCCTCTACTTCCTAATAGTGTAGACATTGGAAAGTGAGGTATGAGGAAAGTTTGGGTTGAGGCTGAAATATTCTAAGGCTCAGGTGCATTGCGTAGGTGGACATTGTGAGATGTAGGTCTGAGGCACCTCGTATGCAGTTCTGCACCAAATTTTCATGTGTGTCATTTCTGATCTGCACAGAGAGGTGTTACCTGGCTTTTCACCAGATAGTCATGAAGAGGTGTTTGGGGAGGATCACATCTAGTTCATTAAAGGAGAAAGAGCTGAATTAAATCCCAGTCCCATGCAGGTAAAGTGGTGGTTTGGATTAAAAGGTTTGTGACCCATCAATGTGTGTCTGAATCCTGCTGAGAGGAAGGCAATTCCATTGTATAAACGAATTTTGAAAGATTTGTCCCAACTATGTTACATGACAGCTGCATTTTCTGTGGCCACCAGCGCATTGGTGTGGTAACAGGCTTGCCAGAAAGCAGAACTAATGCTTTAGGGAACATTGTGCTGCATCATTTTACAGAACAAACTGTTGATGGAATATTTGTGAGGATCTAGCTCTGTTATTTCATTGCTACAAATATTTTCTCCTCCAGTGAATTTACACTGCCTTGTGCCCTTAGGAGGGGCTATGAGGGGGTGTTATGGTGCTCCTTGATGCTGCTTTTCCGTAATTTTTGGTAATGCCTCCACTGTTACATGACTGAGGGAAATACCATAGCCATCAAAACATGGGAACGTAGATCTGTCTTGTACCTTGTGGAGGTGTCCAGGCTCTAGGAGAGTATGTGTAAAATATTGTCATTTGAATTTGGTCACTGCAGAGCTGGCCTGACCAGTGGGGTTAATGGGATGGAGCCCTCTCACCAGCAAAAGCTGCTTTGCCATTTATTCTTCAGGTCATTTTATAGGGTTGCTGTCACAGCCTTTCTAACTGTACAGTATCATCTTGGCTGGTTAATTGTGATGTAGAAATGAATACTCCTGTGCAAGGCAGTGGTAGGTCAGACACAATGCTCTCAAGATAATTTTGGAATAAGTTTTTAAAAACTGGATTACCTGACCTATCACAGGAGGCACAGAAACTGCTCTGTAGGCTCCTTGGGGCAGAAATCCTCTCTCTGGAAATTGAGATAGATGAAGACAAGGAACACTTTCCAGGGAAGAAACTGAGCCAAAATAACTTGGAGCACAAAAAATTCTCTCAGGATCGGGGACTGAACCCCATTTGCCACTCCATTACCTCTAGTAGACCTTTCTCCTCAGTAAATTTGACCTAAAGTTGGAATTTCGGTCCTTGTCAAATACATCTTAATTTGCTGCTATGGTGGTGGATTTTTTTTCCCAGCAGTTCTCCCACGTTTTTTTGTGCAGACCGGTTGGTGTTTCATCACAGTTACCATCCTCTTTGTGATCTGCTGACAGTGCTTAAGAAGGAAATCGTGCAGCACTCCTCTGCAGAGCTTCCCAGTCACAGACCAGGGTTTCACGGGAGCAACAAACGGGGGAGGTCAGGAGTTTTCAGGTACTGCAAAATCGCTTTGAGATGCCGACAGCTGAAAAGATGAAAATCTCTAAAGAAGAGATAAAGATTATCTTTACTTTATTTTTTAAAAAGTTTTTTAATGTACTATGTTTTAAATTTTTTTTTTTTGGACGTGAGAGGCTTTTCTAAACTCTTCAGCTGTGTTTTTAGCCAGCAGAGGGAGTTCAAGCCCCCATTTTACACTGACCGTGCAGTCTGGGCTGTGTGGTCAGCACTTCTGGATGCACTTAATGGAACATTCTCAGCATAGTTAAGTGCTGGGGCCTGAATCAAGGGGGTTGGAATACAATCAGGTTTTGTTTTTTAATGGAAAAACATAAAAAGGTATATTTTGGGGCAGTGAGTTATCAGTAATACATCTGTTTGTACCAAAATGTTTGTATCTGTAACATTTCTGCACTGTGCTTGCTGTATGAAAATGTAAGAGTATGAAAGTGGCACTTCTTATAAAGTGCCAAATCCAGTTTTGTTGTCTCATAGTTAAATACCATTAACTGCTAATGAGTCTCAGAACAATCTCTGATCTCTGAGAACTCCAGAGAGCAGCAGAGGACAGAACGTTTTGGAAATAACTTCTGACTGTTAATGCAGTGATCAAATTTTCTTGCAGATGGATATTGAGAAAGAAGTTAATTCTTCCTTCCTTTAGGTTTTTAGTGTATTATTCTACAACCTGTATGTTCTGGTGAGAGGAACATCCTGCTACATCTTGTGTGCCAAAACAAGAATAGTAATGAAATAGGTGAAAATAAATCAAGCACTGCTGGGCTTCCTTTAAACGTGTAATTGTGGTTCCTCTGTGACAATAAACTCTCAACTGAGCATTCACCCCTGAGCAGTCAGGGTCTCGTATACCAGCTCAAGCTGATAACTGAAAATGTAAACCACATTTTAAAGTAATTCATTGTATACTCTGGGCTGACAAATGTTAAATTACACTAATTTGAGCAGATGCACATGTTGCTGCCCTGGAATTCTGGACAGATTCTTCAGAACTGAGCAGCTTGTTCTTGTGTGCAAATACATATTGACAAAAACTACTTGGCTAGTTTCTTGGATTTCCTTAAACTGGCACTCTACAAATGTCTATTTTTACCACAAGGAAAGCTGAAGTGCTCAGACTTTTCAGGACTTAATTATAGGTGGGTTGAACCTCAAGACCCACGTTACAGCATTTCCCCTTTTTCACTTAAACCTGACGGGCTACCACTTGTGTTTATACAGCATTGCAAACTAAATTTAGACGTAGTAGCAAGGCCTAAAACAAGTTGTGCTTTGTCAGGAGAGCAGAGAAAGGAACTGAGCAGTGGAAACAGCGAGGGGAATCGGCGTGTCTGGCATTGACACAATGCTGCGAAATCAACGCTTTGATGGCCTATAAAGCATAATAACAGCTGTGTGAAAGGTTTGCTGTGCTTAGCTGGCATTATCTCTTGTGCAAAGGAAAGAACATTGTAAACCAGTAAAAATTAACTGCCGTAGCACAATGATGGTTTTGTGACTGGGAATTCAGATAAAGTTTGGCGGAATGATGAAAAGGACTGGGGCCATTTGCATACAGGTGAAGAGAGGCGGTGATGTCCCGTGCTCTCCAGAGGCTAAGGCACCACAGGTATGCCAAGTGCTTCAGCTCTAAGTGCTGCCTTTAATTTAACCTGTTTTTTTTTTTTTTTAACCTGGTTGTAGAGTAGGAGAAAAAGGTCTTGGGAAATGGACAATCCCAGCAAACGTCATTGGGTGGCAGCAGAGCATTTGCCACTTGCCATGGCATCCCAGCAAAATAAAGCCAGAAAGAACTGAAGTTCTGCATGTTTGTGGTATAGGTAACTGCAGATGAGATCTCAGAATGGTATTTGTGGTGAGACAGCCTTTTGTGTTTGAGACACAAGATTTCTCTCCAAGAGTGTGTTTGCACGTGAGTATGTGTCTGTGTATATACGTAGAAATATATATTTATATATAAACATGCATGTACATGTGAACATAAAAGCTATGTCTCTGCAGGTGAGGCTAACTCTGTGATAGTGAGGAGCTTTAATGTGATTACTGCGACTACCAGCTCCCAAATTAGACCCCATGTCCCTGACAGACCAAGCTTGGTCCCAAGAGATACATCTTGGTGCTGGTGCGGATAAAGCCATGTAAAAGTTCTAAATTAATTTTTCTCCTGGAAAGAATCAAGTGGGTCTGTGAATGTGGCCAGAAAAAGTGATTGTTTTTATTACTAATTTTTGGTTTTCTGTAGTAAAAGTATGACAAGCAGGACAGTATTTGTTATCCTTTTAGGAAGAAGTTAACCTCTCCATACTTATTCTACAGTGTGAGTATTTAGGCTTTTTGGATAATGTGGGTGGTGCTTGAAACACTTTGAAAATCTATCCTAGTTTTGGAACTAGGAGCTAAGTGTGTTTTGGGTGTGTTCATTTCAGTGAAGAGACAGAGCATTTGTTTTTATTTGTTTTGTGTTTTCCTTTAACACCTCACCATGTAGCTAACACGAAGGAACGTGTCGTGTCCGTAAGGAGAGCACAAACTGCAGCAGGCGTACATGCAGACATGCCTGTTGCCTTTATGGAGTTACATTCTTGTTTGCTAGCTTTTTAAAAAACTGTTTGTGAGTTGCTGCTATTGTAAGTAAATCTCTTACCTTCTCACTGCCCATTCTGCTGTCACCACCATGGAAATGCCATCAATCTCCTACTTTATGGGCAATGTCGCTGCAAATGTGGAAACTCAGTGACTGGAAGGAATTTAACATCTTTCTTTTGCTACTTCACCTGGGAATAAGGAAGTTAAAACTGTCCACATGGACTTCCTGCAGGCATCTGGGATGGGCTGTGATGCCTTGGGGTTTAGCTTTTATATTTTTCAGATTCTGTACTGCTTAGTGTGTGACTCTGAAGTTCCTTGCAGCCTGTCAGCTGCTGCTCTCTCATGCTCACACAGACATAACAAACCTCTCCAGGTTTGCTCTCCAAGGACACCCAGCCCGTCCCAGGCCCAAAATGTGTAACCCAGCATCTTGAGAAGGGGGACAAGCTGAGGGGCAGTTCCATCATTAGCTAAAGTTTAATTGGTGAATTTATGCTGATCTGCAAATGGACCAAACCTGTAACAGTGTGAAGAACTCGTGACTCGTCGTCCATCTCCAGTGTAGCCTTTGGCCTGCCCAGGGTGTGCCTCTGAAGGCCTTTCCAATAAATATCCACCTTTATTCCCTTACTCCTGTCTAGTGTCTGTTTCCAAATCTGGCCTCTTAGGCATCAGTTCGCTTTGGGAATTGCTTGTCCTGGAAATAGGGAGGGACCTCTGTGGTTCACTGCTGCTACTGAGCAGTGACTGTCAGGTACCAATCCTTACAGTCTGGCCTGAAGATCTTGCCTTTAGTAATGCTGAGGTTTTTCTGAACTACCCTGATTTCTGTTCGGCTCAAGCCCAAGGCCCACAACCCATAGAAACCAGAACAAGCTCTGAACAAGAGCTGCCCTGTTTCCAAGCTCTCACTGAGCTCAGGATTCAGTGCTTGCTTCTGTATCTCCAAAAGTTATGATCTTGCACCAGTAAGAGGCAGCATTTTCTGGATCCCAGCTCCCTATAAGCCCTAAACCCTTGTTCGCTGGTGGCATATGGCCTCTTCAAGGAATAAAGGCTTTTGGCTCCTTCCAGCTTAATAAAGCCCGTCTTTATATCATGTGTGAGTACTGTTGGGAATTCTCTGAAGAAAGGTGTCTCTAAAATGATATTTCTACTTTGTTTGCACAGATTACTGCAAGAGATTCTCAACTTCTAGTAACTAAGACATCAGATGTCCCTTGTCCTGAAAAGCTTGGAAAATTAGGCAAGAATCAATGTGAGAAAAGAAACCTGTTCAGCCATAGGAAGGTTCCTTGTATTTGGACTGGATATCATGAGGTTATTACATTAGCTCATCTTTGTTCTATCTGCAGTGATTTAAGTACAGCGAATTCACTTCATTCCTGAATTTTTCTCTTATTAGTTTAAGTAATTCCCTTGTTAATTGTTGCACTCCCACAACTCTGGGATTATTTTTATTTGCCTATACATGGGTGAAATGTCCCCTTATGCAGTGTTTCCTTATTTGCTTCCATGCTTTGTGTACCTTTTGCAGAACATTCAAGTGTTAGACCGGAAATGACAGGAACTGTGGTACTGAAGGTCAAATGTACAAACTCTTAGGATACCCCACTTTGGCACTAATGTCTAACCTAGGAATGCAGTCATCAGTGAGAATGTGATGGTAGAAACATCATCTGAGCTTTTTATCTGTAGAGAACTTAGTAGAAGCCACTTTAGGGTTATGGTGATAGAAAATGTTGGTGGCTAATGGGAGTGTTCTCATGTTTTCACTTGGAGTACACGTAGCAAAATTTTCTTATTTTCTTTTGGACAAAGAAAGAAGAGGAAAGGCTTGAGGAAAAAGGCTGATACTGGAAGAACTTCTTGTATTAGAAAAATCCATTATACCTGTTCTAATGCCAAAGTTTTGTGTTCTTTTCAAGACTCTGTGCTGCTTCTGTCTCTTTGAGGAGTCAGCTCTCTAAATCGCAGCTTTATAAGCCTTAGGTAATTAATAGTTCTTTGGAACACATTGCCTCTGGGTTTCATTTTCTTCACATTCAGACATTTGCCAACCTGACTGCAAAAAAATCACGGTGCCTATTGTCCTCTGCCTATTTTGCATGCTGACAATGGGAAAACTTGCTTTTTCCCACGTGTTAGCAATGACATCCTCATCTTCTCTAGGGGTTACTTCAAGAGGATAACCACCATTTCCTCCTAGTTCAGCTTCCCTGTGTCAAAGATCGTTTCCAGTGAGGGGAGGAGGGCAGTTTGCAGGCTGGTAATTCCATGTGTACCTGTTTCAAAGGATGTATCTTAGGGCAAATCTCCAAGAGGCATAAAACCATCATGTTAACAAAGTAACATGAGGATGTGTAAGGTCAGCACTGACTGTAGAGCCCTTACAGCCTCAGTGACTGCAACCAAAGGCCATTCCTGCTGGTAACACTAGCAGGAATTTCTGAAGGTTCCTTTGGATCTGCTGTGGTTTCAGCAAAAGTGCATCCAAGCCTCACATGTTTAAAAGGCTGAATTTTTGGCTCAGTGACTTGCCCATTTTAACAAAAGCTCGTTTTAGCTGGAGAGCTTCACAATGTGTAATTAGGAAAGACCCTACCCAAATTCTTGAGCAAACAAAGAGGAAAGAAGGTACTGCCATTGTGAAGGAGGGCACCTGAAGTCATCAAAGCATTCACGCATTTTTGGGGCACTTTGTCACAAACCAGGGGTTTGCACCTCTTTTCCAGTGTACCACAGACCTCTGGAATTTCAGGTGGCCCTATAAAAAAGAAAATGATTATGTATTATTCATAAAATAGTGTTTCAATCATTTTGTCTGTTTTGTTTCCCTCAATTCACCAGCAGAGGGCTGAAGGATTGATCACCTACTTAATTTAGCTTGAATTTTGAAGCATTGTTGTTTTACTGCAGAGCTGCCAAGTGGATGCCTTTCTGGAATGTGCAGTTTTAAGCTTTTTAGATCTGCCTGATGGTTTCTGGTCTGTGTGAGGGATGATGATTAGATAAGGTGTCTGTAATGGCCCATCCTGATCTGAAGCTGATGTCTCTTTCCACAGAAGCCTTGGCTGACTGCTCAGTGCACAGTCAGGAAAGTTCTCCCACTCTCCTTGTTGCATGCCCTACTGAACTGGGTTAAAAACAGAACTTTGTATTCTGAGAACATAGCCAAAGGTGGAAACCTGAGCTTCATGGGAAAGGGAATAGATCCTTTTGGCATGTCAGAGCGGGTTAGTTCTTGCAATAACCCCGTGCTGTCCCCCCAACAAGAAAGCTGAGATTCTGAGGTCCCACTTCCTTTAGAGTGGTAGAAATTCAGGTCCTACTTTGCAGAATTTGTGGTTAAGTTGCCTTTTCTGCGAAAGAGTGGATTATTCCTTCATTCTAACTCCACTTAAAGGTCTGAAGGATTTCTTCTGGTTTCAGTGGCCTTTGGTCAGGCGTGGGATGTGTTATGAAAACAACAGGGACTTGTCACTGTGGCTTTTTTTGACCCGAAAGCAAATTTTCAGGTGACACCAAGCTCAGGGTGGTGACACACCTGAGGGATGGGATGCTTTCCAGAGGGACCTGGAAAAGCTCAAGAAGTGGGCCCATGGGAATCTCATGAGGTTTAACAAGACCAAGTGCCGGTGCTACGCCTGGGTCAGGTTAGCCCTTGGTGTCAATCCTGTCTGGGGATGAACGGATCCAGAGCAGCCCTGCTGAGAATGACTTGGGGGTGCTGGTGGGTGAGAGGCTGGACATGAGCCAGGAACGTGCGACTGCAGCCCAGAAAGTCCCCCCATGTCCTGGGCTGCAACCAAAGCCCCGATAGCAGCAGGAGAGGGAGGGGGTTCTGCCCCTGTGCTCTGGTGAGCTCCCACCTGCAGTGCTGCATCCAGCTCTGCAGCCCCAGCACAGGAAGGACACGGAGCTGGTGGAGAGAGTCCAGAAGAAGCCACCAAGGTAATGCAGCACCTCTACTGTGAGGAAAGGCAGAGAGAATTGGGATTGGTCAGCCTGGAGAAGAAAAGGCTTTGGGGTGACCTAACTGTGGCCTCCCAGCAGCTGAACAGAGCCTACAAGAACGAGAGAGAGACTTTTTGCAAGAGCATGGAGTGACAGGACAAGGGGGAATGGATTCAGGCCGAGAGTAGATTTAGATTAGATATTAAAAAAAAAATCTTTACTGTAGGGTGGTGAGGCCCTGGCACAGGCTGCCCAGAGAAGCTGTGGCTTGCCCCATCCCTGGAATTGTTCAAGGCTGGCTTGGACAGGGCTCTGAGCAACCTGGGATAGTGAAAGTTGTCCCTGCTCAGAGCAGGGAGCTTGGAATGAGATGATCTTTAATGTGCCTTCCAGCCCAAACTATTCTAGGATTCAATGATAAACACAGATTGGCAGCATACCTATAGCCTAACCTTTTGGATTTTCCAAGAGCTTTGCCACTAAGAAAATTAAGTGCATGGTTGCTGTAAAATTACCAGTTTAAAAAATACTTAGATGCTAAATATGTTCAGGAACAATTTTTTAAATGTTTTTGTGGGTGTTTTCCTGAGTATTTTGAGATGTTTCTATATCCAATTATGGTCTTTCATTGGAAAATTTTTGCAATTTGAATGTTTTTCTAATTGTATTTAGGCAGCTCAATGAAGAGAAAGGAGTAATTGTGAAGAGGTGGAATTTACTCCTAAGTACCCTGCAAAGATAAATGATCGACACTCAAAAATGAAATTTCCAACGTGATTTAATATTTCAGAGATGCCTAGAATAAATATGGTTACATTTCGTAGTAAATGTTTAAAATAAATATTTTTCAAAAGAACTGGTGATTTAGGTTCTATAATGTTTGGCATTTTTGTTATGTGCTTTCTGGGGTTCCTTTTGCAAATATGGATAAATATGATTGATATCACTCTGGAGAACATTTACCTAGGGCAAAGGCAGCCTCTTTTTATTCTCAATTTCTTATGGCAGTGCCTTAAGGCTGGTTAAGATCCAGCCTGTGTTGGATGAGTACACAGAACAGTAAATTATCCCTGTCATAAAGAAACTTTAACCTAAAAAGGCAGCATGAGGAGAGGGACATACAGAGAACTAAAGATATAATAACATTAACTCTAGTGTTTTGTTTTCCTGTTGAGATAAGGTATGTTCTGGGGGAAACTAGGAGGATTGATGGAGGAAAGGAGCTGGCTGAACCTTCACAGGAGGCAAAGGATGTTGGAAGGAAGCTGAGGTAAAAGACTGAGAAAGGAGGGGAGAAAGGTGGCTCTAAACTGGATGGACAGTGATGAGTCAGAGCCTCTGGATGAGCTCTGACTCGGGAACGATTTTCTTCCTGCTGAGAAGCATAGGGTGTTTTACACATATATTTTTGTGTACTCGAGAGCAGGCATCTGCATGAGCTTCACTAGTGGTTTCTCAGGAGAAATACCCATTTGAATATTTGGCAAAATTCTTATCACTAGGTTTTGATACAAAGGTTCTAAAGCCCATTCAAGTTTTTCTCTGTTCCACAGAGCACAGCAACAACTTTGGATTCTCATATCCCCAAATCCTTTTTAAAGCTGTGTGCATTTTTTGTCTCTCTTCAGACACGAGCTGTTTCCTGCACAAGGTTCACCATTCAGAAACAAATTTGAGGTGTGAAGTTTCTTTCTTTCAGTGTATCCGTTGTTATAGTCTAACCTCAAAATTTTGATTGATCTCCTTCTCATTTCTTGATGAGGAAAAAAACAGGTAAATCGGGAGCTGCCTTGATTTTTAAAACCGAAAGCACACAAAGGCCTATTCTCTTTGCAGCAGCATCTCTGCTGAAGTGCTCAGAAAAAAAGTGAGGAGTGAAACACTAGATTTCTTTTGTTTTCACCTGCAGATTGGAGATGGGTTTGGAGAAGGTTTGGTTTTTTGTTTTGGTTTTTTTTTTTCATTTAGCCAGGAAAGTTGATTATTGTTAATTATGCTACCTCTAATGTTTCATTGTAATTTTATTTTAAGGAAACGTTTGAGCATTAAGCATTTTTCCCACAGCAGTGAAACAATGTACCTTTCCCTGCCAAAGATCACATTCACATATATCCTCCTCATTCCTGTAGCTGGAAGGTGAAGCTTGGAACTTTTCCAGTGTGCCGGCTGCCGGTTTGCCATCGTTGATCATTGTCAGGAGCCATTTGGCTGAGGTGTCTCAGGTAGAGCAAAGCATGTTCTTGCTGTGTGTGATGTATTTATTACCTGTGTCAGCTCTTGGGGTCCTGCTTGTACTGGTTTTTTGGAAGGTTTTTTCACTCCATACCTGGCTGTAGTTCGCTGAGAGGTGGCTCCTATGAAATAATTAAGTCACAGTGCAGTGATTGGTTAGGGGGGCGTGTGTGATGAAGCACAAAGAGTTTGCTGGCACCCACACTATAAACAAACCTAATTCAATCCCTTGGCACTCAGTGGAAGTTCAGCTATTGAATTCAATGAGAGGAGGCGCCTCCCCAGTGCTCTTTTGACTTCATATTCAGCTCTGCGCCCCCAAAATGTTGCAATGTCTGTTAAGAAAGTTATGAGATCATGTCATTCACGTGCATTTGGTATAATCCTCAGTTAAGCAGAAAGAAGAAAAAAAAGGGGAGGGAGGGAGGTGAGGGTGGAAGAAAGAAAAGCCTATCAGCAGCTCTTACTTCAGTTGCAAAGAAATCAGGTTTGTGTCATGTGGAGGTACCTCCCAGTATTTACTGCCTTAGGGTTTTACCAGTAAGTGACACTGCAAGAACTCATCACATCGTGACAATACGCCAAATGCTTTGCATGCTGATTTATTTCTAAACCCAAGATTTTGTTCCAAGTGAGATTAATTTTTTTTTTCTGTGACAACCAAGCACTTAGACTCGGCATCATGCTTTGCATCAGTGCCTTGTTTTAGCAGTGTAGCTACTAAGCTGAGATACAAAACCAGAAGGAATTAAAATTGGTCTTAGTACTTTATGATCCATCTAGTGGTGCTTGTTGCCTTTTGAGTTTTTCAGTTCTGTGTTATTAGAATTACATATGCCACATGAGAATTTGTGTAAATCTCATTTTTATTGAAAGTGAAATAAAAACTGGAAGTTTTTCTGGTAGTCTAAGGTTTTATAACAGCTTGTTTGTTCAAAGTCTAAATTCAAAGGCAGATTTGACTAATAATAGCCTCAGAACACTACTGATAAATGCTGGAGAACTTGTCAATGCTCAAACAAGCTTGAAGATATTTGAATTATTTGCCAGACTTGGCCTTCACACTGATGGAGTTTGGGCTAGAATGTATGTCCTAGAGGGCTGATCAGTTAGTATTGGGTGCCAAACAGCTATTCTTAGTGTTTTTATTTGTACATACTTCTTTAACATTTTCAGAATCTATTAATCATTTATTAACCCTTTATAAACCATTTATAAACGTACCCTGAATAAAAAAGTGTGACCATTCAGGATTTTTTTCTCAAGTTTAATATTAAAGGCAAGTCCAAGGTCAAGATGGGCACAGGGAGGCTTTAGGGAGCTGATGGAGTTTATATTTTGGCCAGTCAGCTGAGGAACCACGTGGAACTAAAATTAGTAAAGTGTGGGCAGTGAAGAAAGTTCACACGGTGTAATATGCTGTGGGCAGTATTAATGTTGATTTACCCAATCTGTTAATGGCATAGTCTGTCTAGACCTTTGGAACATTCCTCAGCTCCTTATTTAATGTAGGAGGAATCATTTCTGAAATTAGCATATAAATTGTCCAGAGTCAGCAGCCCTTTAAAGCAGTGTTCTACCCTTGTGTCATGGCACAGTAACTGTTCTAAAAAAATAAATTTCCCAGTCAGGCACGTTCTCATGAAGAAGCTCTTGACTTTACTTTGCATGCTGAAAAAATGCTCAGGTATAAGCCTGAGAAAGTTCATTAAGATTAAAATGGGGAGATGGTCAGGATTTGATTTGGGTAAGTTGTGTTTATTTAGTCACGTTAACAAGGGGAAGTGCATGATGATAAGGAGACACCTGGCAGGGTCTGTCCATGTAGGTTTACATGTGTGTGGTTGAAACTGGAGGGTTCTCTGGCTTTGACATCAATTTTATTTCCTTTCCTTGGTCTTCCACATGACTTGTACACAAGCCATGCTGTAGGGTGCACTCGTTCCAGGGCTCACTCTGACTGGCACTCGTGTGAGAATGAGTCTGCTCCTGGTACCTGGCACTGGGATGCTGCCAAAACAAGGTGCCAGGAACCTGATGGAGGCAAACCCTCCTCCCTGGCTGTTGTTCTTCTGTTGCATCTTCTAAAATCCTGTGCTGACTCCTTCCAATTTAGTTGCCAAGAGTAACATGCAGTGCTGTCTTCTAGGTTATCATTTTCAAGGGAAGATAACAAAACGTTCAGCTTGGGAATTCCTGCAGGAGTTGGGAACTTGCTTTTTAGAAAGAGTAGATGTGTAGCCAGAGATGAAAAATACGTGTCAGTATGGTGTAGAAGGTTTATTTGGCATGAATCTGAGATGACCACACTGAGCAGTGAAGCCAATAAAATCTTTGTGCTAGGAAATCATGTGTTCTGAACATGCCATGCACTTTACAGAAGAACTATTCCAGGAATGTTGCTTGAGAGTTTTATATGTTTATTTGGTACTTATTTTTCGTCTCCCTTGCTCCAAAAGCCAGGTGCTTTAATCACAATGAAATCCACTGCCCAGGTCACTGAGAAAAAGAAATGGAAAATAATGCAGTTACAGCAAGTCCTAAAAATGATCTAAAATAACATTTTTATATGCAACTGAATAATAATTTTAAGTTGGGGTATTTCCTTACCTCCCCAGGGTTAAATAGTGAATTTCTTATGGAAAATGCCTTATTAAAAAGCTTTTTTCCATTCCAGAAAGGTTTGGCTTGTGGCCAGGAAAGCCTTTAAGATGCTGCATCTTAAATTTGCCATGGTCCCAGTGTCCATCCTCTATGTTGCCCTAGTGTTCTGAAGAAAACACGTGTATCAGAGGAGGGGGGGATTTTTATTTTCCTGATTGAATAATGAAGAACTGTTCAAGAAGGTTAAAAAAAAAAACCCGACAAAACAACAAAAATCAGCTCCCTCAAAACAATTTTTAGAAAATTTTACTTAAAAAAAAAGCAAAGCTCGTGTGGCTGAACACAGGAGTTCCGATAGCTGCATATTACGTGCAGCAAGCAGGGTTTGTGTTCTGTGCTAGAACAGGGAGGCCCTGGCTGGTGTCTGTGGGCCCTGAGCTTGACACAAACCAAAAGCCACGGTACAAGGTGACAGGCAGAGGGTATGGCTTGAGGGGGAACACGGGAGTTGTGGCTTGTGTTTGGATGTTCCAGCTGGGGTGGGATGGGCACGCTGAGCCTTCCCTCCGGAGCGAGCGATAGCAGCTATTTTGTGATGTGAGCTTAGCAACGCAAGGCTTGCGTGTATTTCACAGGCTTCAGGGTGTCTGACCCAAAGATAACCGTGCTCAAAGGTGTCAGAATGTACCAGAAGAACCAGTGCAGGCTCGTGGGTGTAGTGCTTTGGGACAGGCAGGGATTTGGGGAGGTGCTCTGTGACATCTCAACGCACTTCTCTGCTGTAGCTCCCGGGGAGTCGCCTCTGCCAAGCTTGGGTTGTGCTTTTGACAAGTACCTCTGAGGGACCAGACTTGGGATTATTTCAATAAATTTGTGCCCAGGTCAGCCCCAATCCTGTGACACAAAAACGTGGTGTTTGTGGGGCACAGAGTCACATTCTTATGGTCTGCATTTGTTTGAGTGGTCCCCAGTGGAAAAAGGGCTTTGAATTTTCTTATCTGTGCTCCTCCGATATTTTGTAGCTTGTGGTAAAAGATTTGTGCTTGTTTTTATGTTTTCCTTTAGAAATATTTCTGCTTCAGTGGCACTTTAAATGTTTGAAGGCTTTTTCCCTCCCTTATTACTCAATTTAATTGGAATTATGGTGCCTATCAAAAAGTATTACTGCAAGGTGACCTGGAAATAATAATTTCCTTTCATCTATACCAAACATTTGTAGATCATTAAAATGTCACAAATAAAAGGAGTCTCATTCACAAAGAAATGGTTTTATATGAGCACAGTAAAATATGAGATTTCATTATATACAAAAAGGCTATGTTTTGTATTCCTGGTTCACAGAGGAAACCTCCAACACATGTGGAATGCATGGCAGGATGTAGGACCCTCCAAGGGCTATGTACAGATACGTGAAGGGGAAGAGGAGGGGGAGAGAGGGGAGGCAAAAAAAAAAAAAAAAAAAAAAGACNAAAAAAAAAAAAAAGGCTCAGTGGTTCTGAGGAAACGACCCCTTTCAGTAACAAATGGAGCATGTGCTCCGGGTCTCCGGGAGGATTTGTGCAGGGATCTTGCTCTGCATGTGCGCGCATTCCTCTGAATCAGACAGGTGTTAAAGCGAAATGGTGCCCAGAGGACGCAGCACCCTCCCGTGCTATCAGCAGCCTGGCCACATGACGAATCTGAAGCCAGCCAAGCACAACTGCTGAGGGCTTTGCCAAGGGGTTTAGATGCCAAATGCTGAGAGGGAGTATCCTTGCCAGCTTGGCACCTTTAGGCCATGTGGCTGCTGCTGGCATGGAGTTGTCGTTGTAAATGTGCTGGGAAGAATGGAACCAGAAACTGTCTTAATAGTTCCGTGTGAATGAAGCTCTCTTATTGTTGTGAATATAAAATATTAATTACCTTACAAATGTGTTCGAGAGGCTGTGCATGGCTTTGGCACCTGTCCAGGCTGGCAGTGGTGAAATCAGAGGCTTGCCTCCTGGCAGCCAAATTTATTTATCCCCCTGCCCCTCCCCAGCATCACACTGGAAATAAGAGGGGAGCTATTTGAAAACAATTGGCATCTGAGGGAAGATGTTCATTGGCTCCTGGGATTTGGATCAGTCCCTGATCTGAGCTGGTGCCTTAAGAGTGGATTTAACCAATGCTGTAATCTTCTGGCACCTGTTGCAGTTTTTGGCAGTGGCACAGGACAGCTTTGATTGCACTGAGACTGGAGTAGCGAACATATGTCTAATGCCCATCCCAGAAAGAATGACTTAGTGCCCTTAATGCCTTTCCTATTGTTTTCTTTTCCACTTTCTCTTCTCTTATTCGTCAAGCTGCTGTTAGTAGTTATCATTACATGCAGGCAAGCACCCAGCAGCATCTTCAAACAAATCAAGGATAAAGCAAGAGGGAAACAGGAACTGGGAGAGTTCTGTCTCATCAGAATCCAGCTACTTTCTGCATTTGATTTTTGGTTGTTTGTCTGGCCTTGAATCTTTAAGAAGTGTGGTAAATTAAGGACTCCAGGAAAAATTATACATATGCCAGTGTCTGAGATTGTAATCAGAAGAGGAGTATTTGGTTTTCTAAACATGTTAATTGAAATAACCAAGTATGTGTCTTCAGGAAGAGAATTCAGAGGACCCATTAAAGGAAGTCCCTGCCTCCATGTCTCTGTACTGATTGTACATCTGTAAATGGCTGCCATCCAGCAAAGCTCTTAAGTGCATGCTTAGCCCTAGCACAGCTTGGCTACAGCAGTGTTGCTAACTTTGGCATGTGTGGGGCATTCACATGCCTGGTGAGAGGCACATGCTCGTGTGCCCTTCTGCATAACTAACTCTTCCTTGTGTCCTACAGGCCTGTGGCCAGGAGTGTGGGTCTGGTGTCCAGCTCCCGTAGAAGGTGTTGAAGATGGCGATAGGGTTGCACTTCGTCTGCAGCTCCGGGGTTTTCATCCTTCCCTTGTACGTCACTGAAATGCAGAGGAACAAACTCCTGAAAAATGGTATGAAGCCTACCAGCAACACGTGTAACTTTACCTTGCCTGGTGCCTGTGCAGGATTTAGTGGTGCTTGTTTAAAGTGACTCCAAGTAACCCATGCAAAGCTGTGGCAGAGACTGAGAG
Organism: Oriolus oriolus; assembly: GCA_013400235.1. Classification (NCBI taxonomy): domain Eukaryota; kingdom Metazoa; phylum Chordata; class Aves; order Passeriformes; family Corvidae; genus Oriolus; species Oriolus oriolus. Next base: position 67,447 of record VXBT01011362.1, on the reverse strand, counting down.
CACAGAGGAAAAACGTCACGCTCAGATATCAATCACTCAGTTGAAATCCACGCTGCTGCATCACAGTTGTGGGTGTTTGTACAGCGGTATAGCTCAAGGGGTGCATGTGTTAAAATTTATCATTGTGTTTGATGCCTTGTGAAAAGTCAGTGTTGAGAGCTGGGATGGTTGATTAGGTTTGAAGAGAAAGTCTTTGTATACTTAATGGCGGTTCTTGGAATTACAACATGGCTAGTTTATCTAGGAAGCCAACAGAAGACCTTTGGCTTCTTATCTACCTGCAGATTTCAAGTGATGAACACTGGTAAAGGCTCTTAAATTATAAATGCGGATAATTTAATCAAATGCAATCTAACCGCTCAGATCTCATTAAGTACCTCTGTCAAAATACCTGATTTAGGGGAAGAAAAATATAAAGGGAAAGGAAAAATTCCATCAGTAACAAACAACTGTACCCATGAAGTCCAACCCATACAGTAAAGTCCAAGCAAGCAAACTTGGTGAAATATTCTCGTGTGTGCAGTTCAGAGTCCACTCAGATATTTTCCAGACTACCATCTGCATCAGAAATTTGCTGGACAAATAACTCTGATTCTCTCCAGTAGCTTCTTGGTATGCCTGAGGTGGAATTCCGAAAGAGGAATAGCTGGCAAGTTGTGTTTTGTTTTTTACCTTCACCAAAGCCTGTTTGAATTACAGGGATCATAGTGCATCCCTGGTCGTTGGAACCTGCACTCATTTATTTTAAGAAAGGTAATTTCTTGAGGATCATAAAAAAGCCAGATGGGGAGAAGCTATCCTGTTACAGGAAAGTTCTTATCTGCTTCATTGAAATAATTGAAAATGGCTTTTTAAATAGTCTAAAGAAGTTCACTTATGGCTAAGACCCAAATTTGCTGGGGAAAAAAAAACCCCAAAAACCAACTGTGAGAAATACTTTAAAATATCTTTGCCCAGCTTTTTGCCCCTGGAGGAGGAAGTGAGCTATTTAGAAAGCAGCACATGTGACAGATGCTGCTCAAGATGCTCAGCACATTACTTAAAGATGCTCTGTGACCATCATGTTGCGAGCACTGAAGGAATGTGGATGGGATGGGAGTGGAACAGTCCGCATTTACTGTAACCACATCTGTAGCCTCGCCACTCTCACATGATGGCTGGCAAATTCCTGCCAGTTCCTGGAGTATTCCTGAACGTATCTGGGCAGGGCAAAGCAGCCCTGGACTGGGAAGCCCTCTGGTTACCTCCAAGTGAGCTGGCATGTCTGTAGCAGTTTACCACACAGGGACAGCAGCGTCGGTGCCAGAAACAGTAAAGCTCTGTTACTGCCATACATAGTTAATTAGCTCGGGTGTCACAGCGAGCAAACATGGCTATATTGCTCCTGGTTCTGCAGCGAAGTTAATTGAGGCCGGCTTGGGGATCTTTGCCCCAATGTGCGGTGCAGACATACCCAGGAATGCACTCCTATTGTTGACTGAATACTGTATTTTCACATAAATGCGGCAGGAATATAATTGCAGGGTGGAAAGAGAAGGCCAATATACATTCACTTCACTTTAGAAACTAAATTAAACCTTTGACTTAACTCACTTCTATACCAGCTCCCTGCAGGCATTTCTACAGGCTTCATTAGAGCCAGCCTAGAGGCCATGGAAAAGGTCTTACAAAAGACTAGCCAGGAAGCCAGTCACAGACCCAGATCCTGCTGCTACAGAGCACAATCTGCCTCTTGGCACCTCGGGCTTGCAGCTGCCAGGCACTCTCCTTATGTGGTCACTGGTGTTGGCTCGGAGGCTGGAGCAGATAGACGAGGAGGGCTGAGGGGGAACACATTCATCACTGCCAGCAGCGAGTGGAGGCAGTGCCAAGTCACTATGTAACCAGGCACATGTGCCAATTTGCTCAGTAATTGGATTGCTATTTGAAAAATTAAACTGGTGTCTAGAAAATTCTAACCTCTGCGTTTATGAAGTATGAAGTTCGCGACTGAGGGGCTGAACAGGAAGAGCGAAGGGGATCAAGCAGAGGTGTTAAAGGAGAGCAAATGTAGGAGGTAATTTGATTGCTTTCCAAAGTGTTGCAGCAGCCTCAGAAGCAGCCTCTCTGTACCAGAGAGACAAAGAGCAAGACACAGTGCAGTGGAAAGCTGTGACATTATGGACAAGCCGTAACCCATTGGTGACTATGGAAAATTGGTGAGGACTTGTCAGCTGAAAGCGATTTGTGTAAAGAAAACATCATTGGAAGGCAAGGCTTGATATACTTCTGCAACTGATTTTTTTCCCTAAAAAAGAAAAAAGTTCTTAACGGGCATCATTTTATATATTCAGGGTTTTCTCAGAGCCTGTGAATTGTTGCTTCTGTCTACTGTATACATTGCTCTCAAATACATTTGGTGAACAAATTCCATGTGCTAATATTAATCATAAATGATATTGAATTATCCAGCTACAGAGATAATTTGTGATTCAGAAATATACTTCTGCCACAAATTGTTTCTGCTCCCATTGCAGTCAAATTCAGACTTTGCTTTGACTCCGGTAGAAGCACAATTGCATACAAAAATATAGTTACACAAGTAGTCCGAAGCATTTCTTTATTTTTTGCAGTTGAGCTCACTGGCCACCCTTATTCAGCTGAAAACTTTGAGCATATGGGGATAATGGATTATAAATTGTTCCTAAGATAGTATTTGTAGTTTAAAGTATAGTCCAGTTGCTAGTAGATGTATAAAAGTGGTGCCTGGGTTCTTCATCACTGTTAAGCGGAAACTCAAACTGGAAGCTGTGTATTTAAAATAATAAAAAGTAAAAATCTATGGACTCGTACTGAGGAAGAGCTATTTGGAACCTCTGTGAAATGTCTGATTATTTCTCATGCACTCAGACCTGGTAGAATGAGGTTAACACATGTCAAAGCAAAGGCTAAGGAAATTTTGCGTCACATTTCTGCCCCTAGATGGAGTGTTCTGCACACTGGGTTGGTTTTTTTATATGTATTTTGGGAGAATGGAGCTGTGTTAGAAGGCTTGAAATGCCTCTTGTTCTGAATTCCCTTTACAGTGTATCAAGTGCTGCCCGTCGGGACTAGACTAACTGGGTCCCAGAGACCATTTAGAAGAGAAAAATCAAAATAAGGTTTGTTTGTATAATTGATTGGACACTGTAAAGGCCACTGCACTTTCTTAGTGTCTCCTATTCGTTGGTGATAGATATGTGTGTTAAAATGCAAGAAGCCTAGGCTTTACAAAGTGTCCCTAATTACTATGAAACATCTGATATTTGCAGCTTGCAGTGCTGGATGTTTCTGTGATTTTCATGGAATTCCCTTCTATAAGTATGCAGTGAATGCCATGGTAACCTTAACTGCTTGTAAAACATTTTAATAGTGACCACTGTAATATAGTGGTTGTGTGCAAACAGCATGCACCACTGCCTCAGAGGTGTTTGGAACACTTTGTTTTGGTCACAATTGGAGCAAAATGTTGCCAGACTTCAAGAACTGAATCCTAAACTTGCCAAACAGGGAGCTGAAAGTAAGGTCTCCTGTTCTCCAGCTCCTGTCTTTGATCATCTCCGGGGTTTCATTGATACATTCCTGCCCAGCACTCACACGCTTAGTGAACCATGGCTCCAGAAAGCTCAGAGTTGCTTGGGAAAAGCACTTGGCTGCAGGCACTGGATTTGAAGGGGGTGGGTGTCAGATTAGAAGCCAGCTTTTGAAAAACCTCGCTTGTTTTGTGTGTGTGAGTGAGAATTCAGCTGCAGGCTCTTAGCTCAGGTATGTTCTCATGTGGGCTTCTGGTTTAGCCCACTCTTAACAGGAGGGACCAGCTGTAAAGTTTGTCCCTGGACTGGGAGCTGAATTCCTGCAGAATCTGGGATTTTCGTTTGGGCCTTTTTAGATATGATGTAAATGCCAGCAGCTTCCTAACAACTGTTCTTGAGGCTCAGAGCAGAATTTAGAGCAGACCCTTCTGAGTTAGGGAATTGCACAAGATATCCCTTCTCAGAAGAGAAAGAAAAAGCCCAACAAAACCTAAGCCATCTGACTGGAGTCCTGAGAAATGCCTTCCAGCTTTCAAAGAAAGAAAGGGTCTTAATTCAGATTTGCCGGAATCGTCTAATTAGTCCCTTTAATGCCATGCACCTTATAGTCTGTGCCACCGGATTCGTCCCATAAATGAGACGATGGGCTAATTCATCTTGGCAGCAGTAAACAGACCTTGTGATTGTCCTCCTTACAAACACCGGCCTGATTTTAGGAAAATGCTTTGACCAAGCCTGTGTCCCTGCTCCCTCCCCCGCGATGCACCCCCCCTTTTTTTTTCTGAGTGCTGCCTGTGCTTCTTGCCCTCCTTCTTCCCCACCACCCCAGCCCAGCCCGTCTCACACACAGTGACATACCTCACACATTTGCCACTGCTAACAACAACCTGTCAGCTCTTTCTTTGCACCGTGCTAGGCGCCTTTTGTTTCTGCAGCCCAGCAAGCCTTGCAGCTGTTGTCCGAGGCCTGCTCCGACAGCCTGTGATCAGTCAGCTGCAAAATCCTCCCTGAACAACTCGGTATTCACAACTCTAATCGGGCCAGCGGACTGTTTCCTCCTCTCTCGCAGTAAATCTTTATCACTTGCGCTCTGCTCGTCAGTTCGTGGCGCCAGCTCTTTGGGCTGCTCTATCCCTTTCCCATACTCTGCCGGGCTGTGTGCTCTGAATGCTAACTCCAGCCTTGTTTAGACTCGGTGCTGCCTCAGTGCTGCGATCCACATGTTGGGAAGGTCCGAATTCCAGCTCCCACCCCACCTCCCAGCTTTTAAGCTGGACGTACATTAAGTTTGTATCGCTCCAAAGGTGAAGATAATCAAAGGCTCCCTCCCTCCTTCCCCTCCCTCGGCCTGTTTCATAGTTTGTCCATATAAGTTAGTTGTGTGATTATCTTTCTGTTTCCTCCCAGCAGACTGCCGTGCTTCTGTTTAAGAGCTGTCTTTGGTGAGGAGATGAGGGTGAGCTGCCCAGCCTGGGGAAGCTGGTGATGGCAAGGGAAAGCCTGGGGGAACTGGCACAAACCTTAATTTGACCGCATGCCCAGGGCTATTAACCCTCCTCCTAATGGTCCCCCCACAGAGGAGTCAGAAACACATTTCCCTCCATCCTGTCCCTGACTTGATGCCATCAGAGTCTTTTAAAAGATTTACATTAAAGATGTTGAATTGTGAAGCAGATTTCTAGGAAAAAAGAGAGGGTCAAAGTTTGCTTCCTTAGTATCCCAGCTGAGCTGAGGGGAGTCCTTGGAGAGTTTAGGGTGGAGGTTTCTGTCAACGTGAAGTTCCTGAGGATTTATATTGGTGGAGCTGAAAGCACAGCTTTATCTGTGCCTGTTGCCTCTTACGATACAGCGTGATCAACGTTTTGGGAAAACGTTGTGGGTTTTATTTCCCCGTGTTTGAGCCTGGGATTGTAGATGACAGTCTAGTTAAACCTCAGTTAAACAGCACATTTTGCAAAGAGGCTCAACTAGTTCTTAGGTAAAGCTTGCTGGAGACCACTTTTAAAATATATAAATTATTCAGGAGGGGTATTTCTGTTTATAGGGAACCTGGGAAACTTTTGTCTGAGCATTGGCATGAGGGCCAAAAACTAACGGGTTTTAATCTTCTCTCTGAAACTGAGTCCATCTCTGGCACCGGAAAACACATTTCTCTTTCTTCATCAGCTTTCCCCACCTTGCAGTCTTTGTTTCGACTGCTCCAGGTGTGTGCATGTGCACATGTGAGAGCAGGGGTGAAGATTAACCAAATACAGAAATTCCTTCAAGAATACAACCTGAACTGGCTTTAAAAAGATGTTGTTTCTCTGAGCTTTATGAGGCAGCTGTAAAATAGGTGCCCCTTGGGAAAACTGGGTTCATTTCTATCCAGACTTTCTATGCCTCAGTTTCTCATCAGTATAGTATTTGCTTGGTCAAAGATAAGCACGTGGATATAGGGATTCTTAGAATTCTGGCATTGGTGGTCAGTTTGAGCCTGTAGAGAGATGCCATCCTGGTAGGGCTCTGTTGGCTCCTGCTGATGCTTCCAGGCGGGATGTGTTTGTGTGTGAACAAACAGACCTGTAAACACCGTTTAGGTTTCACTGGGGAAAATGGCTCAGGTTTTGCTGGTGTTTGCCACCAAAGTGCCCTTCTCAGTGTGTTCTCTGGTGACACTGAATGGGTGTGAATGGGATCTGAATACCGGCTCTTTTTCTGTAGGCTGTCCACAAGGGCAGCAGTAGAAGTACTATCTTCAGTAGCATGGAGTGTCCCTCAACTAAGCTGATTGTCCCACTTCACAGAAGGGAATCACAAAGTAGATTGGAAGGGACCTATAAAGGCCATTTTTTTTCCTGTCAAATAGGAAGCTACTGGACATGGTTATTTTGTGATATGATTGACTTCTGTTTTATGGAACACTGGTGCTTCACCGTGCTTCGGAGGAGTGGGATGGGCAATCCACCTGCTTTCCCCTGCACAGAAAGCAGATGATTTTGAAGTGTTTCTGAAGAATTTGAAATCCTTTAAACATCCTTGTATATCCTAATTTTGTATTTATTTGTTTACTTTTCAGAAAACTCATGGAGGCTAGAATTTACATGTAACCTGATAAGGTGGAAGGAAATATTTTGACTTTAAACTACAAAGGAAGATTCTAGGAGTCTGAATTGAAAGTGAATGGAACAAGGAGAGAAGACTTTCTCAAAATTATTATTATTTTTTTTTAAATGAAAGCAACTCAAAACACAGCACAGTATTTTGAGTCTCTTCATACAGAAGTAAGCAAGGCTGTGCACAGCTTGTCTCCACTTTCCACAATAGGTTGCCACTGTCCACATGTCCTGGTTCTCCTTATCTGCTGATGTTTGTGCCCTGAAGTGAGGGGCTTTGTGAAGGATGCAGCTGGTGCTCACCTTGGTGTGGCTGTAATTCTGTGGTGGTTGGTGATGTGGGCTTAGGATGGTTGACTGGGAAAATGTCTGGAAGTTGTGATGTGAAGTTTTTACCTGTTCTTTTCCTCAGAGCTTTGTACTGTAGGGGAAGACTCACAGGAGGCAAATTGCTGTTTTGCTGTTTTGAGAATCCTGTCTGAGTTCTTTTGCTTTGGAGAGGTAAGTTCAATCGTCATTTTTACCCAGGCCACGGTGAAGACTGTACCTTTTTCTGCTGAGTGTCTGCTAGAAGAGGGCTCTTTCATGGTTCTGGGATGAACAGGATGAGTGGAATGTGAGAACAGCTTGTCTGTTCCCTGTTACAGATTGAAAGTGGACTTGACTTACTTTTCCTAATGCATCTGGATGCATGTATTGGAGCAGGATATTTTATTGCTCTGCTTCTTTATTTTTAAGGAGCAATGTCAGCTTTGTTTTCCTAGCTCCTCCCATATCTGTCTTCCAAGATAGTCTCAGACCCCAACATCTTTCTATTTGATTTTTTTTTTAACAGAGTTGTTGATAGTATGCTTGCACAGTAATTCCATTTGAAAATAGTCTTTTAGTCTAGGAATTTTCTTGTCTGATTTGCCTCAGACTTTCCAGAAAAATTCTACCTTGACATGAAGTTTGCACCTGTGAAAGTTCAAGGAAATCTGTTTAGCTTTTGCTGTGTGAGGGAGGGATTCTGCCAAAATTGAGTTTCTGATGAAAGACTTGTGTGAGCATGGATAGACTGCTTCCTTCATTACTGGGTAATATTAGTGTATAATCAGTCTCATAAAGAAAAAGTATGACTAAATGGATTTTATATTCCTTATAAAAATGATTGTTTTGTTTCTTCTTTGGCTACACAGGGTAAGATGTTTACTACTAACCCACGGTGTTTAATTTTGTGAGTAACTTCTGGCGTGCGCATTTCCTGTACATCTTGAGCAAAAGCATGCAAAAGATGAGCAGAGAATAAGGGGGAAAATTATAAATGGATCCATGTGACTGCCTCTTCTACAGACATTTTTTTCTCCCCTTACTTGAGAAGTTAAGAGGGAATGCAGGGCCATGCAGTGTTTGTTAAAGCTGATGGAATATCTTTCTCCCTCTGGGTATTTCTTTAATCAATGTTTCTTTATACCATTAGGTCATCTCCTCTTTTTTCATGGCTTTTTTTTTTTTATTCTGAAGAAGCCTTGTTTTGTACATTTCCGTACATCTTGACATTTATTCTCAGAATTATGGCCTGATCACTTCCTCTCTTTTCCTCAAAATTTCTGTCGTTTTATCTATTTTAAGTGCCAGAGCACAAAGATAACCCCATCATAGTTCTCCCATTTTCCTCAGCAGTTCCCCCCCTTTCCCTGCCTGCAATGAAAAAATGAAAGGTCTCATGGTCTTACAGATTTTCTTTATGCTTATTTTGGCCTACTTGCAACCCAAATACATCATCACGCTATAAGACGGCTCTCTAAGGCTCTTGGATCAATTAAAGGTAGCCCTATTCATTGCCAGTACAAACCTTTGCCTATTAACTCTTTCAAAGGGCATTTGTCATCACAAAAAGCTGTGAATGCCGTCTGGGTACATTGATTAAAAAAAGGTATTGTTTTAAGGCTGCTGAATATCTCAATTAGTTGTAATCAGAGGGTAGCTTGTGTCTGTAAAGTGATACAGTTACCTTTCACCTACTTGCTTTATTTTCTGTATTTAAAAAAAAAAAAAATCTCAGATGTACCTCTATCATGCTGTTTTCAGAGTACAGAGGAGTGCACTTGCTGATCGAACTGTAACTTAGGACATTATTCTGTAAAGCCAAGTATTTAATGTGGTAATCCTGAATGCATCTCCTTGGCCTGCGATCAGCCAAGAGCCAGTCAGTGGAGCAGCGCTGCTCCTTGCCAGCAGCCATCCTCCTTTTCTTCCCTCAGAAATACAGGGTCTGTATTCTGGAAGTGCAGAAATCCACCCCAGCTCTTCAAGGACTTGCACGTGTGCTCAGCTTGAGCCTGTGAATCGTCCATTAATGCAGAGTTTGGCAGGTCAAGGTAGAACAAGGTAACATTTTTTAGACCAGTAGCTCATTTGCCACCATTGTTGTCTGAAATGACTTGAAACTGTTTGCCAACGTGTTCTAAAGCTCCGGGAAAATAACTTGTTCTGCTGTTCCCTGAATCAAAACATCTCTTTCAGTAGTTAATCATAAAAATCGGGTTTCTGTTCAAGGAGACCCCTTTGAAAATGAAAATCAGCACTCTTCCTTGGTCTTCATGCAAAGTTTTTTTTGTGCTTGTTGCTTTCTTGGTTTATTTTTCTGAGCAAACAGCATCGTTTAATTTAAAATATTTTGTTCAAATCAAACATTTTTTACGTGCATTTAATGGAGGCATTGAGGTATAGACAGAACCCTTCCAGTCATGTCTTGATGGTATAGCAATGTCTTTCATCATCTGACCCTCGCTCTCTGGAGGTGCAATTCCAGAGAAGGGGATTTGGGAATATTTGCTTTTCTTTCCATATTTATGCAAATATCTTCTTACAGGGAGGAGAAAACACTTGACAAAAAAATAAATGTAAGTCACACTTGATAAAACACGTGCTTTTGTGCTTGAATAAAATACTAGACACAATGGTAATAGTAAACAGCATTTCATTTGTTTCATTATGGGAAGGGGAGGGGATGCACCTGGTGTCTTACAGAGTCCCCCTTATCTGGGACAAAAATTCTTTAGAAAACACCTCACACACCAACTGTGGGTATGAAATGGCTGGTGCAGTTTGGCCATTTGGAAAGCAGGGCAGTGCCATGGCTGGGAACCACCAGGCAAATGAATACCCAACACTCACACGCAGCTGGTGGCTTGCTTGATGAATTTTATTATAGGAAATCCCTGCACGCACAGATTCTCAGGGAAATATGGCAGAGTCATGTAAATGCAAGAGGTACTGTCCTCAGTCTCTTATTTTCTGGTGAATGAGAGTACTGGACAATGCATGGCTTGAAGTGAGAATATGTTTATGGTTTACCTATTTTTTTCAGAAGCCGAGATGATACATGCACTTCTGTCACAGGAAGATTTCTCTCCATGTGTCTAGATTCTGCATGAAGTGCTTCTTGTGAGTATTTTATCTCGTTTTTAAAATTTTATTGTTACAAAAATGCTTCAAAAATTTAGTTCTGTCTTCAAATTGCTGTACAGTAAGAGCCTATTATAATCTCCATTTCACAGAGGAGGAAAACCAGTCTGATAAAGATTAAAGTTCCAATTCAAGGAGAGACAGAAGCTTAAGCACATCTTTTAATGTTCCTGTGATTTTGGCATAAGCTGTTACAAAGAATTTCTCTGGGATGCTGTCAGAGGTGAAAACAGAATATGCTCTGAGTTGCAGACAGTACCTCAGCCACAGTACTGTGAATTTTTCTTGTTATACTTGATAAAAAACGTGATGCAATGGGATTGTCGTAGAGGAGGGAGATTTGTTTTTGTAGTTAGTTATTCAATATATATACTGTGGTATTGAAACTCATTTTAGCATGGAGGTCAGTGAAGTCCTAACCTTTTCCTTCAGGTTTGTAGATTTTCACAGAAGTGTGTAGCACCTTTTCTTTGGTCAGGTGCCTCGGAAATAAAGTCGGAGAAATAAATCTGCACATTTCTACTGTGATAAGCATATGTATTTATATATAATGGCATTGTGTGTCTTGCTCTATGTAACATTTTTTAGGTGTCTGTACACGTAGGAGATTTATGAAGTGTGACTCATTTTTCCTTCTCCACACTGTTCCAGTGGAAGAGCTCAGACTGCGATGAGAAAAAGTAGTACACATTATTAAGAATTCTGATAAAGTAGGCTGAATAAATTTGTTTTCTTTGTGAGCCTTAATCCTGTGTTGTATTGGCTTCTTGGACATGGCTAATTTATTTGGAATTCCATTCTGTTCCCGACAGCATTCCTGATTAGCAGTTTGATCACCCGGAGCAAAGTTACATACCAGCTTTCAACTCTTGTAATCTAGCAGTGTAATTTTTTCAAATGGACTCTTTTCTTTCCTTCTTTGCCCCAGCTCCCCTTCTTTTTGTGTGCAGAGGGACTTTAAAAGTAAGCAGGATAACCTGTTAGCAGAATGAAAAACTTCTTCAAAACACAATGTAGTTTGCTGAAAGCCCGACTTTCATTTTTGAATAGAAAAAATGAGGTTTGGAGCAGTGTCCGTGCAGCATGTGAAATGTTTGCCTTCCATCACTTGTAAAGGGTAACAGTTCTTTTCAATAACTGCATTTTGTGAGTGGGGTGATATAATCTTCAAGTCATTTCCAAGGTCTGTAGTTCGCCAAAGCACATTTTGCTTATGGTAAGTTTTAGAAAGTTTGGATTTTTCTTTAATTGTTAAGTTTGCCACATGGTGGACCTTGTAGGAAAATGGCAGCTGTGTTATTGTTTGCTTCTATCTGTACTGGCTTGTGCTGTCAAAACAAAGGATGACCAAAACACCCAAGTTTAATTGTAAGCCAGAGGCAGGCTTGGATCTGAACTCTTTTTGGTAGCGCACAGGCGGAGCGTCGTCCAAGTGATCTGATCCGCCAAAGACATGGAGTTACAGATGAGAAGGAAGTGAGTTTTTCCATCCTGTGACACTTCGGAAAGTCCCAGTCTGGTTTGTGCACAGTGAAAAGGAAACAAGGGTTTTAAGTCAAGGGAGACTTGGGAATAGCCCAGAGACAGGTGACCACAGCACTCGTCAAAAGGCTCGAACTGTGGGTTTATGCATGAGTGCCTTGACTGCATAATGTTTGAAGGCTGTGATCCGTCTGGTTTGTGCTGATCTTGAATTTTAGGGATCTGAAAAGCAGCTCTTGACGAATACTTTGTCAAAACTGAAGCATGTTTTGCCAGTTTTCTGTGTTTGAAAAACTGGCATTTTGTTGCAACACTGCTTTGTCAAAAATAGTACTCATTACATTCTCTGCTGTATTGATGTGAATTCTATTAATTCAGTGGGGGAAAAAAATCTACTGATGGAAGGAGAGCACTAGGAAAGGTTGGTTTAGGGCTAGATCATTGTGCTTGGTCAAATTTGGTGATAATTTCTTAGTTTCCCCAGCAAAAAACCCTGAGGTCCTTTCTACACAAAAAATTAGGTGTCTAGCTGAGTGTGAAAACTTAGCAAATTGTGTATGGTCTCTCTGATCACTAAGGAGATAATAATTGCTTGATAACAAGCTGTTCTGAACTTTGTAACATCAGTGTTACATATTTATGCCTGGCCTTTTCTGCTGAGTCACTAAGTATTTCTGTATTTTTATGTTTGTTCACAATTAGGTGGACATTTTGGACGTTACTGATCTTTTAATTGATTGGTGTGACTAAGTATCATGGCGTGTATGTGATCTATTCTGCTGCTGCTGGGTCATGTTCTGATCACATTCCTAGTAAGAAATTCCCATAAATGTACGGGAACCAAGATGTCTCCTGCTGACCTTTGCCCCATCCAGCAGCACGTGGGGGTGATCGTGGAGTGACAGCAGAGGTCTCATCAAGTCTTTTTGGAAATACAGATGTCTTCAAGTAATCATTTTTAAGCCTGATTTATAAGGCATTTCCTTCTAGTCCTTTTCCTTCATTTTTATTGCTGTTTCCTGCGATCTGTGCTCTTTTGTTGCATTTAAATCTCGCTTTTGACACCTTTGAGGATGAGCTGGAGTTTTACAAACACTTCTGGGTTTACGGAGGCTGAAGTTAGTCTTAAGGGATGAAATATGTGACAAATTAAGTATCTTCTTTCTGTCCTTGTTTTTCTTGATCATGGAAATGGGCATACTGAACTGACTGCGGTGGGAGGAGTGTGTTTGCTGGGGATTTTCCAGGAGAAAACCAGTGGGGCAGGTGTTGACTTTGCTTTGACTCTATGCAACATTGAATGATCTTGATATGTGCACGTTATCACAACTTATGTGGAGCAATAATTGACTCTGAATGTCAGATTTTGTCCTCTAAAGCGGTGACTACTTGATCTGGCTCTTTTTAAGTGGTATTTTGTTTTCAGTGTGATGTAGAATGCTTGCTCAGGAGGTTTCACATCTGTAACCTGGAGCAAGGTGCCTTTTTGACTCTGATAAGTATAGAAGGCACGTGATTCCGACAGATAAGTGCTGGTCTTGATTTTTTCCTCTTTTTTTTTTTTTAACAAAGAACTCAGAACTTCTTATTAGCCTCGCCGACACCTGCAACTCTTTGCTGTTTCCTTTGGTAGATATCCTGACTTTTGAATGTGTGGAAAATGCAGTAAGTCAAACATTCTATTTTTTAATTCTAGTTTACTTATGTTTTGGGATATATTTCAAACTGATGATAATAACAGTGGGTGTTTTATGATTATTGTTGTATTGTCTGCTTTGTCGCTTGTAACTTTACATGGTATTTTAAAATTTTGGGAATGTAGTGATACTTTAGGAGATTGCTTTATAAGGGAATTGGAAAATGAGATGTGAAATCTGTTGCCTTAAATTTTAAAAGTCAACAAGACTGCGTAATATGTACTTTTTTTTTCCCCTAAACTACCCTTCAAAAGGCATTTACCAGGACAATTAAGTATGTGATAATTTAAAAGCAAAATATGAAATTTGTCTTGGAAATAATTTCAAATTAGAGGGTTTTAATAAATATTTATAGCAGAATAGGGTAGTAATATTGGTTATGTGATGAAAACATATGTTAGTAATAAAATATCATCCGTCAGAAATACTGTTCTATCATGTCATTGTTCCCTAGAGAGATGACTAGTTGAAAAACGATTTTAACAAAATAAACCCTGAACAGAGAGGATGCGTTTATGGGTGATACAGCACACATTCTTCAAAAAAGGCACATCATTAAAAATGGTGCCAGACATTAGGAACATCTGTTGTGTGAAAAAGTAAATTTGGGAAAATCCAAATAATAATAATGCTCACTGTATAGGCTTTACATAGTGCTTTTCCTCACTCGTTCTCAGAATACTTTGCAAGGAGGGGAAGAACAACTACCCATGTTAAACTGCATTTTCTAAAGTCCAGCCACACCAGTTTTCATCTGGCATTTAAATCTGCCTTGCTCATGCCGTGCCATTAATTTTCCGTGGGAGGAAATCCGTCCCAAGAAGTGAAATCCAAGCAGGAAAGCACTGTCCTTCCATCTTGGGCAGCATTCCTGCGTGTGAATAAACGCCGAGTGCCAAGCTGACAGCCGCGGCATGCGGAGCCAGGGAGCTGCCATTGCCCGGGCAGCCGGCGTGGAAGCTCCCCCGGCTTTGTGTCAGCCTGTCCCAGGCACATCCCGGTGCCAGGCGCCAGGGATGTGCTGCCTCTGTTCCGGCTTTGACACCTCGCAGGGATCGCCGGAGCCGGCGGAGCTGAGAACCACTTGTGAGCCCGGGGAAGAGGAGGCACCTGTTGTTCCCTTGGCACTGGAATGAACCCCCCAATTCATCCCTGGCATGCCCTTAAATAGCCACCAGGCTCCTCGGCGCTAGCAGAGTGAGCTGGAGCTGGTGGCCAAGGCGTGGGATGTGCTGGATTGCAGCTAATGCTGAAATCGGTGGTTTTCAGCAATCCTGCTGGAGCACAGACAGCAGCATTGCGCCAGGCTGGAGGAGGAGGGTTGTCACAAAAGATGCACTTTCATTGCATCCATCCAGATGGGCCGATGCAAAGATACTGTTTCTCTAAAAAAAGTTCAGATATTGTTGCCTCAGACAATAATTAACTGTACAGCTACAAAATGAGCCAGTTGCCCAAGTGAGGAAATCATGTAGAGCCCCTGCCTTGCAGGGGTTGTGTTGCAGCAGATAGAGCCACTGAACAGTTTGTCAAACTGTTTTTTCCTGCTGAAATCCCTTTCAGAGGAGATGGTGATTTCCTTTCTTCTCTTCTGTGTGGGCGTAGATCTCTCAGAGGAGCAGGTTAGAGAAACAGCTGTCAGGAATGACATAGTTGATCTTGCCTCAGGGCAAGCTGGTAGACCTTTTGGGCCCCTTTCATCCTTTTTCCTACAGCTGTAGGTGACCCCAGTAACATATATATGTACATTTGTCTGTTCTCTCCAGCCTGCTGCATTTTTTCAGCAAAATATTTGCTAGCAGAAAGGAGCAGTTCCTTTAAACTCAGCAGCTTTTGGAATCTGTAGGTGTAAAAGGACATTGTTTGGTGCACTTCCTCGAAGTTTCCTTCTTAATCCTGATTGTGTGTACTCATCCCTTGGCTGAGTCTTCCTGTGCAGAGGAATTTGAGTTGATTCCCGTTCCTTCATAAATGCACGCAGGGCAATACGTCAGACTTCCTTTCCTTTTAGGCAATCTGATCAGTTCTGACACTTTCTACCTCCATTAGAGGATCCATGTGGTAGCTGAGAACACCCATTAGCGTGAACAAACTCCTGAAACCCCTGAAAGTAATTGCTTTGCTCTGCCTTTTAACTATTTACAAAGCCCAGGGCTTTGCTTCTGATACGCAGCCAATAAAAGGGAACAGATTGTTTTATTTTTTTTTTTAAATTGCAGTGTTAATCTGTTTCTGTTGGCCATGTAGAAGGCAAGGTGTTGACTTTCATGAGGTTACCCCAATCAAGGACAAATTTGACCAGGAAGTGGTGCTCTGAGAGGATACCGATAGTCAGTATTCTGGTATGACATTTGGTTTAATGCAGAATTTTTGAAAATCAGGGAAGCAACTCTGACTCTGGGCTGTTGCTTGAACCATGTCCAAGTCATTTCACTTATTGCTGATCCTTCCCAGTTTTGCCTTCACAACTCTGCATGTCCAGGCCCAGGCAATGAATTGCTTAAACATCAATAAAAGATCCTTGTTTTCTTCTTGACCTGGGTCCTGGAGTTTGTACTAATTCTAATGAGGACTTGGCATCTACAAGGACCTCAAGGTATTACTGTACCTATTCCCTGAATTTAAGGGAAAAAAGAATGTAGAATTCCCAAAGCTTTACGTCTCCAAATCAGGCTTTAATTTCTTTTTAGATGGAAAGTGTGGTTTCTGGGGAAAGGAGCTTGCTAGTTAGCAAGTCTGAAAAGATCTTAGCAGTTCCAGTAATTACTCATTTCATCAATCCATCTATATTTAAAGTGAGCTAAACCGAGTTCTTTCCTATAGTGTCTACTTCAAATAATGCTGCTTTACATTTGGAGAGCCAAATAAGGAAACAGAGCATAATCTTGCAGGAGTTTCGTTCCCTTTTAGTTTGCACGGCTCAGACTTGCTGTAACAAGAGCACTTCTTTCTATGAAACCTTTTTAACACATTGGACTAAACAAACTATCTCCTAAAGAAAGTAGGAGGGGTTTTTGTGTGTGCATGTGTGTGTACGCCCGCGCTTTGCTCTAGCCTTGGGTCTCGAGGACATTTCTGCATTTGTCGATGTACTAAATGAGCGATGCATTTTGGACAGCTTCTGTGTTCTGATTTGTTTTCTTGTGCTTTTTTGTCTCCCCCTCTTCCCCCCCCCATCCCCCCTTCTTCCCCTTTTCATTTGTCTAGGGGGAAAAAAAAAGCTCCTCCAGTGTTGTTTCCTGCAAAGACCATTCTTAAGAGCTCGTTGGACAGCGCAGGACTCTTGAAGTGATAGCTAATTGGTGAAAGAAAGGCCCTGATTGTCTTGAGGGAGCTGGAAAGTGCTGCGTGTGCTGCTGAAAGGGACTAGGGAGAAGGTGCCTGGTTTCGCTGAGCAGCTGCTGCTGGAGATGTTTGGAGATTACATCAGCATTGGAAAAAAGGGGCCAAAAAAAAAAAAAAAAAGTCCAACTTCACAGAGACGGAGTTTATGGAGGTTTTTTTCCCCCTTCCAAAGGTCTTCTGACAATACTGTCATTGTCAATATAAGAGTTGTTAATTCTTTATGAATAGCACATGGGGCCTCTTGACTAAATAGTACGTTACATGTCCCAAATCTGTCAGCTGGACTCTTCTCTCACATGCTAGTGAGATCACTTTGATTGGAATGTTAGAGGAATTGCTGGGCTGGCCGTGCAGAACTGAATACTGCATTATATAATTAGATCTCCCAGAGTATTTTTTTCACATTACCTCATTATTCTAGCTTAAATATGGAATCAGTCCTTTTGATGGTTTTGCTCGTCGTAATTATATTAATACGATTCATTTTGTGGTCCTGTCTTAGTGCTTATATAGATTATAAACTGTCCCGAAGGTTTCCTGACGCAAGAAAAGAGGACTAAGGGACTTCAAAGCCTCGTTCAGATTTGAATTGACAATGGGGAGAGCTGGATAAGGTAAATGGAACTAGAACAGCTTTTACCTTGGGATCTGTTGAGAGAGAAATGACCTGCTGAGACTGCAGCCCGAGTGAAGATTCTTCAGAAAGCCTCACGCTGACAGAGGGGAAGGAATGACAACTGATTGAGTCAAATGACTTCCTATCCAGCTTGGGCATGAATTTGCTGTTGGGAACAGGCTTGTGGACTTCTGCCAACTAAATGATGTGGACAAGCTGGAAGGAGCCCTCTTGCTGGGCAGTCCAAGAGTGCTCAGTGTCCACGTGCCACACTGTGGGCTGGCAGGAGTGGGTTTTTACCTGGCTGGTTGATTTGTCACCAAATTCCTCATAGCTCTTCCCAGTCAGTCAGATCTGAAACTGACTGGTTTCAGCTGACCGTAACCTGCCAAATATTCACATTTCTTAGCAAGTCATATGTCTGAGTACCAGTACAGAGTGGATACCACTGAAATAATCTGTTCCATGGAAGACAGATTTGTGTCTCAGAGATTGATTGATGGACTCTGGCTGTGCTGCAGCACCAGCAGCAGGTGGGGTGACAACATGAGTGAGTTTTGACACCAAAGCCCTGCAAGGGACCTTCATGTCTAGCCTTAAATAAGCACCCTGCTAGGACACTGGAGGATTTGGCTACTTGCCCAAGGACAAAGTGACTTGGGATTTCTTGGTTAACTTACCTGGCAAAAGGAAATAAATTTTTCCAAGTGAACTGTCTTCTTTAAAATAGGTGTTATATTAAGTCAAACAACCTAAATCTTACTGCAACTCAGTGTAATACTGTCTTTTAAGAACTGAATTTTTCTACAGTAAGGGTAGGAAAATTGTATTACCTTGGCCCAGTCACTCTTAAAAAAAAGTCCATTTTTGTTTGATCATTTTCTATCTCATATGAAAGTGAAGGTTGCCACTTCATATACTTATTTCTATATCTCTTGGTAGCTCACATGATGATATCAGAGTTCAGCTAGGTAAAAGCCTACAGTATTCCCATACAGAGTTTCTGGCCCATTCATGACTCACACACTGCTACAGGCTTGTCATTAGTAACTGTTCATCAGCTCTTATCATTTTGTCTTTTAAAGCCTCCTAAAAATCAGAAATGAGAGCTGGTATGTGCTCAGGCAGTGGAACAGGGTAAATGTCAGGTCAATTGATTTCAGCCTCAGATTTTATTTACAGTGGATGACCAATCTACAAAACAGCCTGTAATGCTTGAAGGTGCTTGTCATGGGTTTGAAATCCTGCCAGATGACAATAAATTACATGTAGATGTAACTAACCCCTTGTCTGTGTCTGTGATTCTTAATTTTAATGATAATTCTGTCCTTTTTTTGTTTCCCCAACACCAGCAAACCACAAAGGGAAAGTGAAATGTTGTCTACATGATATGCAGACATACCTTTGATAACAAGTAACTGGAAAAATAGCCACAGTGATCCATTTTTCTTTTTTTCAGTTAATCATCACTGTCCTCAGCTGTTGCGTGCAAAACAAAGCTTAGGGAGAAATTGATATTGCCTTTAAGAAGTAAATCTCCTAATTCTTTATTTCAGTCGTATTGAAATTGCATTTGGCCACGTCATGTTCGCATTAATTGTTTAAAAGTGTGGATGTAATGAGAAGTGGTACAGGTGAAGTTGTGGTTTACTGCCTTTATTTAACATTTGGGGATGTTGGAACTGACACCAGTATGGAATTCACAGCTTTGATTTGTTTATCCCTGCAGGGCAGCACTTCAGGCTTTCCCTGTAAATCAGAGCGTGTGGTCCTGTTATGGACCATATCCTATGGACTGGTTCTGTTGGTATTTGTGGATATAAAACATTTGATTTGGACCTTACTTGAGTCACGTGAGTTGCACTCTGATTGTAAGAGTGGTCTGCTAAATATTATTTGGCATAACATTGCTCTGTGTCCTATAATGGTAAAACTGGCTGCATCCCCAAGCAGTTTATTAGAATATCCATGCTTTGAGGCACATTTAATAAATTTAATAATTTTAAAAAATTTTGACTGAAGAGTTCATTTAGATCTTGTTGCCTATGAACTCCTCATGTGTTCAAAGGAGTTTTAACAGCAACTTGGTTCATTTCTGTGCATTCATATAGTTGTTATCCCATCCTGCAGGATGTGGGAAGTCATCCTGTTTATTCTGATTTACAAAATTAGGACCATCACACTTTCAAGAGTGCAAAATATAAACGAGATTGAGATCTTCCTCTTTATTCCCATGGGTCTTTGCCCTCTCTCTTTTCATGGACATAATAAAAATCTAAGCCCTTCAAGTGTGGTATGATGTGAAAGTATCCACTGGTATTTCCTGGTGGGATCCTATAGAGCACTGTGCTGAGATTTAGATATTTAAAAGATATTTATACCCTATTGACTTTTTTGCATTTAAGGATGTATTTAAAAATAAACAAGTGTTTATGTCAGGTTTGAGCTGTGGACAGTGTGAATGAAGATTGCAGGGTGGAGCCCCCTTTCAAGACATGAAACAAAGGTAATGTGTAAGGAAAGAGAAAACGAAAAGTGAAATACTGCGATATTAAAATCCCTGCTAATGTAAAATTAATTGTATTTTATATATATTGATTGAAATATACTGTATATAAATATATTTGGTACGTTTTTATTAGTTTATATCATTAACGTGCTAAGCAGTTGTGAAAATGACCATGTAACCTACTGAGAAGAAACCCCACTCTTTGCTTGAAGACATTATTGTGAAGAACCTCTAAGACGGGGTTAGATATACATATATATGTGTATATATATGTATATACACACACACACACATATATATATATATGAACATATATTAGAATAGATTATATTTATGCATATAAACCAAAAATAAAACTGTATGACGTATGGACACAGAACTGGTCTGTGTTAGGACTGTGCTAATTTATGGTGACTCTATTCGTGGTACCAGTGGTTCCAATAAAATCAAATTTGCTCCCGAAACAAGTAGCCATTTTCAAGTTCCACAGCTGATACTTTCTTTCTTTTTTTTTTTTTTTTTCTAACTAGGGCTAAAAGATCTGAGCTGTGAAAACTCAATTGATTATAAATATCCTGTTCATCTGCAAATGCAATTCCCATCCCACACTGTGTAATGTGCAAAAAGTTGGTGTTTTATGGACTGCATTATGGCATGGAGAACTAATTACAGACAAGCTCACGGTCATCTGAGCATGTAATTATATTTATTGATTAAAATAATGCCACAATTTCATTTTGCAGTGCCATTACACTGGTACCCACTTAAACAATTCCTGTCAAACCGTGTAAACTGGAGTGCTGAAGGACTCCCTTAAACGGATCTGGCGATGCAACAGGTGGCCTAATTACTTTAGGTAGGTCCATTACAGCCAAATTCGGGGAAGAGAAGCTGAAGACACAAGCAGGGCTACGACTGACTCTCGCAGAGGGGATCTGGACAGCTGGGGGCCCAGCCACCAACTGTTTCAATGAACTGCCACCTCATAAACCGGGGCTTGGGGGAAATCTCGTAACCCGCGGTCGTGTTCCGTGTCACAGGCCTAGGGAATGGGAAAGTATTGTTAGGGTCTCCGTGTCAGGATTCAGGTGGGCGTCAAATTGTTGGACAATTAGATGGCAGAAGTCCTGTTCTGGTTGGTTAGCAGGGACACAGAGTTACTCCAGAAATGCGGTTGGGTTGTGCTTGATTGTCATCAAAGTGGATGACCTGATAGGGTGGGCCTTTCCCTGCGGGCTTGGCCTGTAACAGCATCTACTGCTGGGGCTGCCAAGCACTTCCAGCCCTAAAGGCCTATTTTCAGCTGTTCACAACTTTGTCAAAGTAGCTTTTCAAGCTAAATTTTTCCATGTTTCATTTGGTGTCTGCCTCCGTCTGAATTCTCTTCAGAAGGCTGCAGCCAGAACAGTTTAATGTCTTCCAAGAACAAGACTAGAGAAAAAACACATTGTTTTACCCATGCTACAAAAATATTGGCCATATTTTTTTTTCTGAAAAGTTGTAGTTGTCCCACTCTGGGAGATAATTTTTACTCAGCCCTGTCAGGGATACGTAACTCTTGTTCACATCAAGAAAATTATGTAGCTACCTACCACAGATTTGAGGGGTACAAGATCAGATATGAAGTGGGGAAATGAGGATGAGAAAACTGGCAGGGAAAAAAAGAAATTACAGTGAGGTTTTAGCTAAAGAGGATAAGTGGGCCATGTACAGTTAATGAAAGGCAAGCTGGACTGCGCCATGTAAGAGAACTGGCTCTAGGAGTGAGAGAGTGGAGACACACTAGATGAAATCAGGATATTTTGGACTATCAGCAGACAGGATGAAAGTGGAGTTGGAAATATATGACCTAAAACATTCTATGACTCTATGACCAGACTGAAATCGGGAGGCTAAGATGTATTTAGCAAAGTGCTTTGACTCGGAATGAGGAAGTCCAGGGAATTGTCAAAGGGATAAGAACTGGATAAAACGTTTGCTGGATCACTATTCCTTTAAAACATTGATATAAATCCTGGAACCTAAGTATCATCCTTGGTTTTGGCTGTCAGCAAATTTCTGTTTTTGCTGGTGAAACATTTTATGCTGAGCATCTACAGGGCTGTATTAATAGGATGCAACGAAGCTGAGCACAGACATTAAGAAAGTCATAGAATTAAGGATTTTTATGCAGTTTCTGCTCTGTTCCCTGAGTATCATGACAGCTTCTTTTGCTCATTTGTTGCACAGGATGAAATGCTCTGGGACTGAAGCTTGCAGGAGCAATGCTTTGAATATCCCAGAAACAGAGTGACAGACTATGAAATACAGAGCTCTAGGAAGACATAAGTTTTGAGTGCAGTAATGAGGAAATTAATTCTGTCTTTGCCCGTCATTGAGTTCTAAGTGGGAACACTTAGAGATATTTATTCTTTGCTTCGTGGCTGCTTAGCTGAAGATCCTGGGTCTAATTTGCTTATTTGCTAATTTGTTACTTGCCTTTGCCAAGCACCATAGATTGCCAGTTTAACAAATAAAGTAGTACCAGTTTAACAGACTAACTGGTACACCGAGAAACAAAATTCCGAGAATCTGAAGTAAGATGTATAAAATAAGTAGATTCAAAAGGAGGAATTCTTCTGTACTTTTTTTTTTTTAAATTGCAAAATGAGATAATGCAGGTATGGCAAAAGTGTTAATCAACATCTGCAAAACACACACATTATGGAAGAAAATTATGAGGAAATTAATTATTTCTGTGAAGAGGAGAAAGTGCTGATAATGAAGAAAACATGAGAACTTACTAAGCAAGCACTGCCCATGCTGTCCAGCGAATGTGGCAGGAATATCTTGGAAAACTAATCTCCTTGGCAAATGAGTATAACAAAATAGAGGAAAAGTAACTTTACCTCTCCACATGTATGTGAAGAAATCAATAGTTGCTTCTCTCTAAGGTGCTAATGAGTGTCCAGATGTGTGTAGTCCCAGTTGGTTTCCAGACCCTTTTCACAGCTGATTATCCCATAGATGTGGAGCTTCCAGCTCTGAGATGTGAGTCCTCTGAGTGTATGAAGAAATTTTTAAAAAATTATTTACAATGCAAACACCCACAGCATTTAGGTATGTGTGGGAGACTTTTAATTTTGCATGTTGGCCTTAGATCCTCAGACTGCATATCAGTGGTACGTGTCTAAATTTATTGTTTTTTGGAAAGGCCCAGGTGAGTTTGAAACCTGGGTCCTGTATTTAAAGGAATACTTTAACCTGTGTCTGTCCTGCGTGAGTTTAGACCCATTTCCTGACTGCCTCCCCTTTGAGAACTGGCAGCCTTAAAACTCTTCATCCAGGTTTCTAACTGATACTTACGAGGTGGAGAGTCTCTGTTTTGCTCTTTCAAGAATGTCTTTTTCTTTGCCTCTGGGTTATAAAAAACCTCCAAATAATTAGTGCTCTTTCCTGCGAATTATCACCAAATCATAAAATCTAGAATTAGTTGTTTCTCCTCCCTAGTCATTGTATGAAGACAAATTCATGGAAGAAGGATTCATCAAGGGCTATTAAGTGCAGGAAATCCTTGTGCTACAGAGTGCTGAGAGCTGAATAGGATATTAAGAAGCATCACCAAATGCTTGTCCTATTCTTAGTCTCTTTGTAGACATCCCCTGTCATTATGATGGGAAAGGGTGCACAGTTAGCTGAGTCTGCAGAGTTCTTCTCTGCTGGTCCAGGACACAGTATTTCTCTTTGCATTTGATCAATAAGAAGCTGTCCATTTTGTTATTTAGAATGGGTCACGGGGACGAATGTTTTCAGAGGGTTGGAAGAACTGGCTTCAACTGGCTGTGTCCTGGACAAAGCAGTGTCGTGCTAAAAGGATGGAGAGGAGGACGGCAGGGAGAACTGGGAGCTGCCTGCAGACATGTGGCTTCCCCACTTTCTATGCTGATCCCAGAGCAGGTTCTTCCAGGAGCATCCCTGGTGGTGAGATATCTGGTTCTGTGTCTCACTCCCTTGTCTCTTTCCTCAGACGTGCTTTCCTTGGCGGGCGCCTCAGACCGAACACAGCGACTTCCAGATTTTCAGTCCCTGCAAAATGTCTCCCACCACGCCTACGTTTAAAAGGGCGCAGGATCCAGCCAGCTAATTTGTTCCTAGGCAGTTAAACTACTTTACATGAGCTCCAGACCCTGGAGTAGGTTTAACATACTATTTAAAGAATATGTGAGCAGTGTTGTGTATGGGGATGGATCTGTATCTGTCTTAGAGCGATAATCTAATTGGAGGTCGTCCTTTGTGTAACCCTGCTAACATTTTAGACTATTCTGGGAAACCCCATGGCCCAAGTACTGTGGAATGTAGTTAGGAAAAACAGTGTTTTCTCAAATATTTCAGATGTGGAATATTTATTTTGTAGCCAGAGAAACTTGTTACCGAGCAACTGACCATGAGTAGGATCTGCTGCCAACTTGAAAAAAAGGAAAAAAAAACCTACTTACCTCTCCTCAGGCTGCATGTGAGAGTTTACAATGCAACCAGGAGAAATTTATTACAAAATATCCATTTGACAAGATTCATCGTTTGTGGTCTCAGGTCAGTCAGGTCTTTCCCTTTCCCCTGCCCCTGAGTCATATAATTGACAGAAGAAGCCACCAGTGAAGGTATTGGTGCAGGAAGACCAGACACTTTCAAATCCATCCCATTTTGAAGACTGTTTTTTCAAATCCCTGGATAATGGAGTTCGATTGTTCATTCTTTGCTGGTCCAAAACCAGGCAAGGACATAACTCAGGATTCTGCTCCGATTATTATACTGACTGGATATATTTGCTTGAGCAGGCTTCCACAGGCTCAGGTATTATTTGTTTTTAGAATTCAAGTACCCAAGCTGTTTTTCAGAAGAGCTAGAGATGCTCAGCTTGCACACAGTGGATGAAGTTCAAAAAGGAAACTTGGAGCAATGTGGTGGTAAGTGTTCCACACAAGCAAAGCATTCCCTACTGCACAAATCTGTTGGATGGGGAATGTCTGACTGGGGAGCTGCTGGTAAACAAAGCTTCCCATTTCACTGGATGCAGCTGGAGCAAACAGTCATTCTGGATTAACCCCGATGTGTTGGAGATTCACTCCCTGCAGTGGGAATGGCTGTGGTCAATGCTTCCACCTCTGCTTCTGGACTGAGGCCTTTGGCAGCCATAATAGTGGGGAAAAGTGTTCATTAACTGCTCTTTTGAAATATAAATGGCCTGTTTGGCCACAAATGGGCACAACAGAAAATGCCACCTACCTGGATCAAGAGGAAGAGGGGAACATTAATGTTGCTTAATACAAGAATCAGGCTTGTAGCTAAGTCTCATGGAGAAGCGGGTCACAAAACTCTAAAAAGAGCTGTGAAATTTGGAGGGCTTTGGAGCAGTCTCAGTGATGTTTCAGAACCTTCCACAGGATATCTGAACACTGTTTCTCAAAGCATGGATCTTTGGGAGTTTCCCAGAGGCACCCAGGAAGCCCCTGTTTATCTGTTTATCCAGTGTGTCTCAGTTTATCTTCTCTTTGTTGTGTGGACAGCGCACTTCCATGCTTCACTGCCTACTTTGGAGATGCTGCTTGGGTTTCTCCTAGGAGAGGTCAGATGTCAAATTCTTTCTGTTTCCGAGCACAATAGAAGCTTGCCCGTGAGGCTGCTGCTCAGCCTCCTAAAGCTTCCTCTCCAACCTTGGCTCTTCTTCCCATTTTGTCCCCCTCCTTCAGAATAATGCCTGTCAGTTGACCTCGTTTAGCAGTCAAGGCCCCACATGGTGACATCACCTGTTCTGCAGCTTGGTCTTCAGCTGCTGGTGGAGATTTGTGTGCACACATGGTGGCTTGGTCAGCTTCAGTGACCACGGATGATTTTAAAATTGCAGTGTTACATCGGGCATTTTCGTGGCTCCCGGGAATTAATCGGAAAGTTCAAGCGGTGGATTACTTAAAAAAAAAAAGAAAAAAAGCTATTTCAAATTTATTTCAATCATGCAAGAATGATTATTCTTCAGTAAGACAGGAAAAGATTTACTGGACGTGAAGATAAAGATGCTTACCACATTGCTGGTGTGCTTTGGGAGAATTAGTCTCCCCCAAATTCTACTCATGATGTTTTTCTGTAGCTAAGAGTATGTGTAACTTCTATGCTGATTAGTTTGAGGTTTTTATTAACATAGTTATATTTTGGAAAAAATTTCAAGGTTTCAGGCCGGATTCCAAAAATGCAGAGTTATTCAAAGTGTAGTTCTCTACCTTAAAACCAGATAAATTTACTTTTGGTGCAAAGTAGTGCATGATTATCAGTAATGAATTCAGTTTCTGTCATCTACGTGTTAGTGTAATATTATTAACAAGAAAATAAGTTCTACAGATAATGACACTGAAATGTATAACCTTTTGATGTAATTATATGTAGAAATGGATGTGTTCTGGGCAGTCGGTGTCTCTATCAGTGTCTCTAGATCAAAACTGCAAAGACATCTTTGTGAAGTAATAGAATTTTTTTTCCTCTTATCTATTAACATTTTTCCAGCAGAACTGGGGTCCTGGTTCTTTCCAAGCTCCCCCTCAGCCTTTTACCTGGGAGCTGTATCTCCCAGAGATTCCTCACAGGCTAGGATCAATGCTGCTGGCATTGTGTGTGGAAAGGGAGAAACCTTTCCTGGACGTATTTGTTCCCTTGTCTTCAGATCACACTGATTTGATTTATAGTAGAGCTGGAAATCCTGACAGTTCTTATGCAGCTCATACCGCTCTGCATTCCATAGGTGAGCAAAATCACTGAAAAATGTGGTCTCTTGAATTGTCAGTTACTTTCCAATATTTACTTCCACCAGTGGAAATCATAATTATTTTTGTTTGCTGGTTTTGTTTTGTTTTGTGGTACAGGGGACATAATTTCCCAGATTAAGTCAAGTGTTGGCACACCTATGGTTTGTATTATGTATCAGAATTTTAGCTTAGCCATTTAGCACCTTGACCTCAATAGAGTGGATGTCACACTGTACTTGGTATCTATTAATAATGAACCTGTTTCCTCCATTTGCATAGAATTTAAAGTTAAGTGAATGCTAAAGAACATCACATCAATTTTTTTTGGATGAAAGCATTTCAATCTATTTTCTGCAAACTTTTTTTTTTTTTTTAAATCACCAAAAGCAGCAGAAATCTTAAAAATAATCTGTGGATTCTGGCTGCCTAAAGATCCAGCCTGGAAGTACTGTTCTGTCATCTTGCTGGTGTCACAGAGTAGTGTGAGGAGGGAACAGAGGCAATAGGATCTGGTTTTGCTGTCCAGCCATAAACAAGGATAGCAGCTGATGAAAGCACGACCCAGTCCAGTGCTTTGCCCAAATCCATGGTCAGAAACCTGGTTGCATGTTTGTTTTTGACAGATAATTTTGAATAACAGATACGACAGGTTTCTGTAAGATTGGGAACTACGCATTCCCTCTTTTGATCCCAACAGCTACTGCAAACAGTACCAGCTGAATCTTTCCCAGCTCTAGCATGGGCACGGTGGCTGAGGTCCATTATGCATTATTTTGTTTGAAAACCCCATGTACTTTGTGCTCTCACTACGTGCAGTGGCTGCTCGGAAGGTCCTCATTAGTCATCCTGGCCCGGGCTCCTGGCTGTACCATCGGAAGTTTTGCTCTGGATTTGCACCATGAAAGTCACTCTGTGACTGAGTCAGTCCTCTGCTGCCCCTCTGTTCCTCTGCTCCATAGGGTGCAAAGCCATAAGCGTGGTCAAAATATCCCAACCATGCCTGAAACTCGCGCCAGCTCTGAGCCGCTGACAGCTGAAGGGAAGCAGAGCAGCTCTGAAGATGCTCTGCTTTCCGCTGGGGTTTGACCTGGAGGAGCCTGGCTGTGTGTACCTGCCCTGGCTCCACTCTGGGATGTTTTAGTGTGGTCAGAATGCTGCTCAGAGCCTGGCTCAGTGGGTGTGTGCTGGCTGTGGCAAGGCTCAAGTTTTCTGAGTGCTTTCTGAGTGCTGGATGCACATTGCCTGCGACTGGGGCTGCAGTGGATATATGTATAAGCCACAGCTGGTAAACAGAAAAAAAATCAAAGCGAGTCAATTAACAGAAATGTCTTTTCATGCTTCTCATGGTTTGCAGTTAAATTTTACTTTTATTTGCAATAAAATGCATTGATGCACCTAATGCAAAACCAGTATTAAATCACGTGTCTGCGGAAATGTTGCTTCTGCTTTTTCCAGGATCGGAAAGTACTGAACTGTTTTTATTTCCCACAAAAGATTGAGTTTGAGGGTGGTGCTAGGTCATTGCCAGATACTTTCAGTTACATTTTTTGTCCCATTTTTACTTTTTCTGCCTGTCTTTTGAAAGAATGGGTTGTGCAGCCTTCAGTCACCTGTGGAACAGTCCGAGCAAAGCGTAATATTCTGAGGCTCCCTTTCCCAAGGTTTCCTGAAGGAGTCTCTGTTTATCATTCAGCCTGCAGTGCCTGTATTGGGTTACACCAGGAATGTGGAAAGCTATATGGGAAAATCTGTCAGGCTGTGAAAAGATCTCAGGCTTTGAAATTTTATGGAGCATGCTTGCTAATGCACATTCCATATTTCAGGGTGTCTGGCTCCCCTCGCTCCGGGTAAGGATGTGACGTGGGATATGTGGGCATGTTTTGTTACAAGCACTGCTGAGCTGATAAACAAGGCCATGGAGCTGGGGAAGTACCAGAGAGGAAATCCCATAAAGGAATAAATTACAGTGACACTTACTAATGTTGGTACAGCTAAAGGTCAGTCCCCTTTCACAAAACATGATCTCTCATACAGCAAGGAACACTGGTGTAACTCCTTTTCCACCACAGCATTCCAGTAAAATCCCAGTCTAGGAGTGGGGCCCACGTTTTTCCTATATACAAATATTTGAAAGACTCATCTACAGGTTAGAACTTTACCTGCTGTAAATCAAATTCACGCTCATAAGAGGGTTTACTTTCAGATATTTCAACAGGATCTAAATTTGCAAGTGGCCAAATGCCGTAAATGGGACTTGGATCAAATGCCCTGAGTTGTGCGTGTGTCAAGCACAGTGTATATTTCATGTGCTTTGTAAAATAATAATAATAAAAAATATTTAGCGTTTGCACACACAGTTTCAAGAGTCTAAAACTGTGGATTGTATTGAAGAGACTTTTTTCCCTGATTTTTAACTTCAAAATGCCTTGTAAGCTTACCTGTGAACCCTGGTAAGATAAATTAAAAATAAGACAAAAAAATCCAAAATCCTGGGGAATGGAAGGAGCTTCCAAATTAAAAAGTGGCAGTGAAAAACATAAAATCACTTTATTCTTTTCCCCTCTCTGCTGAATGTACTCGCCGAGTGAATCAACCCTCCTGACTACCTCTTGAAAAGGTGGGATGTTAAGAGCAAATCTGTTGGTGTGTGGTT
Organism: Oriolus oriolus; assembly: GCA_013400235.1. Lineage (NCBI taxonomy): Eukaryota > Metazoa > Chordata > Aves > Passeriformes > Corvidae > Oriolus > Oriolus oriolus. Next base: position 38,279 of record VXBT01011362.1, on the reverse strand, counting down.
GACAGATTGGAATTTTTATGTGCATGGGCTTAGAGAAGGTGAGGCATAAATTCCAAAGCTGCAGGAGTTTGGCTACGTGACCATGTCTGATACTGGTTCTGTTAAGGAAGAGCCCAGGTTTAAATGTGCGACGTGGAGTCAAAGCCAGTCCCCCAAGTAGGTGTATCCAAAGCCATTTGAGTATTTTATACATCAAAACAAAGATACCAAATCTGGCTTAGAAGGCAGCAGACATGCCATTCACATCCAGTCAGCCCTGTGGGTTCAGGGAGAGACCCCATGTAATAAATATTCCTCCATAAGTGCACAAAAAATTATCGGTTTGTCTGCTGGATGGAATTCTGTGGCCTGGTTTATGCAAATCAGACCACAGTGTTGTAATTTGACTGTAAAATGACTCAATACATTTTTTGAGTAACTCTCTCTTCTTTGTCCAGTAGCTCCCTGTTTGAAATAGCAGCAGCTGTTTAGAAGCTGCCACGGTTTTATTCACCAAAAAGAATAAAAAAAAGAGAAATGCTGGCCTGGGGCAGCCGCTGCTCGCTTGGGAAGACCATCCTTAAGAAGACATGGCCTGGGTTAAACTTCAGGCCCTCATGAGGTTATGAGTCCGTGATGCACCTGGATAATTATTGGCCAGAGTGAATCCCTACCCACACCTAAGCTTGTGCATGTGGATTCATGGATGCACTAAGGGTGATGGACTACGGACATCTTCCCCTAACATTCGTGTTGTTTTGTCAGGCTTATGTCCAGACCTTAGCAATATTCAGACCTCATGCTTTTTTTTGTTTAAAATGTGAAGCAAATGCATTGTGAACCTGATCTGTTTCCAAATAATTTTGTCACCAGGCAATTAAAATATCATGTGCTATAAACATCTCTAAGACGCTATGGATGGGAAAGTTGCCAGTTTCACAAGTCACATTGCTTTCAAAAGTACAATGAATGTACAGTTCTCTGAACAGTCTGGAAAGAAAAGTCCTTTTCCAGCTCTTAAAATCTTTTTTTAGCTTTTTGCAGTGCTCTGAAGTCAAATTATGATGATTTTAAAGACAGAACTGTTAAGTGCCAATGATTTGTCAGTACTGGCACACTTAAATTCGTAACATGGTTGGGCCCATGCTTAATATCTTAATTGTGCATATGAAATTCTTTTAAAGTGAAGCTAGCCAGAAAATGCATGCTTCTTATATTAAAAAAAGTAATTAATTCACTTTTTAATATTTGAAAAAACCCCCTTCAAATGACTTACACCTTTTTATTTGAGTGTTGCTGTTTCTGGCTAAGAAATGTGACTGTTTAGACTAGGAATTTAAAGAGGAGTCTGTAAGGGTTGACTCTTCTGCCATGATTAGGCACCAGACTATTTTCCTGGACTTTGAAAATTGCATCTCTCGTGGCTTGATCAAATTGACTTCAATTTATAAAAAGTGAAAAAGCATCTCTTGAAAGAATTTGTTAGCTTTAACATGAAGTGCTGTGAACCTGACGGCTTATAAATGGAGTTGGAGTTCTGAATGTGATGTGGTTAACCAAGTTCACTAAGTGAAAGATCATGAACCGATTAATTGTAATCTTCATGTGGTCAGGAAGATCTTCAGTGCAATGTACTAAAAAAAACCCCCAAAACCAACCAGGCTAATAACACTCCACAGCCTGTAACTCCTATCTGAAAAGAAGGAAGAACAATGTAACAACCTTAATGACCAGTCCCGAAGTAATAAAAGTTGCTTTAGTCTATTGTTGGTCTTCAGGAACAAGAATTCCAATGGGAATACTCCAGAGGAGTGCTAACAATTGGAAAAATTTACCTAAACAATTAAGAAGACTGTCTTGAGTAACAGAATTATTTAGGAAGTCCAGCAGGCTGTGGATGCCGTAGGTTGGGGCACTAAAGACACACACTGGATAATGTGCTCGTGTCCAGCGGGCTCCAAGGAGTGTCTCAGCACAGGAAAGGGGAATAGTTTCTTCCTTCTTGTGTACTGATGTACGAACAGAGGAGCAGACATTCAGGCTGAGTTTGCAATCCTGACTCAACTTCAGCCAGAAACTTGGCTGATGGGGCTGCTTTGGGGCATTAGATGAAGCAGGGAGTTGCCTCGGGAGAGGCAGGGGCACGGTGAAAAGATCCGGCAATGGGCATCCCTTGTCCCAGCCCTTGGTCCCTGCAGGCATGCAGCATAACTGACTTTCAAGGTGAATTTTGAGTGTTTTGTCAGTAAAATGTATACATGTAAAATGAGAGTATTTTCAGACATGGGAAAGACAGCTCCAAAGTTTTTGAAGAGGAGGATCTTCTGCAGAGATGCCTTTTTGAATACAAAGCCTTTGTCTCCTTTATCTTACCTAACCTCTCATTTTACTCTGCTTTGGCAGTGAGAAAGGACTCTCACAGTGAGGGTGTGCTGTTTTATTTAATTTAATGCTCTTCCTCCTTGTACCACATTGCACTTCAGCAATGATGTCAGGGAAAATGGACAAAACTGAGAATCACTTAGGTATGGATGCACGCTGGAGGTTATTACTGCATCCTGGTCTGCAGTATGTTTGGAAAATTCTCTCTCAAATCTTTATTGGAAGTTGTATGTGGAAAAAACCAAAGCAGTTGTTTCTTCTTTTCAGATGCTTAGTAATGTGGTATATAAATATGACCAAAGCGATGAGCAGGAGATTTCACTGCAAGTGCTGAGGAGTAATAGATGGGAATTAGCAAAAGAATAGGAGGAATGAATGGGGATATGCACTTAGAGTTTATTCTCTTTGAAAGATGATCTCTTCCTGAGCTGCTGAATAGCTAATGGCCAATACAAATGGTTGCAGATAGGATAGATTGCCTCAAGATTGATGGCTGACTGTTGTTGGTCTAGGTTTTTAATCCACGCTTCTGCTGGAATGCAAAGTTCCTAGCCCAAGATCAATTATACAGGGACATCAAGAAGAAAAAGACAGTCACGGTATTTGTCTGCTTCTCAAACTACCCAAGATGTGAAACTGTTTTTGCTTGCAGCGACATGCCTGTTAATGCAATGTAATACTTTCTCATTACAACCCTTTGCTTGCAGTTAAAAGTAAAAAAAAACAAAAAAAGTTTCTGAAACACAGCACATTCCTTGCACTTTTTGATGCCTCGTAATGGTGTTGTCTGCAGAGATAAATCCTGGGGGCTTGGGAGCTCACAGCAACAAAGGTGAATGCGCCCGAGTCACTTGGGGTGGGCGGCACGTCGGTAGCTGTGCTCTTTATCTGAATTCATCTCATCCCACTGCAGAAATGCCAGGCTGCAGCAGGGGACAGAGGAATTGTGCAGCAAGCAGAGATGGGCCTGAGTCCATTGGCAGCTGTGAAGGAGGCACTTCCACTGAGTTTGTCTGAGACATGTGCCTGGTCTTCACTGACATTAATAAAACAGGCTGGGGCAGGGAATGGAGCTGGGTAAGAAATCCAAACCTTCCAGTGTGGCTCCAAACCACAAGCCAGATAATGACCATGAAGCTGTTGTCTCAAGTGTAAGTGGTTCCTTACAATAACAGATGTTAAATTTCCTTTGATTTTCCATTAGCTAAATACCAACGTGGAGGTACACACATAAGGAAGGCTGGGGGAAAGATAAAGCTATAACATTTTATGGGGAATTTTAAAAAATGGCAACTGCAAAAGAATGTGTGCTATTATTTTTATCTGCTTTTGGGTTTTGATAATTCCTCTAATGTACAGAGCATAAAAGTTAGATAAGTGCTCTATGCACAATTGCATGCATCAAATTTTGAAAATGTTTGCTCATTTTTCTTCTGTGAAGAAGAAAAAATTTCTACTTGGGTCAAGTGTGGCGCAACAACTGACAGTAGACAATTGAGGCTGCTAATGTTGTTTAAGATGATAAAATCAGCAATAGATACAAATCAGATTAAGTTTCCATACAAAATAAGGATGTTCATTTAGTAACTTCCTGCCAATGGTGAAAGTCAAAAAATAATTGAATCAGAGAAGAGAACTAGATTAATTGAGCAAATAAATTCTTAACTACTGGGTCAGCTTTGGTTGAAATGCATGACAACGGTGGTTATTAATTTTAAATGAAAGCTTCCATCCAAATATCGAGAGCTGTGACTTCCTGTACTTCCTTAGACAACCAGCTACGGTCAGAATCCCATACAAGCGGAGAACTGAATTTTGAAAGATGGAAGTAGAAGAATTTTTAAAATTTATGTTACTTATTTGTGGCTACTGAAGAATTCTCTAATAGCAGGTAGTGTTGATGCTCTTTCCGGTTTTCTACTCCCCATTGTGCCCAAATAAGCCACTGGAATAATCTTCTGTGGAACACGTGGCCATTGGGCTTGGAGGTGATGTGCATAACTTTGGAGGCTGTCCCTGCTCTCTTCTCAGAAATAAGAGGCACATCCTACTTCCTCTGCTGTGTCTGCTCACAGAGGTTCCTTAACTCGTGAGTTTGAGCTACGAGACAGGACATCCTGTGTGATTTCAGCAAGTCCATATGGTTCTCCAGTGCTTTTCCCAAGGTGAGGGTTAGAGAACATCAAATGCTGCTTGACGGAGAGAGGAAATCTTGTGTAATGCTTTTGTTCTGCTAACATCTATGTAAAGAGCTGCCTGGGAGTTTTGGAATGGAATCTGTCATCGCTGTAATCCTGTTCTGGAAAACTGTGATGGAGACAGCACAGGCAGTGATGTCATTGGCTGTCTGACACAGTCACTGCCCACAGCAAACTCATCTCCTCCCCAAACTTTCCTTTGTCTCTGACATCTGGATGCCCAATTGGCAAAGCTTATTGGTGGGGTGTTTTCTTTTTTTTTTTCCCTTTCTTTCACAGCTGTGTTAAAATTCAAAACACAGATATGTGAGAAAAAGGCTAATACAGAGGATGGTCTGTTCAACGCTGTCTGCAGACTTCAGAGGAATTTTTGTGCACTCTGCCTTCAGTGTCATATGGCGGAAATTCTTCTTTGGTCCATACAGTGCAACAAACAAAACTCCTGTGTACTAGCTTTAGATTTTAAAACTTCTACTCACAGGCTATGGCAAGTGGTGGAACTGCAAGAAAGAAGCAATTTGCTTTGTAAGGGTTCTGGCCTGCCCCTCGTTGTCACAGACACCTATTTATTAAGGACCTGTTGCCATGTAGGGCAGTGGTAGTTGTGTGACATCATGCAAAAACGCTATTTATACACTGAGTGCTAGCAATTGTGTTGGACAATCACATTTGGTTATCATCATTCCACGCCTTTGTAAAGGAAGTGAGAAGAGAGCCTGTGTTGTAACCTTGTTTTAGTGGTGGGTTGTCCTTTTTCCTGGGTGAGTTACCTGTTTGTAAGGTAGTGTTGCAGGTTGTGCTTTATGGATTGTACATTTGTGTCTGGACATCTTTAGATGTGCACTGAGCTATTGTTTAACAGGTTATAACTTTACATATAACAGGGTGCCTTGCTTTTAGAGAAGATAATCACAGAATGGCATGATTTTGGTTATGGCTGTCGGTGTTCAGCATCATTGAAGCTTAGCTCAGTGGGATTAAATGTATCAAGGATACACCTTATCCCCGTAATAATTCCTGCTTGCGTGTTGTACAGGTAAAGAACCTGCAAAATGCTGGGAATTGCTAAAGCTGTACATAAAATCAGGCAGCTGCAGGTATTTCTCAGGTCTCACAGCGGTGTGTGTTCCCTGGCTCCATTACAGCTCCATGCCAGGATGAGACCTGTACCTCTCCATCCACATTTTTCCTTGCTGTCACCCTGCTTTCCATGAGCATGAGAGCTGGATGGGAATGGAGGAAGGGTGTGCTGAAGCTGTTTCCCTGACCTGGGCAACAGGAGGCCTCCCATGCATCCCTCCAAGATACTTATTTGACTGATGAGTTGAATTTTTTGCCTTTTGGACTTTGTTTTCTGAGTGCCACTGAAAGGTATCACTTTCTTTTGTTTTCCAACCTGATCCTTCTGTTGCTGGCATCATGTGTAGTTGATGAGACCACAGAGTGACAGTAGAGGTGTGAGGGAGAGAAGCAGGAGTGAAACGTGACCCATTTGTCCAAAAGGCCTGCCTTTCTTCCACTGAAACAATGAAAAATGGTCAAACTTCTCTGTTCAGTGGCTGAAATGATGCTGCTCCTGTGCACAGTGGGTAGGTAGTTTAACTGTGTTCAGAACCCACAAATTGTGTGTCTGCTGTTTTGTTTTGTTTTGTTTTGTTTTAGACGAAAAATTAGCTGGATGGATTGTTTGGATCCATCAGAGTTCCAACACAGAAGGAGATGGACAAACATTTTCCTCATCACTGCCAGCACCAGCACCTGCAGGGGTTGTTGCCAGCTGAGTAGGAAGAATCCCTGCCAGAATCTGAGATGTAGGCATGAGGACTTGGTATCACTGTTACTTCCCAGTGAGTCTGATCAAGTGAAGGAAGTTTATCTATTCCTGAGAGATGTGTAGGTCAGTCCCAGAGCCTTTTTGCTGGGGACTAGGGAAGCTTGGTTTTAACCCAGGTTCAGGCAGTGTCCCACACTGTGAATTTGAAAGTCAGCTCGGCTTTGGAATGGAGGTGCAGGAAACTTTGGGGGCCTATGGATGAAAAATGCTGCATCAGTGTTTCCTATGAGACAAATCTTGGTTGTGTACTCAGACCAGAAAATATCACATCACATGCTGGCACTCTTTAAGTGGTGGAGTTTTTCCTGTGCACGGTTTTTCTGTTCATGATAAACTGGAAGCAAGTTCCACAGAAGCAGCTGGGGGCTGAGAACTAAGGTGAATCTCACAGCAAGGATTTATCAGAAGCAGGACTGACTGTTTTTAAATGGAATATGCAGAGAGCAACAGAGCCATGCAGTCTGCTGGAAACACTATACTAGATTTCAAGTCTTTAACTTTTTAACCTTTGCATAATTCCTAAAATCTTTTATGGTTTCACTAATTATTTGCTAAAAGTGCCTGTTGGTAACAGATAGTTTTCTTAAACAGCTCTAACTCTGCTTCCACACGGACAGTGTGTTTTGCTGCTTTGGTTTTGATGCTCTTGGGTAATACTTCATGGTGAGGGGGGAAGGGGAGAGGAGCTCCCAACTGGGAATCCTCAACACAAAAACTGTTGAGGGGTGATAAATCATTGGAGGCCCAGCACGTGATTAAAAGCCGTGGCCACCAGCAGTGACCCATGGGGCTGGAGGTATCAGTGACAGGGAGCAGGGGGAGGTGTTTGGCATTCCTGATCGGGGGCCTAACCAGGGCACCGGGGTTTGTTTATGTTTCTGTTCCACCGACTCCTGTGAAATGCCCTCCGTCTGTGCGGGGAACACACATCGAGTCGGGGAAAGCATCCTTGGTATTTCTTGAAATGTCAAGGCACGGATACTTGAAGGTAATGTGTGAGTGGAATTATCTGGGATTGCAGAGTGAAAAAACCACACACTCGTTTCAGGGCTCTGTGATTCAACAGTCAGCATCACACAGTTACTGCAGTTTTAGGTAAGCTTTGCACAGAATACTGTAAATACGCCTTTCCTCTCAGCTAAGTCCATCCCAGAAAAATAATTTTTGTTGCACCAGACATGGGGATATCCAATCTCAGGTTCTACTTTGTTCTTGATTTAACACAAAGCTTTGTTAAATAAGAATAGAAAAAAGTCGGGCAAAACCCAGTTATGATTTGACCTGATTTGATACTCATTTGGAGCAATAATGATACCTTTTGTTGCTGTGCTCAAAACAGTGGAGATATGGGAATGTGGTTCTAGGGACATGGTTTAGTGGTGAGCATGGATGGTGCTGGCTTAAGAGTTGGAATCTCTGCTCTTAAAGGTCTTTTCAAACCTTAATGGCTCTGTGATTCTGTGAAATGATTTCTATGTGATATTTGATATATCAGCTGTTTGCCAACAAAATGATTTTCATCAGCAAGTACACAGAACAGTTCCAGTTGCAAAGTGCTGGCAAGACAGAGCACCAATGAATGAAAAGGTGGGTTTGGAAGGCAAAGAAGAGCAGGATGAGTGGGAGCTCCAAGGCTTCATGTGCTGAGAGTCTGTGAGTTATGTCAGTAGAGAACCATAGGGAATGCTCTTGATTTGACAAAGGTCACAAGAAAGGACTTGAACAGAGGAAAAGTCACAACAGTGTGGCAGATGAGGTGCCTTTGAAGACAAAAGATGTTTACATTGGTCAAAGGGCTGCAGAAACATCTTCTTTTTGAATGCCACACTGTTCTGATAGACTCTGTAACTGTTCAGACACCCTTTTTCCCCCCGTGAATTTATCCTACAATGTGTGAAAGACGCTTCAAAGTATCATAGGGATTCCTTTATGGACATATTTTTGGATATGTTTGACACCAGCAGCCCCAGACTGCTCCAGAGCAAAAGGCAAGAAACCTCATGTCAAGTAGATGTGAATATACAAGAGACTCCTTCCTATCCCCTGTACGCAGAGCTTGGCTTAAGGCCTGACTCAGAAGATTTTATGTTCCTTCCTGTGCTCCTTTTATTAGCTTGGGCTGGATGTTTTCAGCTGCCATGTAATACTGAACAACCAAGGAGCATCTCACTGTAAACTTCTTGACTTTTCACCAGAACCAGGAATGTCTTAAAAGTTTCACTGTGCTACAGATAAACAGGTGATTATTGTATAATTGGTGCTGCTCTGTGGGGTAAATGTGAGTGATACAGGCCCACCTTGTAAAGAGAGAACATGACACAAGGAAATTGGTAGTAATTTGATGTAAAAGGACTCTTAGCAAGTTTGGGAACATTATGGTTGCCAGATGTGCTCTTCCAGATGTCAAGATTTCCTATTAAATGCTTCTTCCGGTCAGGAGGAGCGGTGCCTGTGACAGCGTGTAAGAGCCTTTGAGACATGAGGGTTACCCGACCCCGAAGATTAATTCTGTGACTTTTGCTGCAAATTGTGCCTGTTATTAGAAAATATTGTGATTAACTCCCAGCAAAACCCTTGGCCGTTCAGGAACACGCTGTGCACAGAGTAGGAACTGTCCTGCCAGGGTGTTGCTCAGTCAGTGACTTCCAACATCCCTGCTGCATCTGAGTAACCTTATGGCATGATACAACCCCAGATGATTTCATGCACTGCTGCTGCTTCAATTCCTTCTCCTTGGACTTCCCTAGAGCTGCAGCCAGATGTTTGTGAGCCGGTTATCACCTGCTGCAGAAGGGAGTTTGCTGGTGTGGTGGAACTAAACCGAGTTTTTCTCATGACCTCGTAGCTCCTCCAGATTCTAAGCGCAAAACTGCTTCCTAAACTTACATTTCTATTCGAGTTACCTCAAGTCATGTGGGTTTGTAAGTCAGTGCTTCTCTCCATTGCTCTGCCTTGCCCTATATCAGTCTCTGGAGTCATCTTTGCCTTAGTTTTTCCCACTCATTCTCCCGTGAAGGCCTCAGGTCCCCACATCCTTCACAGCAGGGAAGATCTGACAGGCCCTGCCCCTGCTCTGGATTTGGGGGTTTGCCTTAGTTTGACCTGTCTGGATCCTTTGAAGGATCCAGGCTTCCATCAGTCTGAGTTGAATCCCTGTTCCAGGGCCAGCTCTGTTACCTGGGATGCAACAACAACACACAGGGAGCACCCAGGTCTGAGACCTAAGACTGACTGCGGAAAGGCCTTGGTAGAAGTAGGAATCACATGCAAGTCTTGTGTGTCTCAGCTCAGTGCTTTACCTGCATAACAAATGACATATTTGTTATAAATCTACTTGGTTATTAAATGCTTTACTTAGTAACTATTGCATATTAATTTTTAGTTTATATTCCAGTACCTTGCAACTTTCTCCAGTTATTTTTCTACTTAAAATGAGAGAGAAATAAGGCTGGAAGGGTCAAGAGATAGTCACACGAACAACCCAGTACTTCCAGGAGCATCAGCCATCCTAATCCATTCCTAAAAGGTTCTTGTTCTCCTGAGAATGATTGTTGTGTGGACCATGCCCCTCGACAGAGCCACTCACTGCTGCATGGAGCTCTCTGTGAGCACAGGCTCCCATTAATTCCTTCCAAAATAAGCCCTCCTGACAACTTGTGGGTTTTCTAGTGAGGCTTGAGCAATGTGGAGAAGGGTTTATGGGTCGGATGCAATATTATTATGGAAGATATTTCTTACATGCTCTCAGCATCCATCCAATTGGATATTTCACATTTTGGCCTGGGCTACTGCTGGAAGCACACAGTGCTATCTCTTTTTAGATAGTTATCTGTGGCCACTTCACAATTATTCAGCTTGATTATTTATGGAGGGACTTCTTAAACCTCATCTGTTTAAGAGACAGTCTGTGCTTATGCTAAATGGTCCTCTGGCTTTCTGTGCTCCCTCCAGCAAAGTGACTCAGCCTGATTATGGGTAGAAAGGCAATGGTGTAGTGAAAACCAGCTTTTTGCAGACCCAGAGGGTCAGAGCAGTAGCCTGGAAAGGCATCAGGGTCACCGTGCAGAGAGGAGAGACCTTTAACAATTACATTTAATTTGACTTGCAATCAAACAGAAGTGGATGGCAAAGCAGGAAATGGTATCTTTAGGCATGACATGAAATAGTATTGCTGTCAACTTGAATAAGAAAGTCTGACTTTTTCTTAAGCAACTACGTATTTAAATAGCCTGTGGGGTCGAACAGCCTTTCCTACAGCCCTCTGATAGCTGGCCTGATAATGGCATAAACACTATAAATATCCTAAATCAATAATCCCGTATCACTGCTGAAAGCAGGCGTGTTCACATATCACAGCAGATGGGAAGAAAGCAAATAATATTTGTCTTGCCTTTCAAATTGATTTCCTGTTTTTAGTAAGCCAGAGTGTGTCCATATGTTAATCAGATTGCTAAGAAAGATAGCTCAGGGCAGCAGACTTTTACTTGACCTGCTGGGAGAAGGGGGGCAAGGAAGGGAGGAGGAAGTCCTCCATGGCCCTAAAATATCTGTGGCAGGAGTTTCTACAAATGTGATGCAAATGCCTGTGCTTCCCTGACCTTCCCTGGGAAGTGCTCTCCTCTCCTTCCTTGGGCAGATCAGCTTCACAGGGCTCAGCGAGCAGCAGGATCGGACCTGTCCGCCGAGGATTTCTTAATCCTCCTTTTCTTTCCTCTTGGAGAGTGTTTGCCACGATGAAAATCCTAGCATCCCGACGTCAGGCAGAAAGATCCAAGGCGCCTGGGAAGTGCAGAGGCTGCAGCCCCTCTCCTCTGCCTTCCCTTTCCCTTCTGCAGTGCCGTGTGTTTCCCTGCTCCTCCACACTTGCACTGACACGTGGCTATTTCAGTTGCAATGTGCCCTTCCACGGAGCACAAAGGCCGTCCATAATGGCTTCCAAATGCATTCCCAGGTCCTGTTATTTTTCCCTTCAGACAGGAGATTTTAATTAAATTTAACGACAAATAGTTCAGAGATCATTTGTGTGCACATAAACTCTAACGATGTTTATGGGCAACGTGCAACTGCCTGAGAGGAAATGATGGCACCCTTGGTGTTCTGAGCATATTTTCTGTGGAAGGCATTTATGTTCCTTCTGCAGGCTTCAGTTTTATCCTGCTTATGAAATGTATAAAATGCTTGGCATGAGAGTGTGAAGAACATAATTTCGGTGGACACTTGGCCAATTCCCCTGGTCTGCCAGAAGCTCACGCGGCATCTGCAACCCTGCAGAAGTTGTTTTTGTGTGTCCATGCCAGTGTGGCACACTCATATTGTCCCAAATATGAAAATTAGCCAAACACATGTAACATATTGCCTATCAAACGCATGGCAAACACCACAATTAATTGACAATGCCCCAGTTTTGCATCATTTAGTGTTTTGTGCTTGGCTGATATGAGTTCGTACAAGGTGATGCTGGCATCCACATTGAGTCCCAGTTACCTCCTTCAGGCTTTTGGGATGCAGGTGGATACAACAGGTGAAGCACTAACCTTTGAATTAGGAAACTACTTTCAAAAACCTACCATCATGCCTGACTTTCAGCAGCTTCCTGGTCTAAACCTTTGTTCCCCTCCTGTTGATGAAGACCAGTACTTCCTGCGTTGTAGATCTGAAAAATACACCAAAGACTGGGATGTGGTCAGATTCCGTGGAGACACCTGAAAGAAAAGTGAGTGTGCCAAGGATTAGTTTGTTTCAAATCCTGATTTAGGTTGCTTGCTGTTGGGAGCATGGAGGGGAAGAAATGAGATGAGGATAAAGCTGTTCACTTCTTTCCTGTGTTCAATGTGCATTGGCTGTCCTTGGGAAGCATCTAGGAAGCCCAAATGCAGGGAGGACCAGAGCTGATCATTCCTTATATTTCTGAACTTAAAAGAAAAAAAACAGAAGACCACCCCTTCCTGCAGTGGCTTTTATTATTAGAAAAGACAAGTAATATTTTGGAGAGGAAGGATGATTTTATGGAGCTGGAAGCCAGATGATCTCACTTCTAATCCTGGTGTTGACACAGATTTTCCTGTGTGACCTTGGAAAAATCTCTTGCTACATTCCAGTTCCCAATCAGTAAAATGCAACATAATCTCTGAGGAGCACTCTGCAGTAAATGCATAGTTGCTAGACAGATTTTGACACATCTATAGGTGCTTGAAGATGGTATTTTCATATCCGGTGGGGGGTTTTTTGTGGTGTTCTTATAAAAGCATTTAAACAAGTTAGGTCTTAACTCCTGTGGCATTTTGGGAGCTCTCCTTCTGTCTTCCCTCCATGTGTACCTTAACGCCTTTCAAAATTCTGTCATGGACTAATGTGCTGGCATAATAGAAGAGCTCTAGAAATAAATTCAGCTCTTAAAGTGCATTTTAGCAATTCCCTTAAAAGAAATAAGCAGATGTAATCAAGTCAAACCTGTTAAAATATTTTAAAGTCACTTTTCTAAAGTATGGGATCAGCTGACCCTCTTGGCTGAGAACCAAGCTGTATCTCCATGCTCGTGCTTCCTACTCCCCGTGCTGCTGCTGCTGCTACTCGCTAAAGGACGCGTGTTTTCTTCCCCCATCGCTTCTGCCATCATTTGCCGTTCTTTGTGTGCCACCACGTCATCAGTGCTGTGTTTTCTAACACCTCCCCTGCCATTTCTTCTCACCCAGAAATGCCCTCAGTACAGCTTCTGGGCGTTGCTCTTCTGACCAGGGCTCGCAGGACCCAGGGGATCCGTGCTGCTCCCAGTGTTTGTGCTCCCTGCATCCTGCAGTTCGTGCCAGTTCAGCTGATCCATGGAAATCAGGGATCATAAATGAGGCAGATACTTTGCCTGACTGCTGCTTCAGGTTGATGATGGTGTTCTCTGGAGCACTTGGGGTGTGCTGTTTCCAAATATAAATTTTTGATACCTGCCTTTTTATTTGGCAAGGTATGGGAAATGTTCGTGGTGGATTTGAAGGAGGTTTCAGCACTGAACCCTCTTTTTGGTGACTCTTTCATGTTGGATTAATGGGCAGAGCCTCAACAAAAAACAGGACATTTTATAGAAGCCACTAAAAGCTGTGTGAGCTAGAGACAAAGTGACCTGTCTAAGGTTATGGAGCAGTTCAACACCTGAATCAGGAGCAGGTTGCAGTCTCCTGATAATAACTGAGTGCTTTGTTTCAGCCATCAATTTTTATCAGCTTCCAAATATCCCAAGTCTTTATCCAGATCCTTACTGCGTATATAGCTGAGCCGTAGAGGATTTTTCCTATTATATATTCCAAATAACCACATTTAAAATTCATCACCAGCATTTTTTTCCTGTTCCTTTCATTTACTTGGAATCATCTTAGCTGCACATCTGATCCTTGACAGAGACAGGTACTGCAGTTTTTATGCTGTTATCTGATCCATTTGTTAGTGTGTGTGGCTGGTTTTGAAAGCAAATTAAAAAGTAATCCAGTTAGACTTTATTTAAATCCATCCAGTAGGAACAATTATCTCAAGTGCTACAGCTTCTGACATGCATCAATCTAAAGAGAACACAAAGATGTGTATAAAAATAAGACCACTGAACTCAAGTGGTGCTTCAAAGGCATAAGGATAGACTCATTCTGTTACATTTAATAAAATTATGTGGTTAAAACATGACTAGAAGTTCTTGATTATGGCCATTAATATTTGTGTTTAATAAAGAGGGTCTAATAAAGGCACTCTACAAAGGCTACCAAATATTGCAAAGAGTTGCTTTGCTGTTTACATCAGCAACCATTTTAGGTAGAGGGAGAAAATCGTTAAGTGTTGGCTGTTAATCTTGGGTAAATGTAATAGATTCAATTATGTAATGTGACAATGAATTTGTTCTGCTTTGCCTTAGGTTAGTTAGAATTTAAGCTTTTCCCCTTTAGATTTATTCAGATTGTTAAGTGGCTGCTGAGAAGCTGGAACCTTGTCAAACAAACTTGGCTTTAAATTTTAAATTATTTTTAATCAATATGTGAAGAGGCCAAGCTCTGCCATATGTTCCTCACCATCCATTAGTTGGTAGCTGGTCATTAAACTCTCACTAAGGTTTCCTAACTGTGACTATTGTGGCGATTTTTTTCCTCTCTTTCTCTCTCTCTCTGTAGAGTATGGGCAAAGGGGAGCAATCGTGGCAGATTGCCTTGAGGACAATAAAAACTCTCATGTAGTATGGTTGTTTGTTCAGACACAAACAATAGAGACATTTTGCTATTACCATTTGCCAGCTATCAAGGGGTTTCGAGCCCCCTCCCCCTTGGTGCCTACAACTCAAAACAGATGCAAAATCTTTCTTTTCAGTCCCCTTGAAATGACCTGTGGTGGTGCAGTGTCATTTAGAGGAGAAATTATTGGAGTGAGAGTGGCTGGTAACAATAGGGGCCTTGTGCCAGGCACATGACAGAACAGTGAGGGGGCTGTTGGTGACTTTATTGGGGAGGAGAGCGGCGATCTGGCAGGTGCTGCCATTGTTAAAGGTCCCTGCTCCTAGACAGTGGCCGCAGATGAGTTCATGTCACTTTGTTCGAGCTCTTTGCACGGGTTCAGTGAAGTGACACTGGTCAAGTAGCCGATCCAGCTTTTTTGATCTCCTCGGCATGGTCCCTTCTGTAACACAACCCTCTATTGCTGAGATATGTCAACATGCTTCTGGGCCATATGGCTTCAGGCTAGAGTAACTTTTATGCTCTCTGAAAGGGACATAATAACTTAATGTTTGCTCTGCTGGTGCAGCCCTGGTCCTCAGTACCGACCCTGGCGTTGTTCTGCGGAGATGCCATCCAGAAAATCAGCTCCAGCGTGTTGATACAAAATAGATCCATGGGTGGGATGCTGAATTCGACAGCAGCAGAGGTTGTTGGTCACCACCTGAAAGCACTGGCTGTATTTAGGTGTGTGCTCTCTGAGTGCTTTCCTTTTGACCAACAGAACCAGGATTCTGGTGGTGGGATTGCAGCAAACCGGGGTGAAGAAGTTTAAATTTCCCTGCACTCACAAGAATAACATGAGTGATGTTAAGTAGGAGAGGTTAAACACATTGAAGTGAATGTATTGATGCATTAATTTTACTCGTGCTGTCCCTTTTCTCAAAGCACCAGGCCACACCATAATGGCTACATCTGCTTCTGTTGTACATATTGTTTAGTTCTATGTTTTTTGGCTCAGAGAATAGAAACTGGTCTTTCTGTGGGGAAACAAAGAATTTGTTTTTGTAAATTGCCATTTTTTTTTCCCCCGAATAAATAATGAAAAACCTGGCAGATTGAACAGATCAGCCATATGGAAACTGGCAAATTTTAGCCTCCTAAGGATAATTAAACATGGATGTTATGTGGTCTAATGAGATACATGTTTGTGGTACAGGGGAGGACCAGAGATGCACAGAATGAGGGGATAGTGCTCAGAAAGAGAAATTACATCTTTAGGGTTTGAACTGCTGTCAGATGAAAGATCTGAAGTGTCTTTGGAAGTGGTTAATAGGCTCGAGGTAGGCAGGTCTCATCAAAACAGTGGCTGCACATCCAAAATTGGCGGACAATTTATAAAATTCCAAATAAGGGATAGTTGGTTTCTTAATGAACACCCCAGAGCAGTGCTGATACATTAAGAGATTGAGCAAAGGCTTGGTCTTAATATGTGGAGGAACTCTGACCATGTAAAACCATCTGCACTGTGGATAAATGTTGATGTTGTTATTAGACAAGTTTGCCTACCTCTTGATTGTCAGTATATAACACAAAGTAAAAGATAAATCAATTTGCAAGTAAAGGTCTTGAAAATATGGCACTAAAATGGACCTACGGATGTCTTTTAAAAAAAAAAATAGCATATAGGAATTGCTGTAATTGCATTAGATGGAGAACCAAACCCTAAAAACAACCAGTAAAGATAACTTTGCAGGAAAAGAAAACTGTGTAACTCTTGCTAGGAACAATGCTAAATCAAATATTGCAGCTCTTTCAAGATATGACTCCTCACAAAACACCGTGGTGAAAAGCCTTCTGAATTCCATCTATTTTGTGGAAACCCTACAAATTCACCACATTTTATCACACATTTTAAATGCCTACCTACAGGGTCTTCCTAAAAGCTGCTGAGGTATTTGATTAGGATGAACAGGTAGCACAGAAAGGAGGTAGTTTCTAGAGTAAAACCTGGAGCAGGGGCTAGGAATGTGTTAGGAAGAGGCCACAGGGTTTATAGGAATGTTCAGTATCAGTGTAATGGGAAAGGACTCGAGCATGCAACCAACCTTGCCAAACACTCCACAAACAAACAAGCGCTTCCCACCTCGTCCCCCAAAAATAACAAGCAGAAAAGCAAACTGAAAACAAATCTGAGGGGGAGCAGAGGAGGGCGTGGCGAAACGGGAATTGCTAAAGAATATCCCTAAACCTCCCAAACTGCGCTGTTTGCAGTTCTTGGATGAGGGGAAAGGTCCCTTCTCTGCGTGTGCTGCTCGCTCACATTCTGACCTTTTGATGGAGTAAAATTCTGCTTTCTTATCTGTGTTAGAAGTAGTAAAAGGAGGGAGATCACTGCCCAGATGTGGGGAGGTTTTCATCAGGTTCAGTAGTGCACTCTGACCCTGTGGATGGCAGAGCCAAAAACACGGAGGGAAATGAGGGCACATTGAGCCCCAAAACTCCACACATTCTGTTAAGGTTGTGTGGCCAACCTTAAGTCTGACTTTTAAGGCTTTCTGAATTTTGATGACTTGATCGTGCCGTCCTTTTCGCATCTCTGTGTTTAGAGATTTCCATAAGCTGGCTTCCCTTCTCTGGATCCTCTGAATATTCTCAGGGCTGTCTGTAAGCTTTATAATAAATAACATACAAAATAATAAATGAGCTTCATAATGCTGTTACCAGCATGAGTTTGGAAACAGGTCATCTTATGGGGTTTCTTTGCCACAGCAGGGTCGTGTATCTGAGAGATAACGATGGCAGATTAAGGTCCATCTCACCAGGCTGAGTGCACTGAAATCATCCCCAGGGCTTGTGAAGCTGAGAGTATTTTGACAGTACTCAATAATCACCCCTCATTTTAAAGCAGGAAGCAGTAATGAGGCTGAAGGATGACACAGTTTACTTTAAGGGCTTCCATTTACAAGATTTTTTTTTGTCGATTACGTTCTGATCATTTTCCCTGAAACAGGGATTATATTCATTAGATGGGCTCGCCTGTGATTTCCTCTTTGTCATTAAGTAGACTTGGTTACTGTGGGGAAATAACATAGGAATGCATAAGGAATATATCACTTGTGCACCTGTGAAATTATTTTTGTAATATAAAGTCTTGCAATGATAATGTATTTTTGGTTTTTTTGGCTCTAGGATTTATTGAAAAGGTAACATCACTTAAATGACACTTGGTGTGATACTCTGGTGTGATGTGTATTTGAACACCTTATTAACACTAAACAGTGACTATTAGCTATAAAATCTAGTTGTAATATAAATAATATTAATTTTTTGGTGTCTTTGTGGAGTTCTAACTTTTCTTTCTTGGAAGGAACAAAGACATTCTTCCAACGCCTGCGTGCAAAGTTAATTCAGGAGAAGTCACTCACATGCAAATAAATTACTTAAATTATTTATTCTAAGGTATATTAGCCTGATTCTTTCACCTCACCTACCTCTCTGGGACTGAAGCCAGAAGTTATACACATGGTAGAATGTATTTTGATCAAATTTGTGTCTGTAAATACTTGTTTTGGTAAACCACAGTTCACTCAGAACACTGAAGTTTATCTCAATGGAAAAAACAAAATGAGAAATTATACTAAAACCTTAAATTTCTCTCTTAGAAGTATCTAGGCTGGAAATGGCTATCCTGGAAGTTATCTTTTTGGAACACGGCACAACAAGTCTGAAAGTTATCACAGTGTAACTTTATCTCCAGGACAAGAAAATGTGATCAAACCCAAGCACATCAGCAGCCTGCACAGAGCGGTGTAAGGCACTGGGGACATCCTCAAAGAGTGCTTTGTACAGCAAGGAGTGTCGGGAATCAGTACTGAAGAGGATAAAATCATTGGGGTTTTTTTTGCAATCTAACTTTCTCTCTTATGCATACACCCTCCGAAATAGGAAATATGACACGGTAAGCACCGGCAGATTTTCTTGTGTTAAAAAAGCAGAGTTATGCTCATTCATATCTGATAAAAGTGCTGATGTGTGCCCGGTAGGTACCTGTTAGGAGCCATGGGTGGGAACAGCCCCCAGAGATCTGCTTTCACACAAGGGCCACCACTGGTATCTTGCTGAGGAGAGAATCAGGTGACTCACTTGCCACGTGTTTGTTCAAACAGGAGAATTAGAAATAGAGAGCAGTCATGAGAGCAATATGTGGGACATGGGAAATAAACACTGAGGAAGGTCATCAAAGCTTGAGAGCTGAATGTGTCCTACAAATTTATTTGGTTTTTTTACGGAGTCAGCGCAGGTTCTCTGTCTTCTGTTGACAGTGGTGAGGGTTTACGTGGCTCCCCTGCCTGTGAGATCAAATGCTCATGGGGGATTTCCCCCTGCAGTTGCATCTTGTTTTGCTGAGGAATAAAACACATGAAGTACACATGAAACTGAAGGGACAAAAAGAAATCAGGCCACAGCCAAAGCTCCAGGAAAAGCATTCAGTGAGTCAATTAAAACCACTGTTGGGATGTAAGGCAGATATTTGAAATGGTTTGGTTTATTAAAAAAAAAAAAATTAAATCCTGAGGAATTACTATTAATGCAACCAATCAACTATTTTAAAAGTCTGTTTTTGTAGCTGGAGGGGAAGAACAGTGGCTCTTTTATTATGGCAGGCTAGCAGTCCTGGGAATACTCTCTCCCTCTTCTGCTGGGTACAGAGTACGTTTGAAGAGATGATAACAGCCAGGAGCATATCATAGCTTTATGATCACTCATCAGCTTTGGGGAGCCTGTGAAATGAAAGGCCCCCAGACCAGCCAGGGTTGAAAGGTTGAGGCTATAACCAGACTTTTTGTTCCTGAGACGGCCAGAGCCCTCACTGAACAACAGACAACTGTGAATAGATGATGGGCATCTTTGCTTTGTTGCTGCTCCCTGGTTTAAGGATACTCTTGTCCTCCTTCTGCCCCTTCTATATTTGACAAGTTTGCTTTCAGCAGATATGACAGGCACTGGTGGGGGTCACTGGCCCAATTCCACATTTCCACACTTGGCTTGCTCCAAGTTCACTGGCCTGAACTAATGTCTCCAATGGAGGTCGTACTACTGAACATTATGAGTTTTTATATATTAAACATGCATTAGTGGGTTTACCCTGCTTATCTGACAGCTGTAGAAAAATAAAGAAAATTCAGTTTGAACTTTAAAAAGCAGGGCTTAATTTATGTCCGCTACTTTTGTTCCTCCCCTTTTTTCAATTGCCAATTGCAAAGCTCAGGGGAGATAATAAAATGGAGGAGCTGCTACTTTATACTTCCACGTGCTTCCTAGTGCCTGTGCCTTGCTGGGTGAGCTAAATCTAAAACTAGGAAAAGAGTTTTCAGATGGAAATTTGATTAAACAATGCAATCATCTGTCTCACAATCTGTTTTTTTATAAGGAAAGTATTTTTTTTTTCCAGGGGGAATTTTCTTTCAGAGGGTTTTGTATGAAAAGGCGGACGTCATGAATACTGATGGGAAGGGCTCAGTGTTTTGTTATTTCTGTTTAACAAAGACAAAATGCTTTAATAAAATCAGAAAACACAGATGTTACTTTGAGTATATTTTGCATCTTCTACTTTTCTTTTTTTTTTTTAAAGTTGGGAACAATCCCTCCCTCAGACTGACAATAGAAGCTCATGACAGACAAAATTAGCAGCTGGAAACTTAGCCAAAAGTTTAGGCTTTTTAGTATGTTGTTATTGTTTGAGATTTTCTTAGATGGTGAAAGGCACGCTTGAAGGAAGAGGCACGGATGAATTGAAAGCCCTTGTTTCTCACTCTCAGTACAGTTTGACTGGGTTTTAGTTTTTATAAACAGTTTAAAATGGGAAAATGCACAACTCTTTGTTTAGAAATTAGCCCATTGTGTTTTTCTCTTTTTTGCGTGTGGGGACTTCAGAGGGGAGTTCATGTGGTTTGATAATAGATACTTTTCATACTCATTTAAAAACGCCGTATTTTTATTGAACAAAAAATCAGTTTCTCTGTGTCATTGAAAAAGCAACACCTATCCATTTCTCCTAAGTAATCTCTGTTTCTTGGGAGGAAGGAAGAGATACTGGAGATACCTTTTCACCCAGGTTCATGATTAAATGAATAAAGCGAATTAATTTACTGGTTGCTCAGTAATTCTGAGGTGTCACGGTTGTTTTAAATTCTGTGCATTTTAGGGTGGCAAAGGCGGCTCTTAGAACCTTTTCACAATCCAGAAAAAAGTCTTCTGTCATGACAGCATCTCTTTTATCTTCTGTGCTTGCTCTTCACTCCCTGCTCACAAAGATGGACACTTGATTGCCTTTGGGGTGCCTGGAGTTGGGAAGGGACCGTGGCTGGCGATTCCCTCCAGGGCCACCTGGTTGTAGGAGCCCCACTTTCCCCAGGACCAGGAGACCACATTCCCCTAGTTTACACTTTGTGTGATCTTTAAATGCTTCTGAACACAGTGGGGGAGCCACCCTGCAGAAGGTGCCTTTCCATGAGATCTACCCTAGGTCTGTTTGGTGCTAGTTTGGGGGGAAACGTGGCGTTTTTTGTTTTCATGTGCCTTTGCTGCATCTCGGATCTGTGTGTTGACGGGACTGCACTTTGGAAGAGTGTCTGCTTCAGAGCTGAGCTATGTTTTACCTTAAGAAATGAGATTTTCTATTAAAGAACAATCGATTTAGAGGCAGGATTTTACTGTTTTCCTGGTTTTCCACAGGTATGTCTCTCCTTTGTTCAAGGTGCCCGGGAATTTTCTAATGAAGCACAGCTTCCCAGCATTGCTGGGTGGTCAGTCAGTGCCAGTCCAGTGTATTTGCAAATGGATCTTTTCCCTGTGCTCACTTTTGTTCTTTCAGGGTGTAATCTCTTCAGAGAACATACTTCTGGATTCCTGCTGCCTCTAAGAAATTGGGGAGGATACCACGAAAATCTGCCCCTCTGACAACACTGAAAGGTAATATTATGATCAAATGAAAGTATTAGGATTTGAGAGATTTGGCTTCCCTTCTTTTTAATGCCATGTGGGTTCAAATGTTCTCCAAGAATGTGGCAATGGGAGGGGATGCCTCGTAAGGATTTAGCTTTGCTGCAGGACAGTTGTAACACCTACTGAATGCAGCTAAACAAAACATATGACTAAGAAATGATGCTGTCATGCGAAGGGATCACAGAGAAAAAGAGGAAACACCGCTGTCCTCCTTCCACTGAAAAGGTAAACCAATGTCATATTCTTGTGTCAAACAGCCTAGCTTGTAAACGTTCCTTCTTAGAGAAGATACGTTACCTGAGATGGATATGAATCAACAAAACACCTAGATCTGATGTCTAAGAATGTTCCCTGAAATACTGTGTGATTCCTAGTGTGCAGCTGCTGGAATAACAGGGAGCTGATTGCAGTGGTAGAAAATATTATATATCCTCTGTGCCTACCCACACATTCTAGATTTAGTAAAGGATCACTTTAACGAGGCAAAATGGTTTCTAACCCTGAAAATTGTGGCATTTCCTTATTTCAGTGCAATTTTCTTTTTTGGACTTTGTGGAAACTTGCTCCCAAAATGTTCCCAAGCACTGCTTCATATGTAAACATAATTATTCCCTACCTGTGTTAGTGCTTCTGATGCAGGAGAATCTTTCTGTTGCAAGGCATTCATCCAACTCTCAATATGCAATAGAGTAGTGTTAGAGACCCCAGACTTAATGGGGAAAATGAGATGAGCTGTGTGGCCCACATCCATGGCTGAAAACTGAATTTTCAAGGAATGGACCTTTTTCCCTGGGCCTCTGAGAAGGTTTGGAATATGGTTGTCCACAGACTAGCAGAATTCAGGGGTGGTAGAGGGAGAGAGGAGGGGGCTTTGACGGAAATGCAAGACAGGGAAAATATTTCGCACAGGAAAGCGTTTCATATGCAGAAAGGGTAGTACTTGGTGCTGTGAAACACTCAGTGCTGGGGTTTCTGGCTTTTCACCCAGCTTGTTTGTAATAAAGGCCGTTCCCTCTCACTTCCATGTGGAAGCGCTGCTCCACGCTCGCCCCGCGCGAGGGCGAACGGAGCAGAAGAGCCTAATTAAAGTTTCAGGGACTAACAGAGCGAATGTTAGTTTAATGATACAATTACAAGTCACAAAGAAATCGGAGCAGACGCCCCAAGTTTTATACATTTTTGGCAAAGTAAGTGGGAAACTATGTGCTGAAGTGAGGTCAACAGATGGAGGAAGAGAGGTGCAGGAGGGGAAGAAAGCTACACGCCCGTGGACAAAATCAAAAAAGCCCCCCAAACCCCAATCAAACAAACAAAAAGAACTAAAGAGACCAACCTTGGAAGAAACAGATTTTTAAACAAAGTTTGCCAAATAAGCAAACTTTTCTCTTTTTTTCCCCCTTAGAGCAGATGCAAAGTGCCTTTTCAGTTAATTTTGGATAGAAATAAGTGAACACATGCTGTGCTTTAATAAATCTTGGCGCAACCACAATAGGGAAACTCAGACCTTCGTGAACAATTCTGTGCTGGAGTTTGGTGACACTCACCAAGCCTCTCTGTGTTCTTTCATTTTCTCTGTCTTCTTTCTGCTGTGCAGAAGCCTATTTCCCACCCCCCCTACACAAGGCCACAGCCAGGGCAGGTAGATGATGTCCTCATCGTCTGGAGAGTACCTGGTGTTTCAAAATCTCCTCTCCTGAACGTGGGACTGGGAGTCAGAACTCTACAGCTCAAAATCCTCACCCTCTCCTGGAAAATGGTCCTGACTGACAGTGGGCGAAAAGTCCATATTTTCAAAATTCTTACCTAGCCTTCCTTAAATTCCTGCCCAGGAATTCAGCTTCTAAGTTTCCTTCTTAAATTCCTTCTTCAGCTGCAAAGTAACCTGGTTTTCATAAAACCAAGAACTGGTACCAACCTCTGTGAATCTTTGTGTTCCCTTTTATGAAGCGGGGCAATGCAGCCACTGACACTTTATTCCACTCCTTCTATTTTGGGTTATTATTTTCCTTGCTTTGAAAAAGCATGGTGATGTTTCATAATAAGTTTGCATAACCATGGAGTTCTGTCTCTGGATTTGCTATCCTCTCTTCTCAACCTCCCAGCATTGTGCTGTCTATTGTTTATTCTGATTATTACTATTTTTTTTTTGTTGTTGTTTTTATGACAGGGATCAAGAGTGAAATCTTAGCTCTGTAAAGACCAGTGGAAAAAATCCCAACTTCAGGAGAATCAGGATTTTATCCTTGGATTATCAATAACAATAACAATAACAATAACAATAACAATAACAATAACAATAACAGCAGTTAACCGGTATCATGCTCTGATCCCTGCCAAGCATTCTGGATAAAGACTTAATGCATTTGGTAAATCTGGGATGTGTTACTATCAAGCTCTTGTGACAGTATCTAACAAGGACAGAGTGCACAGGGGAAAATTATCCTGACTGCAGATGTGTTGACATTGGTGAGCCTTACAACACATCACACATTTATACAAAGCTCTAAAGTTTAGTAAAACATAGAGTTGGCAAATTCCTGCCAGTCCATTTTTTTTTCCTGGGCTGCCAGAACCTTTTTGGAGAGCAGCTTTAACGCAGAGAAGAGATTTAATGCATAAATTTCATTATGCTTGCAGCAGCTGGATTCTGTACAAATCCTGTGGAACCTGGATCAAAGCTATCCAGATATCCAGACAGCACAAACAGAGAACGTCTGATCCATGAATTTTCCAGGTGCACTACTGTGCTTTCCAGAAAAGGCTTGAAAAATTCTGTCTGTTGTGTGAGTGCTTCGCAGCTGATCCTGGAGGTGACACTGAAAAAGGAGTTGCCTTGCTCGAAGGGAGGACTTTTTTCAGAGCTGAACGTTCTGCTTTGCTCTGTGGTTGTGACTTAGCTTTTCCTTAATGCTGTTTTTTGTGTGAGATCACAGTTTACTCTGTTCAAACACCTATGGAAAGTGTTCAGACACCTCTTCTTTTGGAGTAACTTGGAACACCCCCATTGATGTCAATGGTTGTGCTTGTTGGGGATGAATGCTTTGATCTGGACGTAGATGAATAAAAAGTATGGGCTGCCACAGGCACTGTGGCACAGACAGAGCATACTCTCGAATGGAACATATTTTTCCACCCCCAGAATCTTTGGAAAGCTCCATGAAATTCATGTCTCTGGAAACTATTTGGTTAATGTGCACTGTAAAGTTGCAAATGTGAGCTTGTGTCATGGAAAGACTGGTCCTCTCAGGCGGTGCAGGTAACAGAGCCCCCTTAATTTCATTACTGCAGATTAAATTGGCCTTGAACATTTTTCTCCACATGGTACTCACAGCACCTGACCATGGATGTGGTGTTAGGCTCAAAATAAAAGCATTTCCTCTAATCAGGATAATACCAGGACCTTGATGAGAGCTGAGAGGAAAAATTGCCTCTTGGTTTCTCCCTGTTTTGAAGCTGTCAGAGTGCACATCTGATCTGTGAGCCTTCGTGTGTGAATGATTATTAAGTTATGTCAGAGAATGGGGTGAGATATGGTAATCTGAAAGCTGTTTAGGTTTAGAAACAAATTCAGATGTAGTTTTAGAGGCCTGAATTCTTTCTTTCTTTTTTTAGTTTGAAAAAGGGTAAAAATTGTAAAATGCTCTTTGCAAGCAGAAAAATACCTCCAGTACAGTCTCCTGTACTCACATCAGACCGTGTGTTTCTGAAATGGCCCTTGGCCCTCATAAATTTCCTACTGAGATTAGTCACAAACAAGATAATTACTCATTCCTAGGCCAAAAATACGCAAATTGCCTGGAACTTAAAATAGTTGTGCTTACCTTAATTAATAGATTGAGTCAACAGAAATGAAATGCTTCCTTCTCTGACTGTGATTTTTTTTGTGTTGGGTGAAACCCCAGTTGTACTTGACTACCTGCACTACTTTTGACCTGCAATCAGTTTGGTGTATTTGGGCATTATCTGTTCAGTGTGAGCACCTGCCTGTTTGGTTTCCTCTGAAATGGCTCATTTAAGGCTTCTTTTCACGCTGCATTTTGGGCACACTGACACACAGCTCAGAGACTCACTCCCACGAAACACTGGCCACTGCTGGGACGAAACGCAAACTCGATTTGCCGATGATTTGTGCTCGCAGTGAGCAAATGGGCACGGGAGGGTGCTGAGAGGGATCCAGATTGCAGTTCTGAGAGTTGTGGGAACGGTGTCATGCTTTGCTGTTGGGGTGCACTGTGTGCTGGAAGAGAGATTTGGCCTTGTTGGCCGAAGAGAGAGCCTCGTTCTCAGACCCAGAGGTGACCCTGGGATTACAGCCAGGTCAGCGGGGAAGGGCTGAGAGAGGATTGTGGGTTTCTGGACAGTGTCAGCCCTATGAGATGTGATAATTGCAGTTTCTGACCTTGTAAGGTATTGTTTACATTTTACCATAACAGGCAATGTCTGGAAAATACTCCAGGTAAGTGGGGGACACTGAGGTGAACATCTTTCCTGTTTATATGATGTGATATCCTGTAGCTACTGGCATTTAAGGGAATTTCTGATGCGCAATAAAGCTTTGCACTTTTTCCTCCATGTGTGCAGAGTCCATGCCCGTGTGTGCATACTGCACTTTGCCTCTCGGCTTTGTCCACGTCTGAACCAGGCACAAGTGGATGCTGCCTCAGAGGTGGATTTAATAAGCACTCAGGCTGTGGCAGTGCTGTGTGGAAGTTATGTTTTTATTTACATGCCCCTGATAGCTCTGTCTGGGAACGCTTGTGTGTCTTGCCAGCTACTCTGGTACCCGGTAGCTATTCTGTCTTTCCACCAATGGCTTGCAGGCTTCTGCCAAGTCGTTTCTCTTGTGTTATGAAAGAGATAAAAATAAAATGGGCTGGACCTTGATCAAGAAATGATTTTAGATAGAGCTTGGCAACGGCAGCAGACCCTCGGCAACATTTTCCATTGTACAAGCTCTCCCTTTTTGTTAACTGGGCAGTATGATGAATTGCTAGTTTCAGGTCAGGCTTCTTAAAGCGCGGAACAAAGACAATGACACTATGGAAAATGAAAAGGATGTCCAGAGTATTGAGTTTAAATTTAAATCTGTCTCTCTCAGAAAGCCAACTTTAGCAACAAAGATGGAAACACACCTCAGAGGGGTATGGCTGGAGTCTAAGGAAGAGGGATATCCTTCAAATTCACCGAGAAAAGTGGACTAAATCCTTTCTGTCCAGTTTCTGAGGGAGATACCAGTGTTGTTTCAAAGATCCTGTTGTCATGTCAGTATTTGTCACATGAATGCTATTAATCTGTGTTCAGCATATTGAATTATTTATCCTCAGTGATTTTGCTCTTTGAAAATTGGGAGATGTGGATACAACACGGTTTTAAACTGTATGGAATTAATATAAATTTGCAAATAATTAGGAATTTACCAAATCAAATTATGTAATATTGAGACCTCTCCTATCAAAGCAGATTAGTTACGCATTTGATTGCACTTCTCTGAGTGATGTTTTTGTTGGTGTCAAAATGTACAAAAGGTGATTACAAAACTTAAAAGTTCCTTCATGACAGTCCTGTGGTGGCTGTTAAATCCCTGCTCTGTGGTGTGATAAAACATCTTCTTTCTGCCTGGGTAGGTATCAAAAAGTCTTTGTCCCTTTTCCTGCACTTTATCCTGTGGCAAACTCCTGTCGAATTTGCTGCTTGCACAGAGATTTTCTAGGTTTTTTGGTTCTAATTGAATAAGAGAGTCTGAGGCAATTTCCCGGAGTTGGAGGAGTCGGAGTGACCATCTGTGGTGCTGAAAGAGTCATTAACTTTCCATGGCCATTTCCACCCATTGTCTTCCTTTTAGGCTATCCATAAGGATTCCAGTTAGCAAACCAAATGGGACGATGGGTTGGGTTTTTGTGTCAGAGGAACACCTGTCCATTAAGAAGAACACTGAGGCTTTCCACTTTTTCTTTTCAAGTAGATCAGTGCTGGACTGTCAGTTGGGAGCAACATTTGGTCAGTGGCAATCTGGCCCAGGCTGCTCCGAATCCATGACCCCGAACTGGAAGATGGTGTTTCCTGATCAGCCTGCTTCTTCAGGGAGGACAATTTAGACTGCAACATAATTTTGGGCTGTGAAGTAGCACTTGTATAACTTTAATTATGCTTAATTATGCTATAATTATGCTATAGTTTCAGTGGTCTTTTTCTAACAGAATTCTCACCTACAAATAATTGTGGGGTTTTTCAAATGAGTGCTTCTATCTGGTGTGGAATTAGGGTGTCATCAAGCAGAGAGATCCTACATCCTGTTTTATTAATTGACTTCATAACTATCTGGCAAATTCAAAGTGGAAGATAACTTTATTTTTTATAAGTTTTGTCGCATTTCCTATTAAAAAGCTATTTTCTTTTCTTCTCGAGGGTCAGACAAATACTTTGCATTCAGTACCTGCATAGCTGATCTTTCTTCCCTCAGGAGCTGGTGTGTTGCTTGTGAATTTCTGCTTCATTAACAAATTCTTCTTCTCAATTAATCCTTGTGTGTGTTTTACATTATTGTTCTGATCTTTACTTTTGTCCTAAAATGCTGTTCGGTGTCCTGTGTTTATGGGAGCTGTCATTCTGCCACTGTGACATCTGCACTTCAGGAACAGGATTTCCTGTTCTTTCTGGGGTATAATTTCCAAAGTGGGCTTGGAATAAGTGAAATGCGATCTTCACTTTCTCTCTACAGCACCTACATGTTTACAAGTGCTCTGTGGAAGTGCACTTTCTTCCTACCCAAAGGATTTTTCATGATTTTTTTTAAAGTAATTCAGCGAGAGGAATCAAAAACCAGTATGGAAAACATGGAGATGAAGTATTCTGTAGCGGTTATTTCCTCTGAATGGCCAGTCTGGATGCACACACATCTTGGCAACAGAAGGGTTTTTCGTGCAGGAATAATGATTATTATTCAACAACTTCTGTGAATATTGTGGAAATGAATGGTAGTTGAAGTAAGGAACCATGCAATGGCTTTTTTGAGCAACAGAAAAGCAAAAAGAGAAAGAAAAATGAATCCATAATTTATCAAGTTAACTTTGTATCTACCTGTCTTTTGGATGCTTGACTAAATTAACGAATTTATACTCTGGGACTTTCAGAAAGTTACACTTTTGTTAAAGGCTCTTGGTTTAGATGTGGTTCCCTGTACTAAGGCTCAGAGAGGAACAAGATATTATAGTTCATTATTATCACATCCTGCACATGGAAAAGAAAACACTGACTGGGCTTTTAAAATTTGCATTTGGTCTGGTTTTTTTGAGGCCCCTCCTGATAGACTGCCTTTCTCTTGTGTTAAAATATCACAAAGGTGATGCTTTTGTGAATGATCCACCTCTCTAAGTGGCTGCTGGAATTTTGTAGCAAGTGGTCTGAAATCTTTTCTGGCTGAGATTGGAAGAAATCAGACTTACAAATTCAGAATAAACAGAGACACAATTCCATTCAGCTCTTTTTGGTGTTGGAACCAAACATAAGCATCTAATTATTGAATTTTATTATTAAACAATGTTTAAGACTATCCCCCTTTTTCCAGCTGTAACTTGTGGTAATTAGTTTCTGAATTGATTTTCTATGGTGCATAGAATTTGACCCTTAATGCAAGCATTAGATGGGCAGTGAAAGGCTTGTGAATTTTCAAGGTACTCGGCCCTCTGTTGTTACAAGGCATGGAGTCCCTTTCCACCATTCTATTTTATTATTTTCTCTCTCTNTTTTCTTTTTCTTTTTCTTTTTCTTTTTCTTTTTCTTTTTCTTTTTCTTTTTCTTTTTCTTTTTCTTTTCTTTTTCTTTTCTTTTTTTCTTTTTCTTTTTTCTTTTTCTTTTTTCTTCGTTTGGTTCATGCCTGCTCTCATTTGGCAGACAGCTTTGCATTTCCTTCTCTTCTCTAGAATCCTTGGCCACATAAGTTATCAGCTATAAAAAGGCCAGAGCAGGAAAGTTTGTCCTTGACATACCCCGTGGAATTAAAAAACAAAAAGCAAACCATTTCCTATGACTTTGTTCTGTTGGTGATTGCTGTCGGAGCTCGCCAGGAGGAACAGGGCCTGTCTTCAGGTCAGGATGGTAAACTCTGGTGTCCTGCCTAACTAAAGAAAGCTCAGTTTTTGTTTCCTGCAGAGCCTGAGAGCCAGCCTTGGGAGCAGGGGAATGGCAGAAGGGTGGGCAGGGTCTGTGTCCAAAATAGAGGAGTGCAGCAGCCAAGAGGGAGCAGAAGGATGAGGGGCAGCCCCACGGTGTTCGGGAGAGGCTCTGTAGTTTCTGGTCTTATTTCACAACTTAGGGATTTGCAGCTTTAAACTCCAGGTCTGGACTTGTTGACTGATGTGTCTCTGTGAGGAAGTGACAGAACCACTGTCAGAGGATCAGGAATAGCTTAAATACAACAATTTATGAATAGTTTACATATATTTTTGGATATTGTGAATCACTCTTTGTAAACACTCTTTCCCTTATAGAATCATAGAATTGTTTAGATTGGAAAACACTTCCGAGATTACCAAATCCAGTCTTTGCCTCACTGTGTTCACCACTAAACCATGTCTCCAGGTGGCACATTTTCATGGCCTTTCACCTCCAGGAATGGTGACTCCATCAGTGCCCTGGACAGCCTGTCTGAGTGCTTGACAACCCTTTTGGCAAAGAAATTTTTCCTAATATCCAACCTAAACCTCCTGTGGTACAACTTGAGATAATTTCCTCTTGTCCTACCACTTGCTAACTTGGGAGAAGAGACCTTCACTGTCCATGGAGGATCCTTTCCTGGCAGGTCTGAGGTTTTGGGCTGATGTATACAGCAGTTAAAGCTTGGGCAGACACATTTCAGTCACCCCCTTTTTCCAAACTGTGGTGAGGTTTTCCATGCTGTAGGTTTGCAATATACATCAAACCAAAAGAGATCATCTGTGTGGCTTTTACTACAGGAAGTTAAGAACAACTAATATCATAACTAATAAAATATTGCTGATTATGGATCAGTACTTTAAGAATTCTCAGCTAATATTATAAAAACACTGACTTGTAGATGCTTTTGATTAAAAGAAAAGGCTCACTGAAGCTGACTTTGGACCGAAGCACATCAGCTGGTGTTTGGTTGGATGTCACAAACAAAAGCAGGTCAAACCTTGGGAGTTAGACCTTGAGAAAGGATGAGACTGACCTAGAAATGGAAAGACTGTATTGTGAATCAGTCACTTTTCTGGGCTTGAACGTTTTTCAGGCTTGGAAACTTGTGAGGGGTCGTTACTGTTGGAGAAAAGGCTACCAGCAGGAACTATCAGAAAACACCAGTAACCTCCAACAAAGCTGTGAGAATTGATGCCAGTTATAGCTCTGAGTGACTTCTGCAGAAGCAGGGTCCCTCCAGGGGGGACACTTGGATGATCAGGCTCACTAGAGTGGCTGCATGGAAAAGGGTCACAAAATTACGCTGTAATTCCCAGCTCTGCAAACTCTGTCCAGCCTGAGGGACAGGAAAAGTGACTGAATGTGACTGATTCTGCTTTCACCTTAGATGGTGACCTCAGGGACAGGAGGACTGTGCCATGTACACCAGGAAGGCACAGAACTAAGTTTACCTTAATGTTTGGATAATAATATCAGTAAGATCTGGTGGATTAAAGCAAGAGGAATGGGGAGAGGTGATAGCAATCTTCTCTCCTGCCTGGTTTATACAAGAGACACTTCCTTCTGTACTTCCCTGTTTTCTCAAGGCACTTTTCTTCAGTCTTCTTTAATCACTGCTAATGAGGAAATTGCTTCCACTGCCTGCATTGCATTTACACTCGGGATACATCCAGCTGATGTTCCATGGTTGATTAGCCCGGTGGTTTTAAGGGAGAACTTGAACTTGCTGAGTTACATTTCTTCCCTCTCCAGGTAATGGTTAGAAAGAATACAATGAAGGCCTTTATCTTCACATAAGAATTAAAAGGTATTTCCAAGTTTATTGAATATGTTCTTTGCTACAGCAAAGTCACTAAACTGGTGCCCAGTCATGCTGGCAGGTTTTTTGTTGTGTTCTGAACACAGCTTTGAAATGCTGGATTGCTTCAGGTAGGTCGTTCAACACTCAAAAAGTGGGGGTGATTTTCAGACAGATGATTCAGTAGCCTTTGAGGGTAATGAATGTTAATTTAGGTCACACTCACGCTGATGATTCTGCAGTTTGTAGACTCTTCTCAGCCTCCAGGACTTTATATTAAATTGAGGTGCTCTTGTTATTTCTCTGCACAGATTTTTTTTTCCTTTTCACCAAACTTTTTTTTCAATGCTATTTTTGGTTCAAAGAGTTCCAGTTTTCTCTGTTCCAGTTCGTAAATGAGCAGAAAGATCTGAGAGGTTTGGACTGAGTGTGTTGGCTCTGAGTTTAAACGTGAATAACCTCAAGCAAGGCACCAGTATCAGTGATATCAGCAGGGTTACTCTGGTGCCTGTGTTTAAGAAGGGCTCAGATGAATCTGAACACTGAGCTCGAGATCTTACATATTTCAGAAGAAACAAGAATTTCCTGGCTGAGGTACTCCAAATTCAAACTAGAAACCTGCCACGCTCCTTTTTAACAACCCATACAGTTTCAGTTTTTTGTTATGTTACATATTTATTTTATTTTGCTGGTCGTGTTTTACTGATGGGAAGCCCAAGGCTGAGTTCCTAAAGAAATGAAATTCCTCTTCCATTGCTTGCTGCTGTTCATTTAGGCTCTGTTATCTCTGGGTGTTTTGGTGCTAGAAGTACGGCATCACTGTGAGTCTACAGTGGCTCCCCTGTGCTGGATCAAGTCTCCTCTTTTTTTTCTTTTTATTTTTTCTTTTACAATGGCTGAGATGTGTTTAATTTATTGTAGGAAACTCTTAAAGATGCGAGATCCTTTTTAGAGTCTTCTACAATAGCCGTGAAGCACTTATTTAATCCCATTGAATGGAGGGTAGATTTACTAGCTGGGCCAGACATGATTTTTGTTCAGGAGTCATCTTGGAGTACATCGAAGTTTAAAGACCTTTGCAGAAAACCCAAGGAGAAACAAAAGGAGTAAATTTTAAAAGGAACTTTGTCAAGGAGTTTTAGATGTTAAACAGATAGAAAAACCATGGTGGCTTGACTGAGACGAGTGTTGGGTTTGCAGAATCGTTACTGATCCGGTGAGACATGCTAATGAGGCACTTTAAATGCAAGTTTGATGGAAAAAGGGGCAATTTCATACCAAAGTGCAGCAAGGTTACCGAATCAAAGAAGGTACACTTCAGTTCTGCAAAAGGGGACAAAGCTCCATTGTCAGATCCTTTTTCTTTTGACTTTAAACATGTTTTAACTACACTATTTACGAAATTGTACAATGTGGCTTGCCCACTGATTGAGAATTTATGACCAGAAACAAACCTGTTAGGGGAGAAAAGAAAAACCTGAGTGTGATCCATACTGTAGCTGCAGAAATAGTTTGAATGAACTTAACCTGAGCACGGTGGGGGGTGCACAATATGGTTTTCAAGCCCAGGGGCCTGGGTTCAAATAGAATTTAGTCTTTCAATAACAATTTAAAAAACAAGGGAGAGTGCTTGGAGACATCTGTGGCCTCTCAACCTGCGTTAATATAGATGTCTCAGTTTTGTCTTGAAAAGCCTCCTTCAGAATCATGCCTTGTCAACCCATCCACCGTGCCAAATTCCTCGGATTGCATCATGCCTGAAGTTCACAAACATCTTGTTTTACTTCCAGTCACTAAAGCTGTTTTGGTAAAAATAAAGACCAACGACATCAGTATACTTGCTCATGCTGCCACGAAAAATTGCCACACAAATCTTTCACTTCCATGAAGGAGAGTTCAGGCTCCTTTAGGAGATTTATGGAGCGGCTTTTGGGTGTGATTGCTGCACACAAACACAATGAAATGGCCTAATTTTTGCCATGCTGTTTGTTAAAAGAATGGACAAAATTCAGTTGCAGCAAAGAGCAGACTTCCTCCTCCTCAAATGGTTCAGTAGAATTGCACTGGATAAACTACAAAACATGTTACTCTGCCTTGGTGTAACAGAGCCCCAGCTCTAACAGCTAAAAGAAATTTCACTTATGAGCCATTTTTAATTTTTTGTTTTCAAAACTGGAACCTGCCTGTGGCAATACATTTACTATTTCACATCTTGTGAAAGGTTGCTCAGCTGGGTTCTGAACTGAACCTCCCATTTGTATGGGTTCCCACAGGCACTCCTAGTCAGAGTCAGAAACCACAGAACCGGCATAAAAGCAAAAAGGTCACTGAAATGGAGAATCCCAACAGCTCCTTTCTCAGACCTCAAAAAGGAATTTATATGAGGTTTCAAAAATTGCTTTAATTGTTCTCCACATTTCTCTGGGTTTCTTTTTTATTTTTGCTAAGCTTTTAGTTTGTATCTTGGTATAAAAAGGACTATCCCAATATGGAAGTTCTCTTTGTACACCTCAAAATGAAAAATATATGATATCTCACTGAGGAGTCTTCTATTGCAAGGCCTTTCTTCAAAACTTTGGTACAGCACCTATATTAAGCAGGAAGGTGTTATTTGACCATTGCATTGAAAAAGATACATAACAAAAATTAGTAGATTCTGTGTAAGCTGGCAAAGATTAACAAGAGATCTACAAAATCCTACAACGTGGCAAAATTTGCTCTTGTTTTGATCCTGCATAGCCAATTTAAGTTGGATTTTCCCACTGTGTTTGTATTTAGGATTGGTAATATTTCCCCTTAATATGAATTTTAAGATTGCATCTCGATGCATGCAGATTTTATTCAGTAAGACTTTATCACTGCACGATTTTCCACTATTTAAATACACCAAAGGAGATATATATATGTGTGTGTATGTGTGTATATATATATATATGACTAAAATGAAAATTGTCAGGTTTCATATATGTACTTTTTTTATCATGGAAAATGCAAAAGTCTAGGCAATAATAATAATAAAAGTTGAAAACTAGGTGGCAGTAATACCCAGCTGTACAGCCCTCCTGTGAACAGTGATGGGATGACTCAGTTTTCTCAGGAATTCTGAGGGTGCTGCAGTTCCATACTGAATGGCTCAGCTATTAACAGACAGGAAAAATACAGGACCAAGTGTTCAAACGAGTTCATTTACTTGAAAACACAGAGTATGTTTAGAGTCTAAAATGGAATAACAAGAAGAACTGAAATGAATGTTGTAGGAGAACTAATTAACGCAACCAAGCTTGTTTAAATATATATGTTAAAAGCAATTTCCTCCCTGCTTGCAGTGAGTGACAGAAGAGGAGGAGCTGTGATTAATTCTGAAACCCTTGCTTCTCATGGTTGAGGCCAGGGGACAGCAAATATTCTAAAGTCCATGAGCAGATTGCTGTCCTTGTCAATGGGGATGGGCATTCCACTCATGGCAGAGTAACATGAGTAAAACCAGTGGGATCACTCTGTAGAAGGACCATTATTGGCTGTGATTGCAGGAGCTCTTGGTGAACATCCTCATTTATCTTGGAGGTACGGGCTGAGGCTGCAGCCCTGGAAGAATTAGACAGCAGTGAGATTTATTGGCTGACTTCATTGTTTAAATGCAGCACGCTCGCCTTAGATTCACACAATTTAATTGCATGTGCAGAGAAGAATGCAATGCCCTTTTCTGGTTAGCTGAGCTGCCTGTGTGGCAGGGCTGTGCAGGAAGGTTTGGGGAGTCCTGCCTCGGGGTGTGCTTCGCTGCCTGACACCACAGGGAATACCTGATACCAGCTTTATTCCTATAAACTGGTTTTTATTTGAAACCGTGTCACCTAGAGATTCTCAGAGCTGCCTGAGCTGCCACTTTTGCAGACATTGCAGAGATTTGTTCTGTGTTTGACTTCAGTTTATGTAGCCCTGTCTCTGACAAAGATCTTCTGATATCTGCCCCGTTTCCAAATAAATAGTTTTGTACTTTGCACAATCTTGATGCACCATGTTAAACTCAGGACAAGTCTGTGGCATTCCTGCCCCTAATACAATCATGCTTCCCCCTGTTCTCCAAAGAGAAGTATTAGATATATTATAGCTCCTTCTTCTGTGCCACATGTTGAGTCTAACTAGCATATAACAGTGATCTTGGTGTCAAGAAATACCTTTTCCCAAACCAAGCAATAATAGGAAGGCAGTTAATCCCAGCTGTAGGGTTACTGACAGGTACTAGTCACTGACTGACTAACAATTAATAACAATTAATAGTGGTTTTTTTCCTTAAAACTAATAGCTCATTTAACTTTCTAACCAACTCTTGTTTTCCACAGCCTGTGTTTTCATTCTTCCCAACCCAGTCTTCCTTTGCATAAGAGTGAGGCCTATCAGCCCAGTTTTTCTAGTGCTTTCTGAAAGGTGTGATAAGATTATTTTATCTGCACTTTTTTTTGCATATGTTCAGGTGTTCATGATATTAGGAAAAAATGCTGTGTCTTTTGTACCTGACCCAAACTGACTCTAGCCTCTCCCAAACTAGATCTCCTGCAGGGATGGGAAGAGTTTTGGCCTGCTCCTAAGGACGTGGGGAATGTGATTTGGGGTAACTTACTAATTCTGGGGGTCGTGTAAGTAAGCACAGCTGGGGCCCAGCACAAATTTGTGCCTGTCTGGGGTACAGGCTCTCTTTAGTGACTATCCCCACCTTTTCAGGTAGGAAGCCAACTATATACACCTCCCCTCTGCAGCTCAGAGCTTGCTCGCAGGCACCAAAGCCGTCCCTGTGAATTTTTGTCTACATGTGGTTTATAGGGTTAGAGTGCTCCTGATGATAGGCTTGCTCTTGCTCTGCTGCAAGAAAAACCTTCTCCGTGCTGCTGGAAACATGGAATCAAAATTAAGGCACACATTTGAGGACTTTTGCCCTGGCAAGATTGCTGTCTTGTTTCGATGAACAAACTATTGGATGTGATCCAGTGTTTTAAACTTTAAAAAAAAAAAAAAAAAATCTATAGCTCGGTAGTGTCAAGAGTTCCTGTTGCTTGTAAGAATGCAATTTAAAACAAACAAACCAAGCCATGATAGACAGAGTTACCAGCAGTTCAGAAAAGGCCTCACCATTGCTTTTGTAGCATCAGAGATCTGCTGAGGATGGTTCACATGCATTGCCTTGAGGTCGCAGCACACTTTACGGTCACATCACAAACAGTGGGATATCTGCCGCGGCTTTCATGTCTGAGACTCCGCTTTTGCTTTTGCTTGGGTGTTAACCAGATGACACTTGTGTCTCTTCATTTTTTCCAACAGCCTCTCTGATGCCAAAGCTCCTGGTGATGGAAACCTTGTCTAAGAAAGGAGAAAAAGAGCAAAAGTAAATTTGGATGTGTTTACAGGGCTGTGTTCCCTTCCGTGCCCCGTGCAATTATACCTTGCAGAAGCCCATGCGACATCTTCCTGCAGAATGTTGCATAACAAAAGGCAGTCAAAGAGAATTCTTTATTCTTCCTGGAAAAGGCAGCCAGATCTTCCATATTTACAGGAAACCAGAAGTAAATCATTAACATTAAACATTTGGAAGTCAAAATACTACTTGGATCTATATATGCTGAGGGACAAGAATCCAAGTATGTAGGAAGGAAGATATTTTTCTGTGCACTGTTTTCCCAGTCACCCTGCATAAATCAGTGAAGAAAGGTGTCTCTGTTTCAGTTAGTTGCACATGTCTGAAGAAAATTAATATGCTTGCCTTAAAATGCAACATATATCTTCACTTTTTGAACCTTCCAATGAGGCCAGAAAAATAATTTCCATGTCTGGAAGTCAAAGACAATTTTGCCTTTTATCTTGGTGGCATTGGGACTGAGCCTCAGCATTACATTTCCATGGCAGTCACTTATGCATTACATCAAAAAGAGAGATGGAAGTTTTCCAGCAAAAGAAATTCTTGTTCCTAAACTAGTCTTTTTTTGGCCTTGGCTCTGTGAACATGTACAACCATTTTTTGTGTGCACACAAATCTTCAGGATAATAAGCCCGTAAAAGCTTTTTTTTTTTTACATATGGCATAATGTTAAGGTAATAAACCAGTCAATGCTGTGAACAGAATACACTAATTGTGATGAAAGCCTTAAATATTCCAGGCAGAATTCTATTTACAGAAACATTCAAGGTTGAACAGCCGGTGGGATGCATTCTTTTTGCGGTCACTGAACAACTGCTGTCACTGATCTTTTTTTTTCTTTTCCGGTGCCAGACACAGGTACAACAACAGTACAGATCTAAAGTTATTCAGACCCAAATGAGCCCTGTGTAACCTATTTTCCCCTTTGACTGGATTTACCTGTACCTGTCTGAAGTATCTTTGCAGCACTGTAACTGGTATAAGCACACTGTGCTGAAATGCGCTGTTTTGTGCCCATCTCTTTAGCTTTACTGGAGCTTTTCGTAAATAAACACTACAATCTGATCCTGAAAAC
This sequence comes from Oriolus oriolus, assembly GCA_013400235.1. Lineage (NCBI taxonomy): Eukaryota > Metazoa > Chordata > Aves > Passeriformes > Corvidae > Oriolus > Oriolus oriolus. The sequence goes on along the minus strand of VXBT01011362.1, from coordinate 267 downwards.
CTTCCTCACTCCTGCTGGAATCTGGATTTTCAGGCTGAAGGATTACCTTTGTAAAAAACTTACAGATAGCATCAAGGAAGTCTTCCCTACTCCATCCATGTAGGAAATGCCTTTTTTGTTTTTCTTCTTTTTATTTTTTTTTTTACATTTAGAACCCAACTAGATTTTATTTTCTTAGATAATGGTGTCATTTAGCTTGCAGACCAGTTATGAGTGTTTAGAAAGTGCTAAAGACAACCAAAATTCTCCTCTCTCCTCTCTCCTCTC
>VXBT01011352.1:28952-58067 GCA_013400235.1 Oriolus oriolus | reverse complement strand
GCGGTGATAATTTTGTAAGAGTAATGCACAGAACAAGTGATGTACCCAAGTATATAAACTTTGCAACAGTTTGGAATCAAGATTGGATACTGTGTCTGCCAATGAACTGCCTTAATCACAAGCTCTTAGTTCTTAACTCAAAGTGTACCCTTGGTGAGAGATGCAGTATACAGGGCACTCGAGAACATTCAGCACCCAGCCTTACTCTAAGCTTTTGGTAAAAACAGACAGGTCTTCACCACACTATGGCCTCTATCACTGCTACCTGCTGTGGTTAAGGACAGGACAGTTTAAATGCCTTGGGAGAGGACACCAGACTGAAGACCTCTTGTCGCTGGTCTGATCCGGGTAGAGCAATTCCACATTTCTCATGAGATCTCTTTCTCAGAAATGCTAAACACCATCTTAAAAACTCTGCACACAAGAGATGTCTAATGCTGGCATTATTTCTAACACTAACAACTCGTTAAGTTTTTCTGCTATGCATCTGTATCAATATTTTAACACAACTGTTACAAGGAAAATTGCTTTTTTTGGTGTGTGACTGTGTCTCTTCCCTCTCCTCCTCTCTCATTAAATGAGCATGACAGATTTTAGCCTACTCCATAACTAAGTGAATATCTCAGAAATCTTAAATCCCCAAAGCATAGTGATGGGTTCTGAAAGCTTTCCAGTGGTGTGGAGTATGAACAAACTCAATGGGCTTGGATTGTTCCTTCCCCTTATTGTAACTGCAAGCAAGCTGCTGTGAGAATGCAAAACAATGAGATCAACACAAATCTCAGCAGGAGATAAAGAACCCAATGCACAATTTACAACTGTGAGATTCAGCAGTACGACCACAACAGGACTAATTTCTCAGGTAAGGTTGCCTACATCAGTGTAACACCACCATCAAGTTGGATCTGATAATCTAACAGCTGGCTGAAGTTGGTTTTAAAGGCAAATAAGGAGCAGGGCAAGGAGGGGATCCATTACACTAAAATGGAAGTCAGACATCAGGATATGGATTGCACAATCTATAGATGGAAAAGGAGTAAAAAGGTCCCATCCAGATCAGCTCCCACTACGAGCAGACCAGCCATTTATGGGTATTTGGAGATATGACTAAAATGCATTAATGAAAGGTAATTGCTGCAGAAGATCAGCATAGACAAAATGGTCTACAGTGGAGGCAACCAGCAGAGTATTCTCAGAACCAAGGGGGAAAAATTATCAGGGAACTGGTAAAAAAAGAAAAACAACAACAAAAACCCAACCAAGCAACCAGCCAAAACCAACCAACCAACCAAACAACCTGAAACAAACACCAAAAACCCCCAAAACAAATGAAACACACAAAAAACCCCAACCCCCAAAAAGAAGAAACAGGATGTCTTTTACATGGAATATGCACCAGCACTTCTAAGAGGTGGGTGGTGGAGAAAGTGCTATCACCAAGGAAAAAAATCCAAACCCTCTTTTCCAGTAAATCGATGTATTTTGCTCTAATTTTATTAGGAATATAAAAGGAGCCTTTAGAAAAGTGCTTAGAGAGCAGAAAGAAAAAAAGAGGAGATAGGGAAGGCTAGTAGTGGAAACATTAGTCTGTCTGTATTAGGAATCCCATACTCACATTTTATTGTTACTGTCAGGATGCAAAAGGCAGCGCTTAAAACAAAATAATACATAATGTATTACAGGGGCATAAACATCAGCAGTCATTTTTATTTTAAAAAGAAAATGCAAAAAAAAAAATGGAGATAGCTTGCGAGTGAGGGATCCAAGGTTCAGCATTTATATCTGTGTCCACTGAGATAATCAAAAAGGTATTAGAGCAGCTGATGGAACAGAGTACCACAAAGGGCTCCTCAGCAGTTTACCACTGTTCTCATTACAAGGTAGCTGTGGAAGCTCTTTCAAAGAAATCATGGGGTCAGTTTTTAGGTTGGGTGGGAATTTACGCCAACTGTAAAGATGAGATGATATTCAGGAAAATAAACTCCACACTTTTGAATAAGTAGTAAAGAAAATGGGTTTTGTACGTTCATGCACATTTTAGGAGAGAGTGAGGAAAGATGCAGAAATAAGAGTCATTTATGCTTTCCAGCCAGGCCTTTTCAATCATTACTTTTCTAGGGTGCTTCCTTTATCTATGCTCACTTCTGCTTTTTTAGAGTTTGTTCTCTTGATCTCTGCACAGCACACCTAAACCTTGGAGCCTAAATCCAGCATCTTTTGTCACAGCCATAATATAAATAAACAAGCTTTATAGTACCTGCCTGTCACAGGAGTAAGCAGTGCATGTGCCATCTCTTTTATTTGGTGGGACTACTGGGGATAAGGAGGGTCTCTACTCACAGGGTTTTATTTCAGAGTCAGCTTCCAGCAGAGACTGTCCCATATTCCATGGGTTGCTTCTGAACCTCACATTAGCTACACTCTATTTCTGACCTGCTTTCCATCCCTGCAGCTTCAGGGACAGGGCTCGGTCCTGCCCCTGCTTGGGCTCCTACACCACACAAACTGCACAGCTGGCCCCATCTGCCTTGTTCAGATTCTGGTTCCAACACTACCTGCTCAGCAGGAAGAGGGGACTCCTTTTCTCTTAAGAAGTTTCTACCACCACATCTGCTTTTGAGAGCAGTCCTAAACTCAGGAATGCAAAGAACACCATGTGAGTAACAGTGGAAAGTGCAGACAAGCTGCAATTAAGCAGCACTGCAAGGGGGATGCTTGGGGGAATGAAGAGGATTTTAAATACAGAAAATATCTCCTTTAAATATTTCAGTTGACAGCTGGATCTAACACCCCCCAGAACAGCTGGATCCTCTTCTGTCAAAAAAACGCAGCTCTTGCCTCTCATTCCTTGTGATTCTCTGAAGGCCTCAGGGGGTACTTGATCCCCCTGTTTCCCTATCTGGTTGTACTGCTTTTGTCACAACATATGCACACTAACATGGCACAGCCACAGTCTGCTGATGGGATGATGTCAAGAAGATGTGACTGCTGTGACCTGTGAAGTCATTTGGAGGACAGAGAAAGAGGATAGGGGAGGCAAATTGGCAGAGGGCTGGGACGAGGGGGCTAAGAAATGAGATAGACAGAAAATAAAGGACAAGCAAGTTCAGAAATGGAAAAAGATTAGGGAAAAAAAAGGAAGTAAAATGCAGTGATCTAGCTTTTTAACTATCTGTCACAGTAAACCACAATACACACATATACCAGAGCCTGTCCCATTTATTCCACAAAAGTAAGTGAGGTAAATCATATTTACTAGAGAGCAAGACCAGGTGTGTTTAAAAAAAAATAAAATCAAACTTGCTCTATTTGCTTATTGAAAATAATCTGGAAAATTGGGTCTGCTCCAGGAGCCAGGAATTATTGACAACCAAAGTTCAGAAATCCCTTACGGAGATGATATGCATCAGAAATTGATGAATGAAGTTCTACAGTTCTGGAGGATTTGCTCTTGAGAACTGGAGAGGAGTTAACATCTGAAGCTAGATTTCATCCCCAGCTATGTCACTTGCTTCACTTCTCAGAATCTGAGATTAGCTACAATGCCTGATGGCTTCACCAAAATAAATACGGATATTGCTCTTAAAATGAGAACTCTGAAGATGATCAGCATTGTCAGCATTAGTGGGACGCAGTGATGTGTTTGTCTTTCATACAAGGACAGGTATAGCGCTGATTTTAGGTAATCTTAGAGGATACTAGTTCCTAAAATAAAAATAATTGTGTGCATGCTAGAATCCTCTGTTTGGGAGAAAACTGCGGGTGATAAATCAGGGCAAGGATACACTGATGGAACTAGCTGCTGGACAGGGCTGCTTTATGAGAAGCTGCTTCAGGTCAGGCCTGAACGGCATAGAGAGCTGTTCAGAGAAGAGCTCACTGTGCATCATTTTGGGTAGCCCTTGCATTTGCCTTCCCCTCACTAAAAATTATACTGTTAAGGGAAAAATATAAAAAATAAAGGAAATCCCACAAAACAAATTATGAATTGTACAGCTTGTGAAAATTCTGCCCACAGTACAGAAGACAATCTTCCCCTCCCTCCCCTCATGCCAGCTTGTCTCTGTGATATCTTTCCACTTCATAAATCTCTTCCTTGACTGAGAGGCAAATCTGGGAAACAGCCTCTTGGGGAAACAGTTCCTCAAGAGCCTGCATGCCAAGCCAGAGGCATCTTCTCATTGAGGTACAAAGCAAGTAAAGGCCTGAGACTCACTGCAACTGCACGAGAGTTCTTGGCACCATCTAGTGGCATCATGCTGGAGATGGAGAGGAGAGGTACAAGAAGAAAACTTCGCAAATCTGCTTGGGTGGCAGTGGCAAGCATTTACTTCTGCCTCCTTGTTCCAGCTGAGCTGCCATCTTCACATGCTCTTTGTACAGGGGACTCCTCCTTGTAGTAAATAAGCTAGAGGTGATGCTGCATCATATAGGGAAAGCATTATGGAACTCCCTGGAGGACATCACCTGTTGCTCTTAATAGCAGTTCTGCTACTTAGAGGTAGAGCCATGGGTGCACATGCCAAGGGTGCACACCCCCTGTACTGTCCTGCAGTGGGATAGCCAATGATGGCTTCCAGAGAGCAGGCCAAAATCAGAAATCCTCTGAAGAATCCTGAAATCCTGAGCTGCAAATGAAGTTGCACTAAAGGAATATGGAAGATGACCTAAAGTAATATCAAGGCCATGGGGCTGTTTGAAAATGGTTCTGACAGAGGGTGTAACTACCACTTTATGAGCAAAGGAAAGTCATTCATCAGAGCTGATTACTCATCCACTTCCCTCCTCTCCTGTGCAAGAACAGTAAACAGTTGCCCAAGTTACACAAAACAATCAACATTTAGAACAAAACAATGCTTCTTGTTCTTCAAGTTTTCCTGGAGCCACCTCCCTTCCTGTCCAGGCTCATCACCTTTCATCATTCCTGAACATAGCCATCACCACCAAACATGTGGAACTGCATTGATACCAAGCCCCAGTATTGAACCCCCAAGAATGTTATCACCTGTAAAAGGCTACTGGCTTGTGATGTTCACAAAATGGGGCATATGTGCTTTGGAAGACTGCAAGACTCCTGCCTGCAGTCCTCAGAAATCAAGTGAAGGAATCAATGAACCATAGAGGAGTAATGTTCTTATATGAACTCAGCTGTTCATCTTTCTAGGAGAAGCAAGTCAAGGACCACGCTGAAACCTTAACCACAAGGCCCAGCCACTCTGTGGACACTAAAGATGTGAGGGCAGTTTCCCAAAAAGCAGGTATTAGCTTTGGCATCCTTGGCCAGTATTTACGTTCCTCTTTGCTGTTACAAAGCAGCCTTTCCATGCAGCTAAGAGCCAGATCCACAGGGAAATGCAGGCACCTAGTTCCAATTTCATTGGGAGTACAACATCTCTGTACCTCTCAGCCTAGACTACAGTACTTCAGGATCCCTGGAAGGCATATGGGTGTGGGGAAGTTTAAATCCCATTTCTACCCTGTCTTGAAATTCATGTTATTGTTCATTCCACATAAAGTAGTTCTGAAAAGCTCCCAAACCAAAACTCCCCACTTGCTCAACAGGGTAATGATTTACATCCCCTTTTCCAGGGTGCAAATGATACCTCGTGGTGCAAGGAAGTGATAGCATTCAGACCTTGTGACAGTTAAATGGGAAATCACTGCCATGGCATGGGTCAGACATTGTGGGTACAATTTTGTTAACCTGCAATGCTCAGCACTGGAAACATGCAGCACAGTGCAACAGCATCCACTCTACAGTTTTGTCTCCTTTAAAGACATGGACACATGCAGTTTTAAAGTGCTTTAAGCAGCTAATTAGGGCGTCTTCCCCTCCTTCATCCCACAAGATGATAATTGCATTATAAAAATGAATATGTAACTAAGCAGAAACCACAGGAACGGTGATGGCAGAAAAGGAGATGGAACTAGCAGCAGCCTCACTCCGCAGTTACAGGTGGAAGCCCTCACATTAGAGAGACTCATGCTCCAGTGCGGTTTCTGTAGCTGTGGGGAGGAAAACCTCAAAAAAGCCCCACATCATTTAGAGTCACAAGAGTCAGCGAATGGTTTAGTGCTTAAACAATCAATGTCAGGAAGAGAAGATCCGTGAGAGTGTGTCTGCCTCTTGCTCTCCCTGCATACATCTCCCCAGAATGTCTACAGTCATCAGGATAATTTTAAAAGGACCAAAAAAAATACAGACTTGGCTTGGCCTAACTGGGGCTATCACTGTAATTGTGGAAGGAAGTGAGAACATACCAGCAGGGCCCCAGGGAGAAAAGAGCAAAGTGAGGGGAATGGAGACTGTATTTGTGGGACCCTGTGAAACTGAAGAAGTGTCAGAGAGCAGCGCAGTGATGCCTGAGGGTGGAGCAGAGCTAAGGCAGTTAGAGCCTCCTGAAACAGCAAATAGCACAGATTCTGAGCTTGGAGCACAGTTGCACAGCTAGCACTGTTCCCGGGGCTCCCTCAGTAGCTAATACCATGGATGACCAGATAACTGGGCACATTCTCGATACATTTAAAAAGAGAGGTATCATTGTAAATAGCTTCAGGGATGATAAATATCTTTATTTTTTCAGGGAAGAAAGAGGGGGACTTCCTACTGCCAGTTCTTCTCTGCCCCCTACGGAGCACAGGCAGCCTCTATTCTGCCAGTCCATTCTTCCACATCCAGTGCATTATTATGAACCCTCCAGCACACACAGCTAATTAGAGAAAATATCCTTTCTAGCAATTTAAATGATTTTGGCATTTTCAGGAGGGCACATGTAATATTCAAATTACTTCCACTCTGCGCTGCCTTGTCTTGCCTGGCTCATCTTCCCAGGTGAATTTGTAGTCTCTGAAATGCTCTAATTTCCCACACAAGCCATGTCAAATATAATTTTGGTGCAAAGTTGGTAATTATACGTAACATCAGTCTGATGTTAAAAACACTGAAAAATTTAGCAAGAAGAGACGAACGGAGAGACATAAGTCTGAGACCAAGGAACGAAAGGCGTGCGGCCCCCTTAGTATTTGCGCTCATTAATTAATAATAGCATGTTTTCAGGAACTGAAAGGATGTGTTTCCCGAACTGACTGGAATTCATTTATGTCCCAATTACACTGTCTCAGTGAAGAACTTTGGTCAGGTCTTGCTGAAGAGCCGCAGCTAAACCAAAAGCAAAATCTAGACTCCCCTCTCAGTCCATCCCAGCTTCAAGGGTATGTAGAAGAGCAGAAATCTCATGCCAGGGCTCAAACCCAGGGACCAGATTGTCTCTTCCTCTGCCACTCCTGCTGCAAACCTCTCTGGAAGCAGTCAAGCAGATTTGCATCAGTGAGTCACCAAATGTATGGATATGTATTAGAATAAGGGTAATTATAACTGTTGGCCCCAAAGTATTGGGCAAACATTTTAACAGACTTGTTCCTTGGCTCCAAATAGAAGAATTAACATGAAGAGTGAATTGTCGGACCCATCATCAACTCTTTCCCAAGGATACCAGGTCTGCCTGTTTCAAGGAGCACCCCAATCCAGCCTGCTTTTTAACATCATTATCCCAGCACAGTGTCTGCCTCTTAAAAAACAGTTGAGAATTTCTGAGTTAACCCATTCCATGCTATAATCCATGCCTGCAATAACTGCTGGGAACCACACAGCCATTGTTGCTCCAGGTAATCTACTCATGGAAAGGAGTACCCAAGCATCTCATCAACACTGAACAGCAGTTTCTGGATCGTGTGAGAATTTGGATCCCAGCTGGTGAGGAAGACTTGCTTAATTTTGTTCCTGAAGGCTACTATGCCAACAATCAAGAACCATATTAAAAGGCCTGATCACAGAAGCAAAATCAGCACACCCAAACAAGGGTTAAGTAAGGATTACACCTCAAAGGATTAAGTAAGAGCCACTGAATAAAAACTATTATTTCAGAAGAATGAGATGAGACGGAACCAATGAAGTCTCAAATAAACTTGAAGCTTTTGGACATAAGTGAACCTCAGTTTCATCCTACATTAGCCATTGTATGCTTGTATACAGGGATTCAAGACCTAGTCTTGAATTTAAGTCTTTGTGTTTCATGTCTCACACCTCTCTACGTCTTTCTTCAACCCCATATTAAAAGAAGAAACCCCTTGTTTTGGAGAATGAACACTTGCTGCCTTTTCAGCTGACTCCATCTACTCTCTTAAAATCAGTTCCCACTTCTCTTGTCCTTTTTCAGTGTCTTAGGTTTGTGCCACTTATTTAACAGTGGCTAGCTGTGCACAAGCAGAAAATCCATCGTGCTCAGACCACACGGGCCAGAGAAAGCCAGAAACTTTCACCACAGCTTTATTAAGTCCTTAAGACCCTCAGATAAAAGCAGCTTTCTAAATGTAAAGAATGGTTGTGCACAGCTTTTCCTTCTCAGTCTGAAATGATAATGTGCAAGAGCAGAATAGGAAAAATGACACTTGACCTCCAATTTCCTGAATGCTAACTAGCTTTCCTTGGCTTTTTCAATCAGGTCTCCAATGTAAGGCCAGGATGTGGCGAGGTAGCTGGACAAATAAAGAGTTCCTTTGCTGCCATGGCAATGATGCAAACAGAGCAGAGCACATGCCAAAGGAAGTTGCCATAAATCAGAACTGGTCAATTCTGTTTAATTTCCAAGCAAAGGTTATGCAAACTGGCTGGAAAGTGCTTCACAGAGAAGCCAATTACCATTTTCTTCAGGAAAATGCACTGATTTGCAGATTATTTAGTCTTCTCTCAACTCTACGAAGGTCTGAAAGGCTCTAATTTTGAAAACATCCCCTACTTTCAGGGTAGCTTGAACTCTGCCAGAGTCTTAGAAACATAATGGGTAAGACCACATCCCAGCATTCAGACTTTTTTTCCATTGGTCACTTAACAAGGAGTGAAATAAATCCCGCTTGGAGAAACATGCTTACCTTCAGAGTAAATCTTATCAAGGATTCTGCAGCGGGGGCTAAGAATGAGGAATACACATTTGCACAGATCATCCTCTTCTGTCGCACTGAACCTTTTCACAAGGGAACACTCTTTACAAGTGTACAGCACTTCCCTCTGTCTCACTGGTGGACCAGGACAGTACTCTCTGGTGCAGATAGGAATTTCTGTGACTCTTATGCCTATAAACTCGTTCCTTTTGGGACTCAAACAACCTGGGCAATTTGGCCTTCACAGTGGAGAATGAAACTTCTATGCTAAACACCATTAAAACACCATCAGAAGCAAAATGAAATCCAGCTTGTTCTTTGACAGCTATTTTGGTTTTGTGGGCTACTATCACTAAATTTCTTGGGAAAGGGGAAGGAGGAGGTTCTGCTCCATCATTTGAGAAGCTGCACCCTCAGACTGTTTTATAAGGGACCCAGTTGGCACCACTCACCATGCATGGCTCCTTTACTGCATAGGGCGGCCAGCGAACAAAGCTCCACTGCCTTGGAGTGAAAAATAAACTTTGCTGAGTCCTGTCAACACTGCATCTCATCTGGGCTAATGTAAACCAGAACCTCACCCTCCCTGGGAGGGGTCAGATAGAGTTATAAAGCATGAGAGTGTTGACAAGGTCTCCAGCAACATGCTCCTGTTGTATCATTAGGTCCGTATTCCCTGCACCTCACTCCTCCTGGATGATGCCTAGGTTCATTCTGATGCCAGAGACATTCTGCAGGCAGACACAGGCTTCTTTCCAGTTCACCCAACTCCAGTCTGCCTAAGTCCTCCCCTTAAATTTCCTATTTATACCTATGCTAGGAGAGTGCAAAACTCTACCAAACAGTCAAAATAATGGAGCATTTATCCTTCAGTTGCCCAATGGTTAGAGGGCACAGAGCAAGAAAGGACTTGGCTTCTCCCTGCTCTTAACTGATAAGCCCCTCTTGGCTTGCCAGCCCCTCCAGCTGGTGGGGCAGATATAACAGGACAGAATTATTTTCTAGGCTAAGCAGAACCCTCCTGTCCCAAAGTCTGCAAAAGTCAGCAGATAAACAGTGATGGATTTCAGTGGACACTGACTAGGTGCAGGCTTCCTAAAAATAGTAACAGCTTCACCCACAGAAATATTAATAATTAACAGACAAAATATGACAGAAGTATTTGCATAAGGGTAGGCAGCACCCTAAGGAGCAACGGTTTGTGCTGGTATGGGACCAAGAAGGTCTCCATGACTTCAGGGTTGCTTGTGAAACACACTGATCTAATGCAGCCTCTTTCTCACCCAGGGTAATTCACTAACTAATTGTTCCATATAAGGCAGCAGCAGAGAAGCAAACAGGCTGGACAAGGGATTTTTGCCTTCTTGTTACAAATGTCCTGTGGCCTGGCACAAAATAAAGGACACACTGATCATGGTCCTCAAGGCCTCTGAAAGAATTTAATGCTAACTGAAGTTAATTTTGGACTCCTTATTTAGACAAAGAGGATGAAGGAAGAGGCAGAGTGAGAGTGCCAGGGGAGCAACTGATTTCCCGTCATTTCATTTCATTATTACCAGAATCAAATAAGCAAAAAACTCACGCATCAGGCTTTTATAATCATGAGGGCTGAAAATGAATGAATACATTGGATTACTTTGTACAGACCTGACTTCAGAGCCTTTACAGTGATGGAATTTCAGACTTTTTGGAGACTATTGATGTCAGAATTTGCCTTTAACTCATGCAAGTAAGAAAAATAACCTCACCTAATCATCGGAATCTACAGCTAGGTCTTTAAGCAAAAAGTGCACCCAGTTCAATGCTACACTCATCGCTGTCTCCTGAGGTTTGAAAATGAGTTACCATTAAGCAAAGGGGCAGAATTAGATACAGAAGAGCCGAGGGAAGAACCAGTTGCAGAGAGTGGTGGTTTCAGTGCTGGGACTGAAAATGGACTTCACAGCATGTGTCACCGTAGTACGGTAATGCTTTAATTTTCCCATTTCACCATTCAAACCGGCTCAAATTATTTAATGAAGTCTGCTGAATGGAAATAGAGGGCACCTTTGGTCAGCAGTGCTTGATCACAACAGACTGTAGCCTACAGACGCGGTTAACTCAATAGTGTGGCTGCGAAAGTCCCAGACCAAAGTCTTGCTGCTGAAGCAGGTGATGAACCAGCTAAAATTTAAGATACACTCATGCTTTGTGACTATGTAGCAGCAGAACGGTCTCCTCTAACTTTCTGTGTTAAAACCCAGACGGCCTATTACCAGCATGATATAATCCAGCAGCATCTAATTGGCTGCTGCCACCCTCAGCCGACCCCCACCTTCAGCACTGGCGGATATGTCAAAGCAAAAACATCTCAGCATTTCTGATCTCCCCGGGGTCACATCTGGTTTGAGTAAGGCTTCTCATTTGGTTCCAATCCACCGATTTCCTGCTACTGTCCATGAAAAAGAGTGCAACTCTGTGGCTTCCCCTGGGTGTAATGGTCTAATCTGTATCTTGTTGCGCACTGTAGAGGGGAGGGGGAGTCAGTGCTACTTGGGAGCAGATTCCTCTTCCCCTGTGATTGTGTCCTGCTCTTATGCAAAGCACCTTTATTCTTGCCAGTAATGGCAGCCCCAGATGTCCTGGTGCCCTCCCTGGATCATCCATATTCCTCCAGTTTCTGAATTGAATCCTTTCCCGTCTAGGACAGGCTTTCCTCATTACAATGAGCTGGATCCAATTCTACTCCCTCCCCTCCATCTCCCAGTCTCTCATTGTGAAACACAGGGCAGGTCCCACAGAGCTTCTGTGGGTGGATGACCACTCCAGTGAGCTGTTCTTGCAGCTACTGGAATGCTGCTCATGTTAACAGAGCAGGAAAGCCCCAGACAGGTACAAGGTGGTAAAGGCGTCTGCTCTGCCAAGGTTCTGGCAACATCAAGATGCAATTTAGTTCCAAGAAATAATATCTAGTCCGTTTAATCTATAGATTTCAAAGCCATTTATCTAAACCATCAGTGTTTTGCAGCTGGTGAAGCAGCTTAAGAGTATGCACAAGAGCAGTGGCAGAGCCCAGGAGCTGAATGGGTCTCTTGCATCCTCATTCCATAGGATCCTCTCTGTAGGAGGGCAGTATCCATGAGTGATGTTTCACTCATGCTCTGAACACGGCAGGGCAACATACACAGAACAAATTCTCATTTTTTACTCTCACTCATCCACTGAAAATCTCAATACTGAGGAAAAGAGTTCAGTCCTTCTCCTCACCTTATTTATCCTTCTTCTTCTTAATCTGAGCTACATTATCCTATGCTGCACAATACAGCACATAGTGACCTGTAGGCCCCATTCTGGAGCAATGACCCAGTGTTACCACACTTAAGATGACCCTGTAATACATTAAGTTGCATTCGTTCAGGCACAGCATCACACTATACCTTGGGTTTGATACTTAAACTGGTTTGTTCAAAGTTAGTCAACTTATTATATGAACTGCCTTAGGGTGTGCAGGAACAGCCAGGCTTGTGCTGAGGCAAGTAAACTCAGGTAAACTGAGGTACAAATCCATCAGGTGCATGGACTTCAAGGCGAGTTCTCAGAAGCGCTGGGAGGAGACCCAGCACACCAAATTCCCCTAAGTGCCACCACTTTAACTACTAACCCACACCCTTCTACTGCACTAAGTACATCTGGATTCCATCAGAGCCTGAATATTACTTTTTAAAATAACCAGATCTTTGGAAAACAAAATCCCTCAAAGCACCAGAACAAAACCTCTGATCTAGAGGCTTTTCAGCGTCTTAGGGAATGAGAGATGCTATTATTGTTACTAGAAAGGCAACAGTACAAGGAATGATCTGTAGGGCACAAGTATGTTTGTTATGAAATGATTTGGATCCACAGAGAAATTCCATATGTGGCTTCCCCTCTGGTGACTAGAGGTTCCCACCTTGGCAGTGATCCTGGAGTCCCATGCCTACAGGCTCAGCAGCATGGAAAGGGAGGGTGGACGCTGGAGGAGTAATGGGATCATCAGGCGCTGAGGCTGCTGCTTGGCACGCCGACAATGTTTGTTTGCACCTCTTTGAAGATGAGAGATGAAAGTGGCGCCCACATGGGCTGCCTTTGATTAGCTTCTTATTTTTAACATTGCAGCTGCGATTATTTTTCTTTTTCTTGAAGCATTTCTTCCCCAGCACCACATACTCTGAGGTTCCCTTCTCCAGGGAGGTTCAACTTCAAGGAAACATAACAAAGAGAAGTGTGAATGTAAAGGAGACTGGACAACTCAGGGCCAGCAGGGAATTATGTCATTTTATTTTTAATTTTACTTCCATTTTCCCCCCAATCCCCCATCCTCAGTGGGTCTCAGAAAGAAAATACTTGTTTACTTCTTTTTTAATAGGGAAAATAAATGAGTCCTGGGATTGTACAGAGCTGTCACGAAGAGGGAAATGTCTAATGGTTCAATTCCCAGCTCTGTCACTGAACCACTCTGGGACTTGGGGAAAAGTCAGTTCGCCCATCTGTAAAATGGGATTTATAATGCGTTGCTTCTCAGGGGTATTGAAGGAGTATGAGTAGCATTGATGGAATGCTTCATGCACCTTGGATAGAAGGGGCAAGAGCCCTGTGAAGTGCTGTCCTTAATAGATACTTAGAGGAGTTTCCTTCACTGTGGTACTTATCTGACCACAGCAGCTGAGTGCCTCACAACTACTGATGGATTTTTTTTCTATTACCTCTCTGTATCATAGGATTGTTGCAGAGGAAAGCAAGGCAAATGGCAAATGGGATGGAATGGACCCAGTCACATAGAGAATACGTTGTAAAGTCAGGACTAATCCTTTATTTCCCAAATTTCTGCCACAGCCATTTGACTTTCATCCTAGTTGTACGGACTTTGTGATCTGAAGGCATGAGAGAAAGCCACCTTTCCTTCATTGTACACTGGCCAGTCACACTGTGGCTGTCTTCCTGCTGGATGAGGGGCAAGCGGTCTGGAAAGGGAGTCACTGTTGTGCATTACTCTATTTCCTATCATAACATTTTTGCGTTTGTTTCTTTCACCCGCTACAGCAGCTTTCAGCCAAGAATTTAATGTTAATCCAGTTATCCATAGTAAACTTCCTAGCTTTAACAAGATGATGGTAGAAAAACATCTAGATTTTCTGTTCCTTATTTTCAGGACTAATTTCTAGAGGTAGTAAAGAGCCATGTATACGAGCGAAATCAGAGAAAACTGCTGGTAATTGATACTTCCTAAAAAATAGCTTCACAAAGTGCAGCTGCTTGTATCAGCCTAAATTTAACTTCACTCAGAGGGCTTTAAAAATGTGAGGCAGAGCCCGATAGCAACAATATCAATTAACAAGATGTAAAGATCTTGAGTGGAGATAAGAGGAACAGCCAAGGATAAATAACAATCAAGCTCTCGATACTCACACACTTCAAAAGAAAAAACCCAACTATGCATGTTTTTATTTATTTATTTATTTACTTGTGCTATCTATCAAGACATTTACCAGCCAAAGAGAAATGGGGGCACACAAGTTGAGTAAAAACTTGTAAGATTCTTATGCAAATCCAGCCAACTCTGAGAGCAAAATCTGGTTTTACCAAATACAATACTGCTAAACCCGCTAAAAGACACTTCAGCCTTACTTTGGTCAGTCCAAAAAGCTTAGACTGATCTACATATAACATATAACTTAACTAGGTTTTCTTGTCTTTATGGCATTTCTCCTGCTCCCAAGAAAAGAGGCAGACAGTTGTTCCAGCCCTGAGCAACATCCAGGTAATCCTAATGCTCAGACATGATCCTGCTCAAACAAGCTCCCTGTGAAGGAATAAGCCAGTCTCATAGGTTCTTCTCTGGGATATTAGGAAGAGGTGTACTGTACAGGACAGCTTATAAAGTATACTTGCTTCAGATTCACTCCAGAGAAACAACATATTCCAGTCCTACTCCATCCAGTCACCCAGACTCCAGGACATTAAATTAACCTGCCAAATTTACTGCAGGCCATCTGACCATACCATTTAGCCCACAGTAAAGACAAAATCCATACCTAGCTACAGTGAGGAAAGCAGGCAGCTCTGTGGAAAACCTAGTTACATCATTCAAGGAGATCAATGGAGAGCCCAGGGCCTGGAGGCCAGTGACCTTGGATTAACACAAAACTTAAAAGAAAAAAGTAACGGTCCCAATTCAAGAGGCCATAGCTGTTATTCCAGACTGACCAAGGAAAAGTGCTTAATTTTGGAAACAGAGCAAGTACTCACCCATTGCTGGTACAGGAACAGAGGCACAGAGCTGCTCTCCCAGGATGGCTGCCTGTGCCACACAGACAGGTTCTTGGTGGCACCAGGTGTAGTGTGACACATTGTAGTGGGTTTTCTGGAAGAAGGTACTACTCACCATAGAGAGCCTTCCATGGGCTGTCTCCAGAAGGTGCTCCCTTGGGTGTGTCCTACCCAGATAACTGTGAGGCGGTAGCAGGGGGTTGAGGCACCTGCTAAGGAGTCTGGAGGCCACACACACTGGTAAGATGAATTTTCAGGCCTCAGATTCCTCAGTTCTGCCTCAGAGCATCCTTTTCTGCCTAAGCCTTTTCTCAACTTCCTCAACTGCCCCAGCTCATCCTTAACCCCCTCAGGTCAGCCTTAACTGTCCCAGCCCAGCCTCAACCACCTCAGGTCAGCCTCAACTGCTGCAGGGCAGCCCCAACCGCCCCAGCCCAGTCTCAACTGCCCCAGCCCAGAGCAGCAACAACCCCTGAGGGGCTGCACAGGGGACTCCAACAGTCACAAAATGGTGGCCATTGAGAAGGTGCCCAGTACTCAGCTTACTGAGGAACCAGCACAGCTCCACGTATATGACACAGCCAGATAGTGCTGCACAGACCGTGAGGAAAGGCAGCCACGGCAGTAGACTGACTGCCTGCTCCTCCTGAGGCACTGCCTGGTGGACTAGGAAAAATGGCAGGAAATGGTGGGAAATGGTGGCTGCCTCAGGGGCCCCTAAACTGGCCTCAGCCTCCCACAAACATGGGCCCTGACCCACCAACCACAGCGCTGGATGTTAAAAACCTTCTCTCCAGTGTAAACTCCAGCTGTACCCACACGACACTCCCAGGAAGGGCTTTCAGAGGTACAAAAAAGTCCTTACCCTGTCACAGCTGACGCTAATTTAGAGGGGACAGCTGAAAACAGGGACCTGCCCCACCTGGCATGGCTGTGACATAAGTCCTAGAGAAAGCTAAGAGATGTCTGACTGTGTTTCACTATTTTTTAATTTAAATGGCCATAATTAGGCCTTGGAAAGAGCAGGTTACAGGGACAGTGATGTTCAATTGAAGTTGTGCACAGTGTCAGGTTGGTTTTTTTTTGAGTAGCCACTGACTGCAGTGGCTGGACATGTTAATGTACTTCTGCTGCCCTTAACACCTCTTGTTCTGTTTTCATTTAACCATTTTTAGGCAAGAACCAATTTTTGGGTGTACAGGTCTGTACAGTAGGGCTGCGCTCTGTCATGTTGCCATACAGGATACCTTCATTCAAGTCATAGCAATGCTGGCTATGCTCATGATCTGTAACTTTCTTGGGGACTTTTTCAAAAATTATTATTATTTTTATAATTTTTTTGCACTAGGTGAGAGATCCAGGAGGCTGATTCCTCAACTGGGGACCCGTAGGTCCCATTTGATGTCCAGCATTTGCAGCAGAGCTGGCTGCCACATTGTGGCCTGCTCCCCTCAACATCACATCTGGCTGATGTAAAACACACATGTTTTGACTGAAGCTTTTTCTTTAAAATGCCAACATTAAAGGAAGGTTTGCTTTGTAAAACTGAAACTGTAAAACTCTTCTGAAACCCAATCTGGGGGATTAAAAGAACCACATGAAAAGGGATAAATATGACCTGGACATTTACTTCCTGTGCAGAAGTTCGCTGAACATGTGCCTCCCAGCCTGTCAGTGCAAAACAAGGCCTTCTGCTCTTATTCTCAGAAGGAAGAAAAAAAAAAAGGAGAAGAGAGGAAGATATGACAACTCTTTTCTGTTTCATGGCTTATGTCAGATACACTGATTTCTTTACAGTGGCATCTCATGCACCTTAAAACCAGAAAGATGCACAATGAGTAGTAAGAAATTTATTATTAACAAACTATTCTTATTTGTACTATATGGTAAAATTCAGCTTGATCAATTTTTAACTGGGAATCATGCACAGAACTCCTTTGTGTTTTAGTGGGAATAAGATCAAACCTAAAGATACGATGGACTGAGTCCAAGGATTCTCTGATGATATACAGAAGAAACACTTGGATAGACAGAGCTTCAGTTAGTCAGAAAATGGCTCACTTTCAAACAAACTAATGCAAGATGTTTATATCAGTATTGTCCATTTCAAGTATTAAAAGTCATTGCTGGGTTCCAAAAACAACTTTACTTAAATATTATGAGACTTGAAAGGAAAAAAATCACTTATAGATTCTCTGTATTTCTTTCCTATGTTTTGAATCTTCAAGAAGATATCACATTTTTTCTGGTTTCCCTTACTAATAGTGAACTGCTAGAAGCTTGATTATTTTTAAAACTGAAACTGACATTGTGATTTATTATAGTATGATTTCAGAAGACAAGAGTCAGGAGGAAGAAATCATATAAAAGCAGGCAATACATTAAAGTCATTATTGTTCTCAAAATAACTTTTTGATCTCAGGTCCCAGTACACAAATTGCAGAGGACAAAAGGCAATATAGTGTAAAAATTGTCACTGCCATTCAGTTTTGGCAAAAAAAGTCCCTTTATCCCAGTCAAGTTCCCTAGAAGCCAGTTACACATTAATTTGGGATTATGTTTCTCCCCCATGGACGATGATGCTAAATTACACTGAAAGTGGCGTTAGTTGCCCAACGGCCGTAATTTGGAGAAACACAACTTTATACATAGAGGGAAGATAGCACTTTAGATATAAAGACAGACTTCCAACTGAAAATGTTGGGCTCTGCACATGGAATGTTGTGGAGCACCTGCCTGCACCACTGAGTTGCAGCTGCTGCAATAGCTCACCCCGTGGATGCACACATGGGATCCTAGTTGGATCTGAGTTGGACATTTTCTGTTGTTCAGGGTACTTGAATCTGGAGTTTGCCCGTTCAGCCCCCCTGTTGTTTGACTTCTTTGCTTGTTTATTTTATGTGTTTGTTTTTTAATTTTAGAGTGATTAAGTCTGGATTGGTGGTCTTGGATAATGCTCCCTCTCCCATATGGGAGACATAGACACCCAATAACCCCACATCATACTACATTTTTCCCAAATACTCTCCCGACTGGGTTTCATCTTGGAGATAGACTCAGCGCTTCTACTTGCAGCCTTAGTTTCTAATTCCAAGGAAGCCTTTCCCATTGCCTGCTACTGTATAGAGCTGGTAAAGAAATCTTCCTTCTGTCTAACCCTGACACAATTTAAAAAATCCAACCAAATGAACTTTTATTTTCAAGCCAGAACCAAGCAAAACAAAGATGTGTTTCAGAGTCATTGTTCAATGGAGAAAAACCAGTTCCCACGTCCTTTCCAAATCCAAAGTGGACAGTTCCTCAGTCATTTCCAAGACGGAAAGAGGCCATTTTATGATCCAGAAAGCATCCATTTTCTGTGTCAGTCCTGAGCCAGGGAGGCTTGTGCCTGAGTCAGTTCTAGGGGGGGAATGGCTGGCGTTTTTCCAAGCTTGGGAGTGTTGCTATCACAGCCATTGTTTGGTGATGCCATCCCAATAAAGCTTCATTACGGTGTTCTTCTTTCTATAAACCTCAGTGCCCTCCAGTGTCCCCAGCAATCACTTATCTAATATTAGGATATTAAAAAATATGGAAAGATTTTAAAGAGACTTATTAAAATGCAATTAGCAGCATGTACGACTTAAGCAGCGAGATTATTTTAAAAAATGACTTGATTGTGTGGAATGCCACGCACCTTATAGAGATAATAAAGCTGCCAATCAAGTCCATTTTCAAATTAGGAAATTTTCATTCTTTTTTTACAGCCCCCTAAGTGAATATTAAAACTGATTATTAACCTCGGAGTGTAACAGCAGCCCCTGAGCCCGTGAGCTCTGAAAAGGAGGTTTCATAACTGAGGGCAGCCTGAGCTTCACTCCCCATTTGGACTGAGATCTCTGTGTTTATTTAAAGGGACAGTGCTCACCGTTTGAATAAGGAAATCTGGAGAGCCTGCATGGGTCCCTTGTTTAGAAAGTGGCGAAACTCCAGAGCCTGCCATGGGAACCTGGGAGGCCAAAGCGCTTTGGCTGCAGCGGCCCTGCCACGGTGTTGCCAGGCTGTGATAACGTGCAGGTAAGGCTGCCCCCGTATGTCCGATCACAGTATCTCCACGAATCCTGCACTCCCAGCACAGAACCCGTCCGAGGAAAGATGTGTACATTAAATGAATGTTTCTGTGTGAACACACCCCTTTGACATACTCGGGTTGCTATGCATAGATTTTCAGTGGATGTTATTATTCTCAGTTTATGTTATTACTTCCCTTGCTAAATGTAAAACCCTGTCATTTACCTTGCCTTCTTTTTATTTAATTTCTGTCCTACTGAGAGACAATCAAGTGTGACACTTCCTGCTATTTCACTTTGCTGGCATTTTTATTTCATTTATAAAAAAGGATCTTCCTCTGAGAAATTAAGTCACATTACCTTGACAGGTTACTCCTTTTGCAGCTCTTTACTCCACTGTCAAAGTAGATTTATTGATGCTTCCTGGATTTCTCTCTTCAAGCTTGTAAACTGGAAATGATGAATTCTCTGGAAGGCAGCAAGCTAATTCTTAACTTGAATGCTTTATTTTTTGAAAAATGCAAAGATTCAAAGGGAGTTGTTTAGGAAAGGGTAGTCAGAGATTCCAACTCCAAAGCAAGAGAATGTCCTTAACTTTAAATATATGCTTAAATTTACGTTTGCTGATCTCTTTGGGAACACACACAAGTCTGAAGATATGAATGTGGACACTTCCCCATACTGGAGCCAAGCTGCTTTGCAGGAACGAGAGTCCAGACAATATCTAAACAGAGAGAATGTCACTGAGTTTGGAAGCATCTAGGATAGAAGTTATTTTACCAGCACATGTACAGTCCCATGACTGTAACTCCCTCTGGAATCTAGCTGTGGCACCTGGCTCTACTTAGGATTTGCATGGAAGCTACCGACACATCTTTTCAAAGTAAATAATCTTCCTGGGCTGGATAATGGGGGTTAGGAGGATGACAAATTGGGTTAATAAAATGTCAGCAAGAGCCAGGTTTTAAGTCTGGAATGAGTCACAAGTGAAACAAGTTTAGTGGCCAGGGTTCACCCTTGATCTTGAATTGTTATTTGTCTACATCACTGAGTAACCACAAGTCATCCAGTGTAATTCAGCATAACTGACAATCCAGTGTTGGCAATATTGTCTGGGTGGAGAGGGGAGAAAGATGTTACTGCCTCGTTAGTCATGGCACAGTTAATGAGAAGCACTGAAGAAACAGTAGCCACAGAGATGACATTAGACCTCCAAGGCTCTGCTGAAAAGCAGCATCCTGAGCACACCCCATGTCTTGTGCTGCTCCTGAAGCTTTCAATGCACCTCTCTTCTGCTCCCCAGAATGGGGCAAGTGTTTTCATGGCTCACCCTTTAGGCTGGTCTGGGTGGAGAATGTTCGTAGTGGTTTAGTATGCTTATCAGGATGAACTGAGCATGAGTGATATTTTGGGAGTCAGAAGGCTAGAAGGGAAAGAAACGCAGTCAGTCAGTATCGAGGTACACCAGAGAAGACATCTGGAGACTTGGGGAGCTATGCTGCAGGTGGGATAATAGAAATGCATAAAAGAGTTCTGAAAATAACTGTTGGTTGTTGTTTTTTGTTGGTTTATTTTTCCCATTTCCATAAGCAACTACTCACCGATAAGTAGATTTTATGATTGGAACCACACTGGCAATGACAAAGAGAATTAAGGATATGTAATGGACATCTAATCTTTGGGTCCATGAGCTACCAAATGTATGGTAATGCCAGAACGGTAAATAACTCAGCTATTAACATGTTCTAAAATTAGTTCAAGCAAAACAAGCATTCACTAATACTGAGACAATTCCTGGCAGGGAAGAGAGATTATGAACAAGGGAAAGATTTGAACAAGTGTTATGAAAGAGTGATTGCCAGGCTGGAAAGAAACTTCAAAAAGCTTTAAGACTTTGTCCCAGAAGCTGCCTTGCTTTCCTTGATTAGGATCAGCTTCAGGAAAAGCCTTACCGTGGGTGCTGGCAGAACCAGACGTGAAAAGAACAAACTCTACCTAATGCCAAATCTTTCAGCTGCAGCTCTGACAGCAGGAATTGCTCTGCAAGTCTGTTTCAGAAACTCAACGCAGAGTTACACAAAACGGCAAAGCAGTGGGAAGTCTGATATGCAGCCATTCAAATATATTAGACCAACCAACTGAAAAAATAACCTTGCATTATTTGTAGCAGCTTATTGACAAAGATCAGTTTTGATCCAAACATTCCTGAGCATGGAAGAAGTGAATAATTAAGTGACATAGTCACAGCTCCTGTGTTTCTTCCCTACTCCTAAAAATAGGCATGGAAAACCTGAAATAGAAATCCGTATTTTTCTTTATTGTTGGAAAAGGGGAGAGAGAAGCATATTGAGAGCATCCTTTCACTAGAAAAGCATACTTTCAAATCCCAGGATCTTGCCACCTGCTCTGAGCTTTCCCCACGCAGCTGTATTGCAGGATGGGTGGCTGCTCCAGGCTCCTCGTCTGCCTCTCGCAGTCCCTCCAGGTGTCAGCCTTGCACTTTGCATGAGGTTTTCTTCCCTCAGCCACATCTGGAATGAAATGCTGGGCTTAGTGGAGATTCCTGACAAGAGAGCATCAGAGATCTTAAAATATTAAATGCATTCCCTAATTTAATTTCAGAAAAAAATGCTGAATTATCAGACTCCCACCAGGCCTCCCTCAGAATGGTCAAACTGATGCCATGGTGTATGGGAGGGGATCTAAATGGATCCATTAGCTTTCGGGAGGATCTGCCAAGGAAACTGTGAACATTTGCCAGCCCAGAAACAGTCCAGGAGCCAGGACTTTCACTTGAGTTTTCTTTTTTTAGGATGTAATTGACATGACTGTCCTTTCCTTGGCCTTAATCCCTAACTACTTCCCAAGACACTAAAGGCTTTTGCTCTCCTCTGCACTCTTGCACATAAATCAGGACTACACTGAGATTTTCTCACTGGATCTCATTGTTGTAAAGCCACTGGAAGCTCAAATGCATGGAAAGCATATGCAGACCCACCACATCTGACCCCGCTCTGACTTCAGGGTTAAGACTGCTGGCAGTGCTAGTTTTTGGTTTTGGATGACCACTCTAGGAAAGACAGCAGAGAGAGATAAATGGGCCTTGTCAGACACACTTATACCTAGAGGACTGCACAGATAGCCTGGATGTCAGCAGTAGGATTCCCCTTAGGATGTTGCTGTAATTTATGATATTGCTCAGAATTGCTACAATTCTTCAGGCAGGTCAAATTTCGGAGGTATACTTAAAACTACATGCATGAGCAATAATGCATGAAACTGTGAAAACAAATCCATCCTTTGACAGAGTAGGAAGGGGGTTTTGTCAAGGCTGAGGTATGTGGTGTGGGAAGCTTGCAAAAATACGTTTGTTTCAGACTAAGTGTCTTTCAGTTTCATGAGTAGAAATTAGAGGCGTGGCAGAGTCTTGATGTCATAGGTTTTGAGATGACATCCACAGATGAGAAACTGGGTTGAATTCAGGGTTTAATTCTTGTAGCGTAGCCACAGAAGACCTGTTTGGTGGCAACAATTTTCAGTAACTTCTGAGCCGGGAAGGCTTCGAATTTAGGCTGCGATGGACCCACAGGTCTGTATACATAAACTGTCATAGGACAACTTGCAAACATGATAAAGAATGCAGTTTCCACAAGGTCTTTCAAAAAGTCTGAGTGTTTCAAGATTTTTATGGTTGTTAGGAGCAAGTTTGTCATGACAGCACAATTCTGGGTGTCAAGTGTCACTATGGTTTTTCACTATGGGCTTGCAGAATGACCTTGGGGAGCCTGGCTTATCCCAATACCCCAGTTTTCCAAACGGTTACCTACATTACTGGCCAGAACTGGATCAATTAATTGCATTATAAATTTAAGGGCAAAAAGAAGACATGAAAAAATTCAGAAAGAGGAAGATAGAAGTCGATCACCTCTGGCAGTTTCAACTACACAAAAAGTCCATTTGGTCACATTTGGTTGATCGGTAGCTCTCGCCACTCTCATCAAGGATGACTTTCACTTCTACAAGCATTAGTTCTCCCCTTTCTGTGGATGTCAACTATTTCTCATGTAAAGGTCTCGCTCCTCTTTCAGAATTACCTGTATTAAGGCAAATGATGTGTTCCCTTCCCTTCCTTGTTGAAAGTCATTTACATGAAGAATCACAGAACTGAGATTATAGATACTGGGGCAGGGAATGCAGAAATACAGCTTAGGCTGGAAATTTGGGTGGGCCTCAATTTATGGTGGACAGCCAAAGAACAAAGGTCTGATGTCATAGTAAATCATTTATATTGCAAATGATTTAAAATAATGAAAACCCATATGCATTAAATTTTGACCTGTACATCCATTTGAGATATTTTAAGTAGACAAAAGATAGATTTTACATAAATCTTCAGTAAATGTATTTCGAAAAAATATCACCAGGCAGTAAAGCCTACCTATTTTAAAAACAGTCTTTGTCTTATCCTTTAGCTCTTGCTTCAATGTGCATCATTCAAAACCAGCAAAAAAATATTCAGACTGTCCTTGAGCAAAAAGCAGAAAAAACATAGAAGGAAAACTAGACAGAACAGCTTGTGAACAGATCCTGCCAAAGCTGTCCTTGACACTATTCCAGGTGTTACAGGAATAGTTGTTACACCTTACCCAAGCCACCTGTGGCTTTTGAAGGAGTCTATTTCCAACCCGCCGTGTAAATTCGAATGTTTGTATTCAATAGTTAGAACCTGTCACACACCAACACATGCAATTTTATGGACGAGTTCCCGGTCTGTGGGTTTTATCCTTCGGTTTATGCCAACCTATGCTGATGGAAGTTCATGCTCTTCCATGCTAGGAGTTCCTATAGAATCTAGCCAAAAAGGGTCTCTGAATCCCAGCTCCAGTACACTGTACAAGGCATCAAATTCCTTTGGAAGATGCCTGGCACGTCAGCACCGGGAACTGAGCTCTGGGAACTGACTAGATACCTCTGTGAATCACAGGGAGAAATTCTTCCCAAGCTCTGCTATTGGATGCTCTAGAAAGGCAAGGGAGATGACTTGCAGATGGTTTGATCTAACTCTGCCAAACAAAACAGAGCAAAGTGAATTTTGCATTCTCTGTGTGCAAGATGCAAACGTTTGACAGTTCCCACAGGTACCACTCAACCAAGAGGGTGGAGATGGCGGATAATCCCCGCTGCTGTTTTGAACTCTTCGCAGCTCGCAAAGGTACGAGCCAGCAGTGGCCTTGGAGCTCGGAGGGGCCTTTTGTCCCCATTTGGGTTTCTAGTTACTACAGAAAATCCTTAGTTCCTACCAGAGCTCTCAGCCAGGCCAGTCCTTTTGTTTGCTGGAGCTGGGTTTGCTGAGTAGCAGCCAGGACACCACTGCACCTGACTGGCTGAGCCCCGGAGCTCCAGTGGACGTGGACTCCAACCAGCCTCACCCAATAGCTACTAGGGTTGAAAGGACCCAGACTGATGGCCACTGAGCCCTTCTGGAACTTTAGAAGAGCCAAACCTATAAGAATCTGATTTTCACTGTGTTTGCTGAGAGATTAAAGAACACATCACCTGTTCTAATCAGTTTGGAAGAGTTAAGTAAATAAGGATATGAATCAAAAGGAATGCGGAAACTCTTCCTCCTTAAGAAACAGGACTAAACTATCTCAAGTGGATTAGAAATGAGATAATTGGAATCATCATTTCATAGGATCATGGGAAAATTACCTAAAATATTTCAGGCACTATAATGAAGTCTTAAGCATTGTTTTAACTGAGGGAGTAAGGAGGAGTATGAGAACCATGGACTAAGTGACCTTTCCAAGTACTTAATGTGGGTGCAAGGTACTTATATTGCTTCAAGGAAACTTTCTTTAGTAGTTGTTTTAGACTGCTGGGTATGAGTAAATTTTTATGTTGATAACTTGCTTATGAATGGAAAGCTCTGATTATGGTAGGTATTTATAGAGAAACTGTTCATCCTCCTTATATTCCTGCCTTATTCTGAGAAACTTGATGTTGTGGGGGAAAATAAAAGGCTTGCACTGCCTGAGGAAGAAAGGTCGGATTTATTAACTAATGACAAAATCAGGCTGTCTACAATCTGACTACACTGATATGCCACTATTCATTAAATTCTCCCACCTCCTACTGCTCTGTGATTAGGAACAGGCCCAGGCACTTCATGTTTTTCAGTACCCACAGCTGCATGATGTTTTTGTATCAGGAGCTTATATTTAGGTGCCCATTGATGTTGTTTTTCATCCCAAGTGCTTCTGGGAGGGTGAACAGCTGATCATTACACTGAGTTTGCTTGTACCCATGAGCACACTTAACCTAGAGCAGCAAATAGTTATTGTATTGCATTTTGTTTTGTGCCTGTGGGCACACTTAAGTCAATATACATGATGGCTAGCACCATATATTGTATTTGTCTGCACCCATGAGCCCTTGGAATTGCCAGTGTGAGGGAATTGGTGAATTAACTACTGGTATGCCCACTGGTGTAGTTACTTCAAGAGCAATGCTACTGTTAATTGCTTAACTTAAACCTAATCAAAATGCAAAATAACGGAAGGAAAGTGCTGCAAGAACCCCAATTCACACAGAAAATGGATAGTAACATTTGCTTAATTCTAAGCTTGTTTGTTGCCAAAAACTGAGGAAGAAGCTTTCAGGGCAGAAGTCTCTGTTATGGCTAATTGCCCTTCTTTCCCCCCCTGTTTTACAGCCAGCACAAAGCTCCCTACTCTCGTCAAGCTTTTACCTGCATGAAATCTAGTTCAGGGCTGGTGCTTACTCTGCTCATTAGTGAGATTACCACCAGATGCTGTGTGAGATGGAGGTCGCTCTGGCTCAGCACCACAACTTCTTCAACAGCGCTATTGCTGAACTCTGAGTGGAAATAGCGCAAGCAGGTAATGTTGACATGCTGCAATTACTGCTCTGTCCTCACAGCATGTTCAAACAACACTGGCTGTCTCCATGCTGACTCGGCAACACCAGAACTGGCTTTGGGATGTATATCGTGGATCACTAGAAAATGTAGGGATTTCAGGAGCATTAGCATCTCTTGTTAGCCTGTTTCTAGTCAGGTCTTCTCACAACTCTGTTGAAAAATGGTAATTAAATTATAAGACCGAGTCTAAAGTCACGCTGGCATAGATGAGCTGAGCTTCAGTGGTGCTGAGAGCCAAATTTTGCACCTGAAGAAACCTAAAGTGGGAATCTTAAATACTCTCAGCAGAAGCCATTAATGCAAGGTACTGGATTAACCTTTTCTAGCAGTAGAGTCATCTGTCCTTACTAATAACCCTTTATTTTTACTTTTTTTTTTTTTTTTTTTTTTTTTTGAGACCAGTGCAAAGAAGGTCAAGCTAGAAGGATACTGAGTACAGAGATTGGATGAATTCCACAAAGGAGCAGATGAGGGGAGAAAAAGGTGGTCAAGTAATTTTCCTTATAATAGTATGGTACAGTCCACAGGTTAAGTTGCTGAGCTGGTTAGAGAAAGCTCTGCAGTACACTTTTTTCACTATGATAATGGCAGGCAGGACTTCACAGTTCTGCTAATGCCAACCCTGTGTGGCTTCCTGTTCATATAGATCTTGTAATAAATACTGATTGTGTTACAGATGTCTCTGGTGTGACCTCCTGGCTAATGTGACTGACAGACCAGATAAGCCCATTAGTAAAGTACCAGAATAAAACAAGTTTGAGACGTGGAATGGCAATTATCCAGATGGAAAATGACAGATTAAAACCATAGAACAGTTACTAATGTACAGCTTTTTAGTATTGTCACTGCAATGTTAAAAAAAAAAAAAAAAAGAGTGTTTACCTAGAGGGTGATGCTACTGAAAGCAGATAGTTAACCTTATAAAAGAGACAAGACCAGGTGGAAAATACCATGTTCCTGCCACTAGTATTTTTCTCCTCTGTGTGGTTCTCTTGCTCACAGCCTTGTCCTTTCTGTGACTGCAGCTTAGGAATACCTGTGTAGATGAGCTCTTCTGAACTTTTTTTTTAAGAGGCAGAAAAGCAGCAGTAAGAACATGAGTGTCCCTCAGCCATAATGGCTTTGGTGTTCAGAAGTTTATAATACTGTATAATGAGATATAACCATTAAGTCTTTCAATTAAGTTTGGGGAAATCAGGTTTAGAGAGGATTAAGCCATGTTATAGCAAACACTTACTGGGTATTAAATGACAGGGCTAGAATTACTAGCTTTTTTAAACTTCTAGCAATCCTGCAAAATTGTTTTATACAAGCCCAGCAAGCAGGGCAGTAAATGGGGGAGAGGCACAAAAACCCCCAAAACATCTTGAGGAATTAATGAAGACATTGATTTTGAACAATGAGCCAAAACTTTTCTGGGGACAGTGTCAGACTAGACAAGTACGAGATACAGAACTGAGCTACCATGAAACTGCATTAGTCAGCCTGGTTAATCTAGTTCTTCTCAAGGTCCTCAGAGAATACCCGCATGAGATCTGCAGAGGCATGTTGGATTAATTCTGCCTACCCAGTGCAGAATGATGCTGTTCAAATGGCAACATGACTCAGCTGGTATTGCTCACGTGCCTCTGTTGGTGAGAGGGTTTGTGTCCTTTTCCAACTTATAGATAACATTCAACGCCAGCACAGCCAGGGTGATGCCAGTAACAAATGATTGCATCTCTGTTTCCATCCTCTTCTGTCCGGTTCTGTGCATATGGAGTCTCCTCCTGCCCAGCTGGAAGAGCCCTGGGTACACTTCAGGTGATTTACAGGGAAGTTCTCCCCAGGCATGGAGACCTCTCATCTCCCGTGGAAACACTGCTCCAGTACTTAGGCCTTGTTGGAAGAGTCTGTGGGGACTGCGATTGGCTTGTTTTCACCCTTAAGTTATTGGAAAGGTTTGGAGTTTTGGGGGCTTTTTTTTAGTTTTTTGGTTGGTCCTTTTTTGGTTTTGTTTTTGTTTATTTTTTCTTCTCATTTTGTTTGGTTGTTTTGGGTTTTTTGTTTGTTTGTTTGTTGTTTGTTTGGGTTTTTCTTGCTAAAAATCACAGAATATTCGGAGTGGGAAGGGACCCATATTGTCATCCAGTCCAACTCCTGCACAGCCCACCCCAACAATCCCACCCTGTCCCTGAGAGCCTTGTCTAAACACTCCTTGAGCTCTGGCAGCCTTGGGGTCGTGACCACTGCCCTAGGAACCTGTTTAGTGCCCGACCATCCTCTGGGGGAGGCATCTTTTCCTGGTATATTTGCCTAAACATCCCCTGACACAGCTCCAGCCGTTCCCTCGGGTGTTGTCACTGGTTGCAGAGATCGGAGCTACCCCTCCGCTGCCCCTCACGAGGAAGTTGTAGGCTGCGATGAGGTTTCCCCTCATTCTCCTCCATGCTGAACAGGCCAGGTGACTCAAGTTTGGGTTTTGGTTTCCTTTTTTTATATCAGGTGCGCTCGTTCTTTCTGGTAGCGGAGACGGGAGAGAGGCGTCGCCGCGCTTTGGCAAGCCTGTCTTTGCTCGCGGCTGCTCCGGGCGAGCTACTCGGGGCCGGCCCCTGGNCCCCGGGGCCAACGCCTATTGCGCGGTCAGAGCCCTCCTAGCACAGACCTCACCGACGACCTCCGGACGGCGCCGGCTCCCGGCAGCTCCCGCGCTCGCGCAGGCGCGGGCAGGACCGCACCACCGGCCCCGCGCTTGGGGGAGCGCGGCTCGGAGCGCTGCCGTCGCCGCCGCCGGTTCCGAGAACGCCGCCCGAACTCCGGCTGAAAGCGGGAGGCGCGCTCTGGGACACGGCCGGGGCTTCACGCTCTCCCGCGTGCCGAGCGCGCCGCGGCAGTTCGTCTCCCCGTTGCCCACTCCCCCCC
>VXBT01011352.1:0-28937 GCA_013400235.1 Oriolus oriolus | reverse complement strand
CCCCCCCCCTGGACGCCTGGAATGGTTCGGCCCGCGGCCCGGCCCGGCCTCTCAGGGGTTGCGACCGCCATTTTGTGCGGCGCTGAGGGGTTCTCGGGACGTCGCCCCCTTCCCTCGCCGGTGAGCGGGGCGCGGGGCCGGGTGGCGTCCGGCTGCCCGCGGTGCTGGGGCGGGGGGAGCCGTATCCGGAGGTCGCAGGTTCGGGCGGGCCCGGCAGGCGGCGGGGCCGAGGGGGGCTGTGCTCCCGGCTCTGCGGAGGGAGCCTCTGGCGCCCTTGGGAATTTCCGCCGTGCTAGGGGACCAGTCGTTGTTGGTACCTCCGTAGCTCTAGGACGGGCCGGGGTGTCGGTACGGCAGGGCCGGAGGCTTTAGCGTTAATGAATGGCGCGTTTCGGTGCCCCGTGTTGTGTAATAAATACAGAGAGGCTGGTGCCTCAGGGCGAAGAACATGAAAGCCAAGTCAAGGAGTGTAGGGTGATCGCTTACGCCTGCTGTATCCCTTTTGTACTTTAGTAGCTTCCAGCGAAGATGTCGGAGTATATCCGGGTGACGGAGGACGAGAACGATGAGCCCATCGAAATCCCGTCGGAGGACGACGGCACGGTGCTGCTGTCCACGGTGACGGCGCAGTTCCCCGGGGCGTGCGGGCTGCGCTATAGGAACCCGGTGTCGCAGTGCATGCGGGGAGTCCGACTGGTCGAGGGCATCCTGCACGCCCCCGAGGCCGGCTGGGGAAACCTCGTCTACGTCGTGAATTATCCCAAAGGTTTGTCCTCGTGGCTTCGGTTCTTTGTACGAGGCTGCTTCCTTTAAGGTCCGAGTCAGTGCTGATTTAACATGGCAACACTGTTACTCTTTAACGCTCTGATTAACAGAGGTCAATGATTTATTCGGCAGTCTGTCCTACCGGGTAGGTTTGACCCCATTGAGTTTTTAATTTTTTTAACACGCTACCTTGACGAGTACTTTAATGACCAAGTCTTGCGTTATCCTTGAAGGATAGCCTCATATAGGCCTTCAAAGACTCTAGTGTACTGTAATCGCTGTGCTCACAGACACTTCTCCTCAGGGCATGGTTTGGTCAGAGGTACCATTTAGAAGTGCTCAGGAAAGGAGAAACCTAACTACCCTGCTTCACCCCCCCCCAAAAAAAGAGGGAAGGAAGTAAATGGCTAATGAAGTAGTCTTGTTAAGAATTCATGTTTTCTCCACCTCCTCTAGGACTGTGAATGTTGCTGGATAATGCTTAAGTAAACTAATGCAGAACTAACTAGGTCAAATTGCATTTTGGAGGAGAACTCGAGCGTGGACTGGCTTTGGTTCAGGGCAGTCAGATATTTGTTCCAGTTAGCTCTCAGCAGCTGCTGTGTGTCTCTTGCAGTCTGTTGTCTTTCTCATCATAGTTTATGATTTAACACCATGCAGTTCATAGTGGGTCAACTTCCAGAGTTGAGGATGTCTAATGTACTTCTTTATATTCAGATAATAAGAGAAAAATGGACGAAACCGATGCATCATCAGCTGTGAAAGTGAAACGAGCAGTACAGAAGACTTCAGATTTAATAGTCTTGGGTCTTCCCTGGAAAACCACTGAACAAGACTTAAAGGAATATTTCAGTACCTTTGGAGAAGTTCTGATGGTGCAGGTAAAATCCATATGCAGCTCAAGTAAGGAGGGACACTGGGGAGATATCAGGCTCCTGAGAAAGCAAGTAGAAGCAAAGGAGCTTTATAAACTTGGACAAAATGAGAAGCTGTGTCACTTCCTAAGGGTGTCTTTTTTTCCATGAGCCTGTTAATTTTGGGGGAAGATATTAAGGAATTAAAGGTTTCTGTGATGAAAATGTTTATAAGACTGATAAACTCTTAAACAGATTTTTACCAAATTCATTCAGTAACAGCATGTTCATACTAGTAGTTACTTCTGGTTTTTGTTTTTTTCCACGTAGGTTAAGAAGGATATTAAAACAGGCCACTCGAAAGGTTTTGGGTTTGTTCGGTTCACGGATTATGAAACCCAAGTGAAAGTAATGTCTCAGCGGCACATGATCGATGGAAGATGGTGTGACTGTAAACTTCCCAACTCTAAGGTACTTTGGGATTTACTGCTGGTTTTATTTGTACCAAACACTCCAAGCGCACCTCTTTGTGAGCTGTGTTAGGGGAGAACAGCTGCACTGATTAACTCTCTGCTCTTGGATGTGGCTTTACTGTGAACAGAACAAGCGAGAGCAAGGAAGGAAAACAGGGAGGAGGTGGGTGAGCTGGAAGTAATTGAAATGTTGGGAAAATAGCTCATTATGTGAGGGAATGAAGTACAGATAGAAATCTAAAAATAATGTGTTTGATGTCCAGCAGTACCTGCCTAACTTGCCTATTGCATGAATAAATGGAGAATAAAGCAGATGGAATAACTAGTCTGGGGAAGAGCAGAACAAGTCTTTGAGTTCCAAACTGAGCCTGCAGCTTCTATTCTTGTCTCTATGCAATTATTACAAAAAAGTATTGTTGTGCAGTTGTGTGTTGCTCCCATGCTCATTTTCTTGTGGGTCTTCCCCCCCACCTGTACCAAGGTGCAGCCATGTTCATGGAATAGAATTTATTTAATTTATTTATTTTAAGTCTTAAAACTTACAGTCTCAAACTTTCTTCATCAGCAGCCTTCAGAGCAGTCTAGATTAAGAGTGCTATTTACCATCCTGTAACTCGGTTCTCAAGGACTATATCTGTGATAGTTCTTTCCTTCAATTCTCTCCAGCAAAGTCCCGACGAGCCTTTGCGCAGCAGGAAGGTGTTTGTTGGACGCTGCACCGAGGACATGACGGCAGATGAACTCCGACAGTTCTTTGCCCAGTACGGGGAAGTGGTAGATGTCTTCATTCCTAAACCCTTCCGAGCTTTTGCTTTTGTTACGTTTGCAGATGATCAGGTAAGTCTTAAAATATTTTAACTTCATAGACTACATTTTAGTAGCATGATAAAGTATCGTTCCTGGAGTTACACACGGAATGCTTACTTGTCCACTGTCTTGAGAATTACAGTGGTGTTAGTTCAATGTGATTTATTGAATGGACTGAGATTACCCTTTTAGATGCAGCTGTGCAGACAGGATTTTATACTCTAGTTAGTGTAGAGATGAATGCAAAGTTAAATCACTTCAAATTGAATTAAGTACGTGCATATGCTTTCTTTGCAGGATAAATATCTGCTCAGAATCATAGGGGATGTTTTGTGTTTTGTCTTGCACTACTAATATTTAAAAAAAAAAAAAAAAAAGGACATCTAACATACATTTAATCAATCCCTTATTTCTTATAGGTTGCCCAGTCTCTTTGTGGAGAGGACTTGATCATTAAAGGAATCAGCGTACATATATCCAATGCTGAACCTAAGCACAATAGCAGTAGACAGTTAGAGAGAGGTGGAAGATTTGGTGGTAACCCAGGAGGCTTTGGGAATCAGGGGGGGTTTGGTAACAGCAGAGGAGGTGGGGGAGGACTGGGCAACAACCAGGGCAGCAACATGGGTGGGGGTATGAACTTTGGAGCCTTTAGCATCAACCCTGCCATGATGGCAGCGGCGCAGGCAGCCCTGCAGAGCAGCTGGGGGATGATGGGCATGCTGGCCAGCCAGCAGAACCAGTCGGGACCCTCGGGAAACAACCAGCCTCAGGGAAACATGCAGCGGGAGCAGAACCAGGGCTTTAGTTCAGGGAACAACTCATATGGAGGGTCCAACTCGGGGGCAGCGATAGGCTGGGGCTCGGCCTCGAACGCAGGCTCCAGCAGCGGGTTTAACGGAGGCTTTGGTTCAAGCATGGATTCCAAGTCGTCAGGCTGGGGAATGTAGACGCAGTGGGCTCTGATACTGACTGTATGGTGGGAAATCAAATTTTTCTAACTCGTGGTAAGTATACTGTAAATTACATATATTGCTAAAGTTTTCCAAATGAATTTGTTCAGTGTGCAGTATATTCAGCAGTATTTTTGACATTTTTCTTTTCTAAAAAAAAATGAAAAAAAAGAAAAAGAAAAGAAAGGTAAAAGGAATTTTCTAAGTTTTGTTACATATCTAGTTGGAATTTTGAATGTTTGGAAGTGGACTGCTGTTTGCCCGATAGGTGAACTAACACTACAGTTGATAGGAAAGGTTTCTCCTGTAATACTTTATCCCTTGTTTCCTGGCTACCTGAATTCTTTGCATGTTCAAAATGGAACCATTGGTCAGAAACAGCATTCTCTCCCTCTTGTTTTTAATTTGATCCCACCATATGACTCTCCAAGCGCCCCGCTGGACAACACAGTGTCGTTTTTGTTTGTGTTTTTGTTTTTGTTTTTTTTTTAAACACTGTCTCTCCTCCATACTAAAGTACAATATGAAGGCTTCATTTAATCTCCACAGTTCATCTCATTTCAAATGTGTATGGAAGAAGCACTTCATTGAAAGCAGTGCTGTAAATATTCTGCCTTAGGAATACTTCTGTCTACATGCTTTCTCATCCAAGAATACTTCATCACACTGCACATGCTGCGTCTTAGACGGTGGGTGTTCCATTTTTATCCGCTACTCTTTATTTCATGGAGTCGTATCAACGCTGTGAACGCAAGGCTGTGAGATGGAACCAGAAGGCTGTTTGAACCTTTGAAACCATGTGTGGGATTGGTGGTGGTGCCGAGGCATGAGAGGGCTGGTATGTGCGAGATAAAGGAGCGAGCGCATGCAGAGACCTGGTGGTGCATTAATGGGATTTTATTTGACTTGGCGAGATGTCTCTCAATCCTGTGGCTTTGGTGAGAGAGTGTGCGGAGAGCAATGATAGCAAATAACGTACGAGTGTTTATTGCATTCAAAGGACATCCACATGTGGAAGACTTTAAGTGGGTTCTCTACCTAGTTAATCAATTAGTTGAATGTGTTACGTGAAATGGAATATTTGTATTTCTTTTCCCTTATGTCAACTGCTGTGAATGCTGTATGGTGTGTGTTTTTTTTCTGTTAATGATCTGTAAGTGTGGTAATGTGACTTGAAGACGATGGGGTTTGTGATGAGAACATAAAACTTGTGGTGTGCTTTGCAGTAGCTCTTTTAGCAGAGATCACTAGAGCTCAGTGTGCCTCTCCAGGGTGGAAGTTCCACTGTCTGTAAGATATCCATAAGAATGCTGTTTGCTGCAGTTTCGTGTTTGGATGCTTTTTATAAGATTTGTCACTGTAGGAAATTCTTAAATAAAACTGATTTAAGTAATATGTGTCTTTGTTTTGCAGCCCTGAATGCAAAGAATTCATAGCAGTTAATTCATTTTACCCTTTTGCGACGAAGTTCTGTAAAGCTTTTTGCAGTCACTCGGTTTGTTTCAGATAAGCAGGTTCTAAAGGAGCCACCGCTCAGCACGTATTGACACCCGACACTCACCTCTAAGCCACTGTACCCTTGCACTGTGCAGTGACATAGATCTAAAATCCAGGTCCCACACCTTGGGGTGCCCGCACCTAGACTGGTAAGCAGCTCCCTCCAGATTTCATCTGTGCCAAGGAACGTTACTTGTTCTTATAGCAATTGAAGTTCCTTATCAGTAGTGGGTTGGGGGAAACAGAGTTGCTGTCACGATGGTTTTCTGTCCACAGCATCTCCTTTGGGGATGGATGTTTTTAACTTGTTTTTAGGTCAGCCCACTCATGGGAAACAGGCTTCTGCCACACTTCCAGCCCCAGAAGAATGCTGTTAACTCCTGTTAAAACTAGTCACAGACTTTGCAGCTGAATAAAGCCACTAGTAAATATACACAGACTGATAAAGTTTCAATCTGAACTAAGTTGTGACAGGTGCAGAGATGTCATGTAAGAGGCGGCTTCTTAACAAAGTGCACGGTGTTAGAGCAGAAACTAGTGGACGGTTATTTCCACTTGTATGAGCTTGAGGAATTGTGTTGTGTACTTGGGCTTGCAACCCACTGAAGCTTGGATCTGTATTTATACACCATAATACTGTGCTGTAGCTGTGAATAGTCTGAATATGGATGTTTACACAGTTTTTAACCTATGTTGTTTTTGAGAGTTTTCATTACTCTGTATCCCACTGAGGCGTGTGAATAGCAGAGCAGCTAAACAGCAGGCAAAACTGCATGACTGAGTTTTCCACCTGCAGAATTAAAAAATCGGTTGGGCCTTAATGTACTCGATGTAAAGAGGGTTTCTAAACACTCAGGCTGAGAAAGAAATCCCACACATTTGTTCATATTCCACTGAAAAAGTTGCTTACATTTTTTTTTCTGCACCTAAATCAGAATAATCTCCAAACTGTCCCATCTGTGAATTTTGCATTTTAGCACTTGCACTATTACCAGCTACTTCTGCTGAGTAACACTTTAAAATGGTATTCTTGGACCTCCAAAGACTAACTGTGACCCCCTGCAAGGAACCTCATGGTAAGTTTTTGTAATTAGCATGGTTTTAATTCTGTTTAAATTGTTCAGGTTTAGGTTTAAGAGGCTAGTTGGGAGCACTGAGTAGTCTTTGCTAATAATTTTAGCCTTCCTTCACCTTCAAACAAAACCTCCTGAAAATTTTAGAATTTCAAGTTTCAGTAGCATTTTTAACTGCTTTGCATACTTTAATGTTTATAAGCGAGTAAATAAACTATCACTGAAAATACACTGAAGTGTTTTGAGTCTTCATTTTAAAGAGATCTTCTTTTAAAGATACTTCATTTTCAGTTACATTACTTTAGAAAGTGAAATGCTCATGAAAGAGTGTGAGATACAATATACATAAACTTTCTGTTTCTTGTAAGGGGGTCTATATCATAGAAAAAAAGGTTTTTTAACACTGCTTATTAATTCCAAGAATGTGTTGTCAGCTGTACTTGGACTGAAACTCTGTATGTGAAAGCTTGTTCTTCAGAAAACTGTTCAGAAAAACACTGTTTTTACAGCTGAGAGCAGGAACTTCTCAGCTACGGGCTGTGCAGCAGGTACCTGTAGGGGCATGGGGACAACAGGGCAGGTAAATGCCCCCACATACAGCAGGTAACTGGTACCACGTACCTGAGGGGTGGGTGCAGGGACCTCAGTGCTCTGCAGGCTCTCACTGGACCTGTGTTCAGTCAGAAGCTGCAGTCAAGTAAGAATTCATGGCACTATTTAAAAGAAAACAAAATACACTCTATGAGGAAATGAATAAAGCGTACTGTAGGCCGATGGCAGCTTTGTACAGCTGAAGGACTTCTAACAGCTGCTGGGACGTTTCTTCCCCACCCCATCATGTGCAATCAATCTTCCTGGTAAACCGGTAGGTGTGAGATTAGTACTGATTGAGACTTCCTGCTCCAGTGTAACCAATACCGTTATCAAAGTGGACAAGATAATTTTTATGACCTTCATGAGTTAAATTTATTCCTCCCTGGCCACCTTCATAGTGTTTTCTCAAATTTCCCATTTTACTCCTCAAAGATGAGGGATTTTTTTGATCAGCTATATGGTAAGCAGCTGTTAGAACCCCACTGTCCTGCACAAGTGAGCCACCTCCCTCCTTGCCCTGTAGATAACAGCACTTGCCAGGGAAGCTCTCCCGGCTCAGCTTCCCCTCCTCCATGAACTCATTGCATGAAGTGCAAAACAACAGTGGCAGCAAAAGCTGTTTAACAGTTTGAGATCTGAATATTGAATTATTGTGCTTACATGGATTAAATTAAGTTAATGATTCTAAATGTAATTCCTGGATTGTTTTGGAATGGTAAAATTGCTTGCAAATGAATATTTGATTTAGAATACAATTTTCATTAGTATTGCATCCCTTGGAAAAGTTCTGTAATCAAGAGAGACAGCATTGCTGAGGAATTTGGGCATGGAGGAGGAAGTGCATTTGTTCTGAATGTAAATTAAGGTAATTGGAATATATGGATATTCTAATCTAAAAGATAAGAGGGACAATTATGCTATTACATTGTAAAGTGTTTCTCCCAAAACTCAGTCGTGGATCTTGACTAATTTTACAGAGTAATTAATTCAGCAGTTCAGGCATTAAAAAACCAAATAAACTCCACAACCCTGTACTCAGCAGTGAGGGGGTTCTTTTCCCCTCACAAATACTGCTGGAGCAGGGTTCAATCTTCCTGTCAGAAACAATGCCAATCAGTTTAAAAGCAACAATTTAGTTAATTATGAAACTGCGTTCTCCAAAGAGAGCTGGAATCGAGGAACGTTCGGCTTTTTACCCTCTTCATGGAGAACTGAACTGAGTTCTAGGCATTAATCTGCAATAGGGACCCTCGGGCATAACCACGGCATGTTCAATAGTAAATGATTTAACAAATCTAAGGTCAGTAATAGAAACTACAGTCACACTGTGGGATTATCATAACATTTTCAGTTTTCTTAGCATTCCTCCCTGTTAAACAGTACCTGTAGCACTTGCAGTTCTGAAAATCAGCATAACAGAGAGGTAGCAATTGATTGTTCAAATGAACAGTCTGCAGTGAAATAGTTCTGCCTCACCACCTCAAAGGTAATCCAGGACGATCTTAAGAAAGCCACAGGGCCGTACCTGCTCCATTGCATAAACAGCAGAGTGGCCAAGCTGGGTAACTGTCCCCTGGCCTGCACGTGCATGTTGCTGTAGGCTGGTACAAGGCACAGGCTGGAATTTTCCCAGTATACGTCACTGTGTGAATCTTCACCTGCATCCCAGAGAACACAAATGAGAACCATGACTAGAACAGCTGGGCATTGTTTAATACAACCCAGAAGTGACACTCTAGAGGCGTCATCCGACACCGTATTTTAGGTGTCCTTTGAGTCACTGCAGGCTCGTAAGAAGGTGACTGTGTCACTTCCCCGCCTTGGGCTATTCCCAAGAGCTAATCTATTAAATCCATTGATTGATGGGGGAATGGTAAGAAAGAATGATAAGGAAGCTCTCAGTTGTAACTGCATTAAGCCTACCTGGCTACCTTTCACCATTCTTATACGGCCTTAAAAATGCAAGTGTGTCCCACAGTCAAAGTTCAGTTGTGTCCGGGTAAGGCTGGGGCATTCCCTCTGCACAGCCCCAGAGCCAAGGACCACATTTAAATCCATGTTCAGACCTTACCATTACGATTTGCCTTCCCAGGGCAGAACAGGGCTTCATTCACACGGGCACTGAATTTTGGCATTGCATTTCCATACATACCCAGGTCTCTCAGTGTTTGTGTAGAATACATTAACTCTCACATCAGTTCAGTTATTCTGGGTTTCTACATAAACAGTGAATATGTGCATCAATTCAGACAGACTATAAAGTGACTGCTGGGGTAAGCCTGAGCCTCCCCAAGCCACAATCACCTACCAGTGATTTTGAAATTCCGTGAGCATACACAGACTGCCAAAACCGCCTGCTGAGAAGCTCAGTTCAGTTGCTAAGAAATAAGTCTGAAACGCAGCATTCAGCAGGAATGTCCATGTATTACTGTTTTAACTTCCCTGGAGAGATCTGTAATGAAGGAACATTAAAAATTCTCACTATACTGATCTTGTGAAATCTTTTGTAAAATCATTCTTTTCTTTCAATATAATTAGAAGCAAATCTCAAAGTAGCAGCGTCCAGCAAGGGCAGAAATAAACACAGGCATGCACGGAGAGGAACAGTTCTTCGGGGAGCATATCAAAGGACAATTGCTGACAAATTCAGTGCACTGAACACATCTAATTACCGTACGTGAACAACGGAAACTGGTAACGAGAAAGGGCACCTGCGTGTTTAATCCCCGGGAAATGAAGTGCAACAAGGCTGACAGGATTCACCTACGTCGAGTAGCGTAATCTCGAGTGTCACGAGGGAGCACCGCCGCCACGCTGATGTGCCGCGCTTGCACCGGTGCTCTCTGACCACGGGGTGGTGCTGCAGGTCCGCAACACGGCAAATCTGCACGGGCCGCAGCGCACGGTACTCTCCTTCAGAGCGGATTTGTTACTCACTGCTAAGGGCTGTTGCCTTTTCTCGACACGGTTTCACTCACGCGGACACAACCTACAATTGCCGAGAATTAAAGCAAAACGTGTGACTGACTCCTGGTAATGTTCTCACACCAAAGGGGAGCAGTGACCTGCACACAGCCTGGCTGCACTCACAGGACCAGCCCAGGACGTCCGCAGCCTTGGCATGTAACTTGTAACTCGACAAGTTAGGAAAGTTGTTCCATAAAATAAAATCGTATGTCTGGATCCAAGTTGGACTGTAAGATCAGCTGGAATGCTGGAGTTCTCTTAAAACTGTTCTTTAGAAGTAAACTTCCCAGTAGCCACTTAGTAGTAGTACGTGTAGTAAGTACACTACCACAAATATACTCCTGAAGCCACTGTTTCAAAGTATCACTGTTCCGATGATATTCAGGCCTTTCCAGCATGAAGCTGTGGGAATATGGCAGAGGTTGTGATGCAGTCTACCAAGTCATCACACGAATGATTGGTTTCGGTCAGTTTTCAAAGAGGAGGGTATTGGGAGAAAAAAAGAAAACAAACCTAAAAGGACAAAACGTAACGGAGAAGTGAACCAGGAGACATACAGGGAGACACAACTGTACATTAGCATGGTGAAACATGGGCCGAAGAAGATGCAGTAAAAGAGCTGGGCCTGTCCCATAAAGTCTGTGGTGAACTGCAATAAACCTCACGTTACCTAAGGGCAACACAGGGGCACAACACTCCTGGGTGTGTCTTCACATTAAAGGTCTCTACGAATTCCAGCATGATCAGGAAACTCTTGTACCTGGACACTGTAGCTGCAGGAGCTGAGATAAGGTATCGGATAGTCAGGGCCAGTGATTTCTCCAATCCTCTAAGTAAAAACCTGACTCTGACAGTGGGCTGGGAAAAAACCCTCAACCAAACAGCAGAAAATTATGATCACTGGTGTATTAACTGAGTTTGGATGCACTGGGTAAAGGTAGTGGATCATTTTCTACACTAGTCTATGCCTTCACGAAAGATCTGGAGCCACATACGTACCTGCCTCTCTCCCTCTCTCACAGTAGGACTAGAGCACCAGCACTATCCAGTACTCCTGCTACAGGCGAGAGACAGGGAAGGACACTGGGAAAGCACCACTGATGCAGCTGCAGGGCTGGAGAGCAGAAATAAATGTGATAACTGGAAACTCATCGGAAACATCCCAAGGTATTAGATTTGCGGCTTGTCTGCTGCTCCAGAGAGCGTAGAGTGGTAAAATAGCTATCAGTTCCTCAATTCCAGAAGCCTCTGAATGCAGCTCTTTCTTCTAAATGCCTTTTTTTTTCTAGACGTTTAGACTGTAATTGTATTCTTTGAGCAAAACCAGCTGTGCCTCTTGCCAACACAATTGGAGCCACAAATGCTCTCCTCTGAAGAGAAGCAAGAAGGAGCAGCCACAACTGCCCGGAGGATCTCTGCTTGTTGACAGCATCTGATCACTGTGAAGTGGTCCTTTGATCAGCTGGGAACAAAGGCTTTATGACACGCTGCAAAAGCTGTATGTGCAGTCCTGTAATTCATGAGGAATTCTGGACTGGCTGATAACACCACAGATTTTTGCACTATTCTGACACTGAATTAATTGTAAGAGGGAAATTGTTTGACTTTGAATTGAATCCTCAAACACATCATGCCAGCCTCCACCGACAAAAATGCCATTATCCAGGCATTAATTACAGATTATCACCTAGAAACAGACCATACAGTTTAAGGCTGCCATTTTAATGGAAGGGAACCAAGTAGCGAATGAGAAAATGGACATTACTGTCCCTTAACTAACCATGGGCTTCCGTAAGCCAAGATTCTAAGCTTCTTTTACTTCAGAGAGAGAAGCTTGTTTCCACCCTGCACCTACGCGTCAGCCCTACTTGCCGCTACAGGAAATATTTGGGTTTCAAGCATTTACTGGGAAAGGAAAGCAGGAACAGGTAAAAGGATAATATATTTTGTTCTATGTTTGTGTGGCCCAGCTCAGCTAAAATACCCCAACACAAGTCACAACACCTTTGGGCAGAAACAGAAGGTGTTTCTTCAAGCACAAGCTGTAATTTCAGAACAATGTCTCTATGACCATCTTCCCAGAAAGTTAGGAGCAGCTGCTTTTAATTGACATGAACCTATTCATCACCCCAGTAACTGAGCACCTCTGTGCATCCCACTGAATTCATTCTCATAGGTTTTCAAACACAACTGACAGTCACACAAACAGCTAATAAACACCTAGAAACGCCTATTCTGTTAAAACTGAGCGCTCTCCTAATTTATAAATCCTGTTTGAAATGCCTCTCTGGGTTCAAAGAAGCAGAGAAAGCTTGACTAATTTACCTGGAGGTTCTGGCTGCCTCTAAGTCCAGCCCAACAACAAGGTGCTTCGTACCAGGAGAGATCAGCTGAGCTACAAAGGGAATAAATTTCACTGACTGTGCTTCGAACTACGGAAGCATTTGAAGGCTATGTAAGAATAAAGCACCTTTTCCGGCACACTCTCCTGAGCTGCTGCAGGTCCTGCCTAAAATACTCCAATGATACAGAGTTCACTGCCTCACCAGGCTTTAAGGTGCCACTCTCATGCCTCCTTCCACCTTCTGCAAGCCCAGGGTAAGAAATACCTCAACACCTGCTTGATATGCAGATCTACAGGGTACCTATTCATTCCCATGTAAGTGCAAAAAAAAAAAAAAATCTGCTTGTCTTAAAACTGAGATTTCCTCATGCTGCCAGTATCTCTACAGCCACTTCAGGAGTAGCCTGGAGGCAATTATAGGAAGAGATAAGGACAAAAAGATGAAATCCTTGCGAGTGAAAAAAGACTCAGAGGGAACCTACCCTAAGCACACAAGCCACAAGACAATGAGGACTATCTTTACACCCCTAACCCCCTACCGAAATCATTAGGAAGTTAGGATTTCAAATCCTCTGCTAGTTCTGTACCAGGATCCTTTCCTTTTACCTACAAAAACATTTTTCCCCAGCCATGGGATCTACCATGTAAAGAAGGGACACTCAGGTCGGTAAAGTTAAATTCTTTCTTACAAGAACCTTGGAATCAGAAGGCAGCGACACTGGCTTCTATTTACCAAGGTGATCATGTTACCTTCTTTGCCTAAAGTATGTTTAAATGAACGTTATTAGACTAAAGCTCAGCATAAATACATGTAATAGAGAGAAATGGTGAAGGAAAGACCACCGTGTGGTAGCAGACACATGCCAATAGAGACAGAACAGCACTCCACATAACCACATACTGTAATTCCTGAAAGCTGTTTACTTCTTCTAGTAGCAGGAGGGCGAAGTGACACATGATGAAATTAAAGAGTGAAGAACACAAATCCGGTACAAAACCAGGATTATGCTTCTGCATGGAAATATACTTTAAAAAAACACTGACTGGACTGCATTGCCCACTGAAGCATGATATGTCGGCCAGTCTCACAGGTGGGAGGTTGGACTCAAGGGATCCTCAGCCCAGGTCCATTCTGGCAATGCACATTCCAGAACTGCTCTGAGCTGCCCAGGCACTGGTTCAGAGGCTCTCCAGGGCAGACGCCGCTCTGTGTTCACATAGTAAAGAATAGCACCACACTTCTGCACAGAGCTGGGCTTGCCGCACACTCTTACAGCACAAATAAAAACGGTGCCCTGCTAATAGCCCAGTAATTCAGAAAACAGGCCTTGTTCTGAAGGACTAAAAAAGGAGAAAGATAGAGATCGTAGTTTTTCATACTTCATTACATCAGTCTCCTTCAAACTCACTTTCCTAATTTTTATCTGAGATTTTCATAATACAGTTTGGAAAAACGTGAATCATCAGCAACAAACTCTCTTGACTTGTGCTTACATGAACAGCCAAAACTAGCTGACCCAACAGAAGATACTGTGGCAGTCCAAGGAAATCTGCATCTTGAAGATGAAAAGGCTCAGACTGGACCTTATTTTTCTCCTAATATCTTCTAGATGGGGCCCCTGGGATTTCCTTTTGTCAGGGCAGTATGTTTTTCATAGGTGTGCAAGCAAGAAAGTCATAAACTAGCCAGCACAAAAAGGATCAAATAATTTTTTTTAACATCTGCCAGCAGAAATGCTGTCCCTTGACTGCTCAGTCCAAGCTTTAGAGCTGTCTTGAGAGTACTCAATTATGCTTTGGCCACATTCTTATTAGGATCACAGTGAACTGTTTGCCAGGGGCCTGAACTCTGAAAAATAACCCCCTCAAAACTTGCAAGCCCATTGTCATTGGCTCATTAGGTCTCAGACAAAGGGTGGGTCATAAACTGTATCCCTGAGCCACAACAAACTTTCAAGCTTCTTTGATCACAAGGCACTGTGACCATAGAACAGGTTCTAAACAGGATTAAATGTGGCAGAAGTAAGCCTTGGTAGTGCTTGCACAGCCACTCTACTTCCGAATCTGTTCTACTTCCTGGACACTTATTAAGCATCTTCCCAGTAAGTCAGGTAAGGGATGTTCCCTCTCATTTTGCTGACGGATATTCAGAGTTGGTACCGAGCAACTCGCCCAAAGGAACACAGAAGTCTGCAAATGAAGTGGCCTGAAAAAATCAAGTGTCCCACCTGAAAGACTGTCCATCTCTCCATCTCCTGTCATGCTCACCTGGGAAAGGGTTCCTTCCCTGTTTAGTCCATGCACTAAAGAGTGCTTTATGAAGCTTCATAAATAACAATTAAAAGCAACTTGGCTAAATTGCAGAAGTAAGGAAATACTGATTGGCTAAAACAAAGCTTTGTTTTGTCTTCAGCAGCTCATCTACAGCTGCTCGGCTCTGACTTGTCGAACTCTTGCAAAAATCATCACGTTTCCTCCACAGAGCTGGGGAGCCCTAGTCCCTGACAAGTATGGAGCACAGCATTTCTCCAAAATGTTTCAAGATGGTCCCTGCCCAAAGGGAGCACAGCCTAAATGGACATCAAATGGGTATTACTGTGGAGCAGAGAGAGGCACTGTGAGGGACTGAGACAGAATCAATCAACACCACAAGCACTTGAACTGAAGAACAGCATT
The DNA here is from genome assembly GCA_013400235.1 of Oriolus oriolus. Lineage (NCBI taxonomy): Eukaryota > Metazoa > Chordata > Aves > Passeriformes > Corvidae > Oriolus > Oriolus oriolus. The sequence continues at coordinate 13,934 of VXBT01011352.1, read as the reverse complement.
CCTGGTGTGACATCTTTGTGGGGAGCGCACTGTGCCTCCCCCTGTATGAAGACAAGACACCGCAGCTGCCCTGTGACATACATTCATATTGCTTTACCAAACTCCTAGAACTCTGACGCTTTGCTCACCAGAACACATTTCAACCATGAGGCCAGGTTCCCAATGGAGAAATGGTCAAAATTGGGATTAAAAAAGAAAAATTTAGACCTTTCCGAAGAGTGAATGGGCTCTGAATAGAAAGTTTCAATCTAGAAGTCTGGGTGCAGGGAAGAGCATATCTAAAAGCAGCATTAGGGAACAAAGGTGTGGTGTGGTTCTGGTCTTCTTGCAGTTTAAGGACTATGTAAGGTTAAGCAATGAGAACTGGACAAGAAATTCAAGGCTCTGCAGGTAGCTGTGATGCTCAGGGGCCTTTCACAATGGCTCCCCTCTTACCAGCTCCTGCCTTATCTACATTCTTTTTTCCCAAGTGACACATGGGAATGTGAGAAAATGAGTGCCCCAGAGGCTGCATTCGGCTTTCAACAGGCAACGGCGTCTTTATTGTCTGCAGCAGGCAAGTCTGAAAGGCAAGGAGCCACATGGACAAGTCATGGAGCAAGAGAAGCCTGCAGCCCTTGGGCAGACTGCAACAGGCAGGTCAGGCAGGAAGGAAACCGGCTCTTCCCAGCACATCTGTCTCCATCTCTGCCTAAGCGAGGAGAAGCTTAATTATCTCCTGCTGGAAAATAAAGGAGAAAAAGGGCCTGTCAATATCAGCCAGCTCAGACAGGAGCCTGAAAGACACAGGGGCAGCTTTTGCCCTCAACTCATGAAGGAGATCTGCGGAGACCTTTGCCTTGCAGCCCAGTGGCTGGAGCAGCTGCAGTGCTGGATTTAAGGGCTTCGAAAAGTGAACAGGTTCCAGCACATCAGCCGCTCACAGCGATTCCCAACGTCTCCACCGTCAAGGTAGCTCAGCCCCTCACTGCTGCTGAGAAGCTCCCTCTGCTAGAGCTCTTTTCAAGGAGCGGGGCGTGAATGTGCACACAGGATTGGTCAGTGCAGAGCTGCTCGTCTGCTAGTTCACAGCTTTCCATTTTGCACCTTCACATTGAGGCTTTACAGCATCTGTAAATCGGTGTGCTTGTGCCGAAAGGCATCCGTTTAGGAAGGGCAGGTTGAATGAACATGTCTGTTCCAATACTCTGGAGACATGAGGAATTTGAATCTTGAATCAGACCCAGGCAGCCACGGATGGAGAGAGTTTGTAATGGGCTGTTGCTGGGAAGGCAAATGCCAAGGCAGCCTCAAGCACTGGAAGTTAGATCCAATTTTGCATTTCAACACGGAGGAGCTCAAAGAAACTATCTTTCACCTGTGACAGTGTTTATGAGCAGTACGTGTGTTGACTTTTTCCAGACAGGATTTAGCTCCAGCTGGCAGAGCTGCACCCATAAAGGATGAACCTCTTACCCTGTGCGGGCACGTGTTTCCCTGCAAAGGGAATCCTGAGGTGCTGATCACCAGGCCAATCCAGACACTTCGCTGCCTGACGCCACAGAAGCTTTCCCTAGTTACGAACTGCGGAGCAGAGCCAGGCAGCAGCCAGCGAAAGAGACCTCACACTGTCAGCCCTTCTGAACGAGAGATCCATGCCTGGCCATTTAATGCATGGATTACGGTATCTGGCGTCATTGATACGTGAACCATGCTCCTTCTTGGCCCGTGTCCTTACAGCAAGCTAATTATTTCTTCATTAGACTTCACAACTCCATCGGTAGTTTTCCCAACGTATCTACTAACTTGGGTCCAGAATACTCAGGATCTCAGTACCCAGGGAGCAAGATATACTCAGTGTTGCAAGACTGGCTGCCCTGGCAGCCATGAAGGCTTGTCTGTGGAAATGTCTGTGGTGGAAGGTGTAAGACATTTCTCAATTTTCCATTCAACCCACCTAAAGCTGAACAGAGGTGGAAAGGAGTAGCAAAAACCAAGTGCCAGCTGACAAAACTGTTGTCCCTAACAGCAGCCACTAGCCCACAGCCACTCTGCAAAGCAGGGCATCTGCACACAGCCCCGACTAACCCTGTGAACCTCCTCCCAGCTGCACCAGGCACATGGGGAATACAAAAATGAAAACAAAACCCCACAGCTTTCACCTCGATATTATTGTCAGGAGCGGATTTAAGTGGATGTTGTAGATAGGGAAGTACCCCCTGATCTAGCAAGAGCTCACCTGTACACGTCCTCTTGTTTTCATGCAGTGTGTAGCCAACCCGGCAGCTGCAATAGTAGCCCCCCACGTAGTTGTGACAGTGATGACTACAGAGGGGTTTACTATCCAACAGCTGTTTGCACTCATCGATATCTAATGGGCAAAGCACAGAATCAGGCAAACAATACATTTCAACAAAATGTTCTCTCAGTCTCAGCCACTCTGTGTTTTGTGAGGTTGGTCTTTGGTTGCTGTGCCCCTCTGCATCTGCTTCCGTACAATGAGACCACCTTCTCCCACCCCACACCAGCAGCCTCCAGCTATGAGAGCACAGGGAAGCACCAACCCCATCATAGCTGCGGCTCTTCCATCTACAAGAGGGGCCAGTCTCTCACCTTCAGCAGCATAAAAGGCCTCAAAGCCTGTGAACCGTTTCTCATTGGAGTAATCAGACCGAAACACCACCACGAGGTGGTTGTCGACGGAGGTGTACGTCTTGTTGCCCGGAGCCTCCTCAGTGTCTGTACTGTCCGTTCCACACAGCATAGCCAAGGTCTTCCCACCAGAGCTCAGCTGCAAAACAGGCAGACAAATCCACCAGGTGAGCACAGAGCATTGAGCTTCCCAACCTGCTTTTATGGCTGGAAAAACATGTGTTTAACGGTGTGAGGAAAGAAGCTTGGATGCTTCTGGAGGTCAGTCCACGTCCAAGGACAGATAAGAGTAGATTTCCCCTGTTCTCTGTGACTTAAGACCATAATTGGGTCTCCCTTTCTCCTTTCAGAGGTCCTGACAAAGCTGTGATGCCAGCCATGCTTTGTTTATAATACTCCATTAACTTGGCGCTCTCAGTGACAATCAGATCTTGGTAAAGCCAGAGACAACTGGGGTGAAATGGTTTCACACTTTGACAAATTCAAATGTATAGAAAAAGGTGTCCTTAAACAAGTGACTCCCTTGCTCTGTGATGCACTTATTAGAGTTCCAGCTCTTCATTTATCTTTAATGCAAGGGAAATGTTCTGATACATGGGGTTTATGTTGGGCATGGTAAAGAGGGAGCTGTGTACTACACACCTACCAGAAATTGATACTCCGTCCTACACAAAGGAAAGTACGTGAAGAACAACAGACATTTGGGGAATGGGAGCAACTTGCCATATAAAACCATGGAAATGAGATCTTTCTAAGCGGGAACAAGGCTGCCTGGTTTGGTTCAATCAGATGCAAACTGGGTTTGCATACTGCCCGTGCACACAGCTCCTTCCTTATTGTACATCAAGCCCACCCAAGTTACAAAAGGAGTGCAGAGGTAGCACGGCCTCAAATCAGTGACAGGCCCCCCCGGACCAGAGCACACGCATCTTTCAGGGACACTGCTGCTCACCCAAACACTTCCCCAAGGCAGTGTCTTTGTTCCCCTTCCTGAGGCTGTTTCTCACATTATCCAGCAAACTCACCAAAGCAACTGCTGCTCTGAGTGCCCGCTCAGACGAGCTGACAGTGTCTTGTTTAGACTATTGCTTACATTTTATGGTCTCCCATTATAGCCTGTGTCAAGCACTACTTGTTAATTTAAAACACTGTAACATTAGCAAAATGCTCAAATGTTGTTTCGGGCAAAATTTCAAACCTTTTGCTTTCACGACTGAAGAGCATCAGAATTTTCTGAGCACAAGCATCTCAAGTTTCAGATGTTCCAACGTGACAACCAGATCTGCTTCCGGGTCCCGTGGGCCTCAATAAATACATAATTTAGAAACCAGCTGAGCCTGAACTTTACAAGTAGGCTAAAATCAAGCGCTGGCAAAGAGTTACGCTGGTTCCGCACTTGCCTGGGATCACATAAACAGAGTTTTTAACAGCTGCGCCTGCTACACCTTACCCCATCCTACACATACCTTCACATAATCATATTCACACAGGTAGGACAATTCCAGGTTGAAATGGGTGAAGTAAATGCGGACAGAATATCCTTTGGGGACAGTAATATTCCATATTTTCTCCTTGTGATTTGGGTAGACCTTTGGGAAGTTTGGGGATGTGATCCTCCCATACATTTTCTGTGGCACAATGCTGCTCCTTACTCCACTGTACAGCACAGCCAGCAAGACAAACAGCCTGTGTCAAAGGGACAGAGATTAACAGAGAAAGAGTGAGCATTAGCTTGGATCATACCCCAAAATCAACGCATCCTAGTTGCCCAACTCGATACCAAATCAGGTCACTCAGCTGAAACCTTCATGCCCAACAGCCTTTTCACCTAATAATGAAAGCAGTTAAGAGGTATCAGTGGGGTCGCTGTAGTAACAGCTAAACAGGACGAGCCTCATGCTCACGCCTTCTAGACTCTGCACAAAGACAAGTGGACAGAGGAGCTGGAGATGGCCCTGTGACTGCACTCACCTCATTCTGATGCCTTCCTGTCTGAGCCTGTTCTGCTCTGAGCCTCGGGGAAGGAGTCCCTCCTCGTGTATTTGCATTTGGGGGTGGATGTATTTATCGTGTGTGCTCTGCTGTGTTTGTCTGGAAGTTGAACCCATATGTTTATCTCCCTTCCACCCCCTTCAGCCTGCTGAGTTCCGGGAACAGCAATCACTAAAAACCAGGCTTGTGTTCAGGCTTCAGTCAGTGACAGGGAGAGGCAGGCAGAGATGGAGCGGATGGATTAGGAATGCTGCAGGCTCTTGGAGGGAACCATAATATCACTGCTCTGTGGGAAGGCAGGCAGTGGGAGGAGGCGGCTCCAGACAGTGTCTGCCCTGGTGAGCAAGGGGAGCTGGGCAATGCTCTTTCCCTCTAAACAACTGATCCACATTTACTGCTAATGCAAGCAGCATGTTACTGGAAGTAGCTCCTTCCATTATCAGAGCAGGAAGGTGTTGGAAACAAAATAATGGGGCACATAACAGGATTTTAGAATAGTGATGGGTCCGGTTGGATGGTTCTTTGTAACGGGACAGAAATACTTAGGGGACATAACACTACGGTACACACAGGCACCACTTTCAGAGATGCCAAAGTCTTCCCGTTCTCAGCTGCAGATTTTATTCCAGTGCTTGTGGCGACTGAAACCTACTCCATGCCTTCTTCATACGCACAGATTCCTTTTTATCCGGCCCATCCCGGAACACCCATAAGGTAAAAAGGCACGCTTCAAAAATAATTCAAATTTCTTTTAAACATTTGTGGATCCACACAGGGATTTCACACTGCCCAGGGAATTCATCTGGGAGAGCAAACACTATGGGACATAAAGCTTTATTAATTCCCCTGCTTGCAGACCGCTTCTTTCCAAATCAGCATTTAAGTTTCCCACAAAACTCCTATTCCAGCACACATGGAGATAGGCCTAATATATAGAGGGTGAAAACCCAGATATACTAAAGCTGAGCCTAGGTCCATCTCTTCCCGGATGAAAATGGACAGAATTGGAAAACTGATCTGCAGCAGGGAACAGACTGTTGCATTGCACATGCAGGAAATTTGTCCCGAGATATCCCGTAATCAAGCGGACACCTTTTCAACAGCCAAAAATCATTACCCCGGGCAGTGAAGCTGGTGCTGGCAGGAAAGCAGGAGTTATTATATGAACGAAACTAAGGCCAACAAACCATTCCGCAGACTGCAAACAGAAAACACCATTTAATAAAAGTGAAGGAGAAAGTACTAGCAGTAATAATTGTGTAGCAACAATACCTACAAGCATGGCTAATGGACAAGAACCAAGAGGGCACTGACTTTTCCCATGGCCCACTGGCTGCTAAAATGATCCTGTCAACAAGATAGATGTGGACTTCATACTATCTGGAAATGAGGGAAGAGACAGAAAATTTTGGAAAAAAATCAATCCATGCCTGACTGAGCTGCTGCCTGATTCCCACAGGCATAAATACTTCCAGAAGCATCCCACGTAAGGCTTCCTGCTCAGATCAGTAGCAGAGGAATGGAAAGACAATTCTGATCTTAGGTCTGAAAAGTTTCTCACAGCCCAGAATTTGCTGAGTGCCCCGAAGCTGATAGCTGCTGCCGAACACTGAAACAGGACAGCTGACTTAATAAACTGTAGTGCTGGAGCCTGAGAAACTGAACACTTGGTGCACACATTTGGCTTTCCTCTGGCACGGTCTCTGGAGAAGCACCTGAGGCGAACAAGGCTAAAAACACTGCCCCTGCTTCTTCGCCTAGAATCCTCTCACCTCCAAAATGCTGCTGGGAATTAGCTCACCAGGTGCATCAGCATTTTGGGAGCACTGATAGCTAACCCGTCCCCACAGATGCTCTTCCTGCCCACAATTTCCCTTCGGCACAGGACTAAGCCAGATCAAAGGCTGAGCGGACCTCATCCACATTACTGCAGCTTCCAGTGCCCTGTGACTTGCTGAGTTACCGACCCACTTCAGGAAGTTTGGGTGTTATCTGAAACCACAGATGCCTCCTGAGAAGTTTGCCCAGCTGTCTTCTTGCGCTCCTGTCTCCTTCCATGCTGAGAGCTGACTGAGGTAGCACAAAGGTGACCCTCATTCTCAACAGAAACACCAAGCTAAGGTTTAGAGAAAGGACTTACCTTGGAAAAAAAAAAAAACTTCTGTGGAATGGAGCAATATGGAATGACACAGAGATACTGCAGAGACCTCATCTGAGCCCATACTTTCCCTCAGACCCTGTACAGTCCCTCAAAATATGCTTTTACTACTCTACACTGAGGACTGTCAAGGCAAGTTTTCAAATTGCTCCTGTGGCAACAGTGAGTGCAGACAGCCAAGTCAGACACATGAATAAATCAGCAAGAGCAGAGCTGCTCAGCCAGCACAGTGCCTCAGGCTGGTAGCACTAAGATCCAGAGACCTGACCTCCACTTTTCCTGCAAACCTAGACAGTAGCAGAAACTAACCGAAAAACTGAGAAGGCTGAGAAGCAACTGTGCAGGGCTGTCACCAAAGTGCTGTGAGATTCAGGCTACGTCACAGGGTAGCTCTTCAGTTCAGATTCCCCTCTGATCTCAAGTTCTGAAACTGCAAAAATGTTACCTGAGGTAGGTTCTGCCAAAGCTGTGTTCCTACTGAAAGAGTTTAAGCTGTGACAGACGCTGAGATCCTCTAAAAATGAAATCAATATAGCCCCACTCTCCATTTAATCAAAAAAGTCCCAGACAGCTCTATTCTCAAACGGACCATGCAAAACCACAGTGCCTCTGAAAATCAGCTTGTGCAGGGTACAAAACCACCTCTGGGCCTTCGAAAGGCATCTCCTGCGTTTTGACAGCAATGCCACGAAAAGCACCGTAAAAACTGATTGCTGTTTCAGGTACGATGAACGGCACAGTGAGCATCCGAACGTGCCTCCAGATCTGAAACATGGGTACAGCGCCAGAGCAAGAGGCCGGTTAACGAATGAAGGAAAATCATGCACAGCGCCGTCATCTAAAAGAGCAGAGCTGTCCCTGCGTCAACCGGGAGAGCAAATGAGCGCAATAGCTGCTCGCTGTGGTCCCTGAAGACATTGCTCCCCACTGCCCCTTCTTTTTCAAACGCCAGCTGCCTCTGCAGAGCCCCTAAGAGTTTGCTCGGATGCTTGCTGTTCCGTGGCTAAATCACATCCTTCTGCACTGAGGGGTTCAGAGGTCTAGGGGAAGGAAATAAAGCAGAGGAAAAGATGCTCTGTTTCCTCGTTACAAATCAAATAGCGTGACTGACATCAAAAGACAAGCACACACACGGAGCAAACAGAGCATAGAGTGGGGCAGGGGGAAGAGCCTGGTCGCTGTGAAACAGGAAAAAAATAATCTTGCCAGGGGAAAAACAGCAGGCAGAGAAAACTACTGCAATGGGGCAAGATACTTTGTTCACTTAGGGCAGGCCTTCCTCCTTGCCGTGCTGTCTACCGCTACCTCATTGCTGTACGCTCTGTTTGCAAAGACAGACTCGAGTCGCTACAGAGGGCTATGGAACATTTCTCCAGCAGCAGAAAACCCGCTGGCCTTGGCCTCTCTACCCTGCACGTGCTAATTTTCAAAGGACAGCCAATGCAATTCTACAGCGTCATCCTCATCCGAAAGCACTCGGATCTGAGCTCAGATTGTCAAGGAAGATCGACGACTCTGAGGTAAAGATACTGGTTGATAGTTTTACTCCTCTGGCACGACCAGAGCATTCAAAAGCAAAGAAGACCATCAGCAGCAGCAGGACCGGTCTCAGGCTGGAAATGTGAACTCTCTAGGAGCACCACAGAGCTCAGAGTGCAAAGCACACACAATTTATACATCATGCGCATGTACATACTGAAAATGATAATGTGTAATTGCATGCATAAGTTCTGTTCAGCTGCAGAATCCAACCCATAATTTTCACCTATGCCAGACCATCTCAACCACTGCACAGATGGTTGAGTGGTTGAGATGGTCTGGCATAGGTGAAAATTATGGGTTGGATTCTGGATGGGTTGGATGAGTACTTATGCACATGACTATACAAATTCCAGGGCAAACCCCTGCACTGCACACACACGCTCCCCCTTGGGAAGAGAGCATGACACAAGTAAGAGATGATGGTCGCACTACTCTGCCTCCTCCTAGAAAAAACTCCCACTCTGCCATGGAGAAGGCAGCATAAGAACTGCATAGGCCAGAATCTCTTCTCCTCTTCTCCCTAGTCCCATCACCCTGGCTCTCAGAAACTGAAAGACCTCCCACAGCTACTGTCTCGCTCCTGACCACATCTTTGGTAGCTGCAGCATGTCTCCTGGACTGGCTCCAAGCATGTTACTTCACTGGAGCAGGTGTTCATGCTGGGAGGAGAATTTAGTTACTAGTTGGATGCAGCTAGAGCCAAAGCTATGAAATAGTGCTGTCTTCTCTCCAAGCAAAGATGCTCTGCATGTTCCAGGAACAGCCAACACACTTTCCCTGGGTAAACCAGTCTCCAAACAACCAAGAGGGACAAAGGGGATGGGTGAGTAACACATTCGGCATGTATCTCGTCCAACGTGAGGTCTCAAAGCAGAGGAGGCAAATTGCGGGTCACAACAAAGAGAAGCAAAAAAAAAATATGACCGATCTCTGTACCAGAGGACACAAAACCCAATCCAGGATAAGCCCATCAGGAACTCGCTACCGTGAATAGAGTGAGACTAATGAAAAGCCTCCTCTGAACCTGTTGTAGCCTCATTCAGCAAGCAGCTTGGCCCTGCAAAGTAATTAGGAGATTTTTCAGCTCCCAGAACGGCCCCCAGGAATCAAAATCTCATTTAGAGACAGCAGTTTGGGGTTACACACCTGTCATGATGACTGGAAGGCCTGGAAAATCACTTGCCAGCTTAGAAAAAGCCATTAGCATGTGCATTTCCTCCAGGCAGAGTCTCCAGCAAGAGGATCCACTCGAGCAGTAGCCTCTCTCCAAAACCATTCTTTCTCACGGGAGAACTGCAAAGCAAGTTTGGCAGAACCATATCCATCTCCTGCTGGAGTTTCCATGTAATCCTCCACTGTTATATCCTTTCTTAAATAAAGCTTAAACCAGATTCTGACCAGAACCAGGCTCTGCCGAGTGAAGCCACCACCACTAAGTTTGGAATGAAGGCTTGGTTTTCCAAAGGAGGGGAACCCAGGCTTCACCTTCCACACCAAACCACAGCAGACAAGGTACTGTCAGCTGAGAGCACGAAGTCTGCCTTTGGAAGCCAGAATTTGGCTGCTGTCTCTATTTCCACCTCCCTTTCATTTGTTCGTTCTTTCACGACTGCTCTTCCTGTGCATGTATGTGCACCGATTAACACTGTGAAGAACTGTATTCACCTCCCAAATGTCTAACTTGCTGAGACTGGAGGAGACAGTAAATTCCTGAGGCTCCCCCCAGCTCAGGAAGAGGGAGAAGCTGACAAACATGCTGAAGAATAGGCTTGAACAGCATCAGGATTGGCAAATTCATTAAACCAACTCGCAACAGGTTCCTTGTCCATATATAGATCCAAATGCATTTTCTACTCCCCCCCGTTCAATTCAAAAACATTCTTCCCCATTTCTCTTCCCCTGCAATTGTCCATAACCTCAATTTTTTGTAACAAAAAGGCTATTACCCCACTAATCTAGACAAACGGTAAAGGCAGTGCAAAGCATTTCCAAAAACAGAGCTACTGCTCAGACATGAAAGAGTTAGTGTGATACATTGAAATGGACAAACCTTCCCTCTGGCTACATGCCTCACTGAATACACACAACCTCATTCCTGCCTTGGAGAAAATAAAATGAAAGCGTGTTAGAGCCAACAGTCGCATCAATCAGAACCTGTGCATTAAAATGCCGGTAGCACTCCACTGAAAAAAAAAACCAATCCTGCAAAGCAACCAGCTGTGCTAAGTTTCGCTGACCACCTCAACGAAATAAAATGTTTTTCCCAACTATTCCAAATTGCTCCCCCTTCAAAGAAATCTGGGTTTGCTGCCTGTTCTCTCTTTGGAGGAGAAATTAGGGAAACCTTCTAGGTACTAGGTACCTTCTAGATGTATTCTAGACATCCCTTCTCGACTAGGTACCTTCTGGGTGTCTTCTAGATGTTAAGAACACTGGCCTTATTTATCTTATTTTTAAGGCAGGAGTGTCAAATCTATTCCTGCCCAAAAGAACTGGAAGTATCCAAACCAAACGCTGTCTTTCAGTCTAGACATAAGCTCACTTTTGCCAAAATTCCATCCCAAAGCTCTTGTCTCTTGCCCTAGAGATAAAAGAACCCCCAGGCCCAACAACAATCCCGTCAAAATGCAGGGCAAGACTTCTGCGCTGTACGGACGTCTTACTCCTCAGTTGCTCTGGCTGATTTTGCTTCTCTCACAGAAATCTTTGCAAAGCCATGCAAAACACCCTTTGATCCCATGTCCTTTTGTTTTGGGTGATGTCAAACACTTGAATTTGAGTTGAGATTACTATTGCTTCACAGAGAACTTTAACTCTGTCTTTCAGTTGAGTGGGACACTTACCTGGTTTCCTTCTCCTCGCTTTTCAGGACTGTGAAATCACATCGCTGAAGTTTGGCCAAAAGTCGTGACCAAAGCTTGAACAATAGAGTGAATACGCAAAAAGAAAATAGCAGGTTTTAAATAGAGTTTTCAACAAAACAGCATTAAACGGAAGTATCACAAAGGAGGATGAGCTCCTGCCAACACAGCACTGTATTCTGACTCAGAAAAATCTGCCTTTCAGAGATAGGCAGAGCTATACCCTGGCTGCACAAAAACAAATGTTCAGGTGTTGTCACTCAAGTACTCCCCGGATTAAGAAGTTACCTGACTGCTGCAGGTGGGCGATTACAAACGCGACTCTTTCACACCTGTTGGACATACTGCCATGCCTGATTTTACTTACTAACAGCCGGCCCATCACTTGTTGAGTCTCAAAGCTGTATGCAGAAAAAGCCTACTAGGAAGTGCTGACATGCCCTGGAAGCACTGGGCCTGCTGGCAAGCGAGAGGAGACTTGGCAGAGGCTGTAGCCCTCCCATTTAAAATTAGGCACAGAGTGTACGAAAGTATGTCCTAATTTGCCCCAGCTATAATATTTGTCAGTGATTTCCAGTAGCCACCAGTCACTCCGCTGCACCACCGCTCAGCTCCACCGTAAAGGCAAACAAAATTATTTGGCTATATGCTGAGTAAACTTTGCACAAGGACACGGGATCTAACCAAATTTCAACCTGCGTGCCAAGACGCTCACTCAGCTGAGCTCTGAGCCCCCTTAGCTAACAATTAAAACTAGAAGAAGAAGGTCTTTTGGGTCAAAGTGAAAGTATTTCAGGTGCGCCCACGTGGGGCAGACAAAAGGGAAACGGCCTTGCTACGGCGCGTGTTTATCTGACGTGGGAAGAGCAACGCAGACCCACCGAGCCTCCAGCACTTCACAAGGTCATTGCACATAATTTAAGTGTTCGGCTGGAATCTCCTGAACCCCAGTAAAGAATCTCTGGGGAAGGGAAGATACCCTGTTTGATGTATGATAGGGAAGTAAGGAGGGAGGGAACTGAGCCAGAGCGTTAGCGCAGCTGGAGGAATTGTTCTTGCTGAAGTCAGATTGCTCCAACTTGTCTGTTAGCCTCTGCCTAGCAGCACTGTAATGATGCAAAATTGCAGCTGACAGATTGGTGCCGAGAGTTTGTCTCATTGAGGCTACTGCATGTGGACGGGCCATTATTCTTTCAATTTTGGTCTGTGATGCCTGTTAACATACATTAGGCTTTTCCATATGGTGCTTTTTAGCCTGGTGTCTAGGGCAGCTGCCTGGGCCTCTGCCCCCACCCACGTGCTCAGACCCTGGCTAATGAAAATGGATGATGGCCCCAGCTCAGTAACGGAACACAGATGGACCAAATGGTTTTTCGCTTTGAAACGTATTTTCATTTAAGAAAGTCTCCGCAGAGAGTGAACTTCCTATCCTTGTATCACTCTAATATTCCCCCCTAATACATTGCAATCTTCACACAGGTGAGGAATTTGCAAGTTGTAAATTTTCAGTTTAGCTGGATCCGCAAGGCTACAGACCAATGTCCTGTTCTAGTGCTGCTGTTCTGCTGATGGCCTTGAGATGTTCTCTCACTTTGCCTTTCTCCCAGCTCACCTCTTCTACTCATACTGAAAGATCTTCAGTGTGAGAAGCTGTGCTTTCTGGGGCAGCTTAAAAGGTCTGACAGGCTGCTGAATTAGCCTCAGCAGGACTGTACTGCCTCCTGCAACACAGATAGTAATGTTAAATCAAACAACAGCTTTACTGTAATGAAAGCCTTGTTCAGACACAGGAAAAGAAGCTTCCACAGCCATCATGAGAACACACGACTGAGGGTAGCATGCAACAGGCATCGAAATCAGGGGTCATTTTCCCAGGAGGACTCCTCATTCTCCAATTTATTCTTCTTGTTAGTAATATCTGTATTCCAAGAACAAACGGGCACAAGTAGAGTCAAATTTGCAGAGAAGAGTCGAACACTGACACGTAACTTGTGGGAAACCGAGCCCGTGGGAGCCGTGGGTGTCTTAGGGCAAGTGTCCTGTGTCTGTCATCAGTGTAATTTACAGCCCAGCATTTCACAGGCCTCCTAAGCTAACTTGCTCTTGGTGGGCAGCCTGGGACAGCTCACACCCAATTCCACACAGAATGGACAAGACTCAGTCGTGGCCTGCCTGGCCACAGTGATCTGGGAAGCCACACAGAATGAGCTCCCCTTTGCTGACTGCTCTGGTGGCCCATTTGTTCTGTGGTACGCACTCCAAGAGACGGAGTTCCTTTGAGCTCTGTGTCTGTACTCCGCACTGGGAAATTCTCAAGGCTCGTGAGGCTGCCTCCAGCTTTTCTAAAGTGCTCCTTGGTATTTATGGTTTCTGTCCTTGTGCTAAGTATTTTCAAATAATTTGGAAATAATCCCCTTAATGCTAGCGCAGTGACAATGACATCTCATTTACCAGGTAGTCCATCTTCCCAGACAGGTGAAGCCTAGTTAAATGTCTCTGAGGGACAGGGCAAGTGTCTGTACGTGCTCGTGTGAAAATGGGATGGGACTCAGGAAAACGATTCTCCTTGAATCCTTCAGCCTTCATTTACGATTTCTCTTTTCAGCGCCAGCTCTGGTTTGTGGGCTGCCACTCAGAGGCTGGGAAGCTCTGCAGCCACAACTGACCAGCTGTCTGAACGCGGCTTCCAGAGCAGGAAACATATTAACCTGTCTCCGCCCCTGCCTAGATTCTGCAACTGATACGGGTTT
>VXBT01011343.1:903712-924565 GCA_013400235.1 Oriolus oriolus | reverse complement strand
CAGCGCGGTCCGCACGCCTCGCGCCCCCCGGCCCGGGCCGCCCCCAGCCCCGCCATCCCCCGGCCCGGCCCCGCGCACCCTGCATGATGTCGCGGAACTGGCGAAAGTCACGGTTGCGCCCGGAGCGATAAGCCTCTATGGCCCGGTGGAAGTAGAACTGCAGGACCCAGCCGTTCACGGTCTTCTCAGGGAGCGCCGCCATCCCGGCCCAGTCGGGGTCGGGGTCGGGGTCGGGCTCCCGTTCCCGCTCTTGCCGCGCCGCCCGCCGCGTCGCCATCCCGCCAGCACCCAGCGCGCCGGAAGTGACGACACCAAGGCTGCACCCCCGNCGGCGGGAACGGGCGGCGGGAAGGGTCCGTGCGGGCCGGGCCCCGGCGGGAACGGGCGGCGGGAAGGGTCCGTGCGGGCCGGGCCCCGGCGGGAACGGGCGGCGGGAAGGGTCCGTGCGGGCCGGGCCCCGGCGGGAACGGGCGGCGGGAAGGGTCCGTGCGGGCCGGGCCCCGGCGGGAACGGGCGGCGGGAAGGGTCCGTGCGGGCCGGGCCCCGGCGGGAACGGGCGGCGGGAAGGGTCCGTGCGGGCCGGGCCCCGGCGGGAACGGGCGGCGGGAAGGGTCCGTGCGGGCCGGGCCCCGGCGGGAACGGGCGGCGGGAAGGGTCCGTGCGGGCCGGTCCACAGCCGAGTCCCTGGGGGCCCGGGAGCAGCCCGCTGCCCATCCGACGGGACCGAGAGCAGGGAAACGCCCGCCTGTAAGTGCTGAGACCCCCGAACGAGTGTCTCACCTGAGCAGGCCTGGGTGTGTTAAACTCATGTCACCCGAACCTGGCAGTGCCACCCTGCCAGCGCAGGGTTTTTGCCTTTATTCTCGTCTCCCAAACGACCCCCACGCTCCTGTTCTCTGTGCTCCAGCCACCTACCAATCCCCCTCACCAGGAACAGCAAACCAGGTCCCCTGGGCAGGATTTTAGGGCATAGATTGTCCCACAGTCACTCAGACTTGAGGTAATGAATTAGAAGTCCTGTCTTCCCTGTGATCCCGCTGATAATTCGCAAGCTGAACTGGTGCCCGGAGGTGAAGGCACTGGCAAGCAGATCCTCGGGATCATGAGGTGGTTCTCTGCCACTCTGGGGTGTCCTGCTTGGACACGTGTCTCCTCGGCCCAGGGAACATCCCCACCACTGTCCTGGAGGCTCTCTCACCTGAGATGGAAAAGCACGTGAAAATTCCTCTAGCATGAGGTGATCTGGGATCCTCCCTTCCCTCTGCCCCAGGCCAGGGGAGGAGGAAACACACATGGGAAAAATCCGCGTGTCAGATGGAAAACAGAAAAACTGGGAGGGATTTTTATTGGCAAACAAAGGAAGATAAAAATAATCTGTGCGAGGCAGAGGAGTCACCTGGGGCGGGGGGACTGCCCTGAGGAGCAGGGTGGGAGCAGGACACGGCATGGCCACGCTTGGAATGTCATGGGGGGTGCTCGGAAGGAGGCGAGGAGCAGCACCGACAGCTGCTTCCTGGGCTGAGGGGAGGCCACTGAGTGCCGTGCTCTGGGTCAAATGCTGTTCCATGTGGAATATTCACGGGCAAAGTTGTTTTGCTCTTTCTCTGTCACAAGATGCAGGGGGAATTGCCAGGGTGAGACCCCAGAATTTCAGCACTGTCCCCTCAGTCCAGGGAGAGGCGGATCAGCCCAGTGACAGTGTGAGACCAGTCACGCTTAGAGCCCTTCAGACACTGCCTTTGCTCTCCCGGCCAGAAACTTCCGTGTTTGTCAGGGACCCCGGTAACTTCTGCCCCACCGTCCACACAGCTCTGACCAGATGTGCCAGCCACTCCAGCACATCCCATCGGCCCTGTATGACTTTTAGGGTTATGAGTAATTCCATTCATTTTTGCACAAAGATCAGGAAAGAGAGTCCTGGAGTCCTCTCCCGAGGGAAGCAAAGAAAGATTCCTCTCTGAGACACGAGGATAAAGCCACTCGAGGGCCACCTGCCTTCTCCAAGCCAGGTTTCACTTGGGAAAAGCTTCCTTAGCCTCCTGTTTCTGCCTCCTGTCCGTGTCCCTCTGGGCTGCCATCTCCTCCTCCAATGCCCTCCCGGTGAAGGTGTCAACCCTTCGGATGTTTGGGAGATCATCTCCCACCCTGTCAGACGGATTTGCTTCCCGTGAGATCCACAAGGTCTCTGCAGTTCCTGGGAGGGTGTGGACAGGGTGGTGACATGACAGATGTCACGAAAGGAGTGATCCCCCCGGCAGAGCCGGGAGCTGGAGAAGGTGACAATTCCCGACATGCTTCTGGAGCTGGGGAGGGCACAGCATTGGCACCCCGATCCAGGCTTCCTTCCCGCACAACTGCAGGGCCTGCCTGAGCCAAGAGTGTGTTAACAGCACCCAGGATTGGAAAACAAGCCTGGAACTGTGAATTCCAGAGTAAATACAAAAATAAACCCGCTGGTTGGCTCTCTGAACCGTCTCTGATAAATGAAAAGGAAGCAGGACCAGGAATGCCAGTGGCCTCACTATCCAGTTTCCCTCAGTCCTCATGTAGTGTCATTATCAATTTTTCAGGAAAAGCTTTGGAGTTCCACGTGCCAAACAAAACACTGGGCAGGAAGGCACAAATTGCAGCCGTGCTTGTGCATTTGAGCCTCCCCTCACTGATTTATGGCTTTTGATGAAGTGATTACAGATGAAAGAAAATATTCCAGGGAACAGGATCTGCATGTTGCCGCGGTCTCGTGCCTGTCACATCCTTCTGGAGGAGTTACAGCAGGAAACAGAACAGGAAAATCACCAGGGCCCTGGTCACCAGGCTCTGCTCTTGCTGTGCTGGAGCACCAGACAGGACAACAACTCCCAGAGAAGCTGTGACTGCCCCTGGATGCCTGGAAGTGTCCAAGGCCAGGTTGGATGAGGCTTGGAGCAGGCTGGGATAGTGGAAGGTGTCCCTGCCCATGGCAAGGAGTGGAACTGGGGGGCTTTAATGTCCCTTCCAAGGCCATTCTGGCCTTAGAAAGGCAGTGGAGAGCCACAGAAAACCAGGGAGCAATGGAACAGAGGACAAGGGAAATGAGGAGGAGGGTGATGAGATCCCTTTGAAAATCCACAGAGACACCTTCCAGGCATGAGGGATGGAGAGAAGGAAGCACAAAGGCACTTATTAAGAAACCCATCAAATAGATTGTAGAAACTCTGAACCAATCTGAGCAAAGGTAACTCTTCTGTTACTAACCGGGTCAGGCAGGGAAGGATTTAGAAGGAACGACATTGGTTTGGAAAGGTGCCAAGAAATGAGCTGCCTGGGCACAACAAGGAGCTGGAAACACTTCCATGTCAGAGGATCCTGGGCTCCACACAGAACCAGGGAAACAGCCCTGATGACTGGGAAAAGGTGGACAGAAAGGATCGAAAGAAGCAGCACCTCAATATTTAATATTTAATATTGATTAGGTGACTGTGGAGAGGTTTCAGAACAGGCTGAGCCTTTAACATCCCAGTATCTGGGTAGGTGAATGCATGCACTTGCCCAAATAGAGAGCTTCACTTGAGCTCCCTTTGGGATGCAGAGGGATTTGTGCCCTGCCCAGCCGTGAGCCCGCTGCACTCTCCCTGCGCACGTTTAACCTTTAGCCAGTGCTGGTCACAGTTTAGCACTGACAGCACGGCGTTTCTGCCTCCTCAGCAGTTGTTAAACAAACACCCACTGCCCAGCTTTGTACCTGCGCCACACGTGCAACGAAATAAATTCCACAAATGCCAGTTCATAGAGGGAAACCATCGGGTTCATGAGCTCCTCGGGTCCCTGAGCTTCTAAACGGCGTCTGACCCTGCCGCTGCTGCAGGGAGGAGAGGATTACCCAGCGCTTCTCATCAGACCTGAATGTGAACTTTGCTTTGGAACCTGGGAAAAGTCAGGACCTGGGGATGTGCTGCACCTCCACCGGCTCGGTTTAAAGGGCTGCGGGATCACACCTATTTTATATACACTCAGGAAGAACCAAAAAGGAACAGTGGGAAAGCGGAGGGCAGGATGCTGACGGGCACCGCGCTCTCCGGTGGCACGGGGGTAGCAGGGTGGCTCGGAGCCAGTATCGGGGGAATGGGGGCCGAGGGAGGGCCCGGGGCTGAGGGGACCGGGCCCGGTGGATTCGTGTCCGCCCGGTCCCGGTGCCGCCTCAGAGGCGACGCTCGCGCGGAGTTTCCCGCCTTTCGCCCCGGCCGCTCCCCATTGGCCCACGCTCTCCACCGCGCACTTCCATTGGCTGCGCCGGCCGCGCCCCCCTCTGGCTCGCTTCCTATTGGCTCCCGGGCACGGCCGAAACCACGCGGGGCGTTGCCATCGCTACGGCGGCCGGCGCGGGTCAAGCCGCGCGTTCCGCGGAGCCGCACCGGACAGCATGGAGGGCGGGCGGCGCGGAGAGACCGCGGCGGCGGCGGGGGACGGGCCCGCGCCCGTGTTCACCCTGGAGGAGGTGGGGAAACGGAACTCGAGCCGCGAGACCTGGTTGGTGATTCACGGCCGCGTCTACGATGTCACCAGGTTCCTGGAGGAGGTGAGGCCTGGAGTGGGGGCGGCCCGGCCCGGCCCCTCGGGGGTTGAGGGGAGCAGGGAAAGGCTGGGGCGGGAGTGTGAGGCTGAGAGGGGCGGGGAGGACCCTGGAGGGTCAGGGGGTGCCGTGGGGACAGAGATCCCGGGGTCGGGTGCAAGAGGAGGGGGCGAGCAGGCCCCGCCGGGGTTTGGGGTGGTCCCGGTGCCCCTGAGGCAGCCCCCCGGGCCCGGCTGTGCGGTCTCTGAGGAGCCTCATGCCCGCGGTTCTACCTCCGAGGGACGGAGGGGATGGCGGGTCACGGTGGCCGCGGCCAGCCGGAGGCAGGGGTTGTGCTGCTGCTCCCCTGAGGCAATCCCAGGTTTCGCAGGAAATCTGCGCAGGCAGGTCACGGGGAGGTGCAGATTTCCTTCGGTTACGGGACCTCCACATCGTGAAGGGTGAACGGGGTCGGGGCACAGCAGTAGTTTGAACGTGAAGTCTGCAGGGACACCCCAGGACTCGGAGGAGGAGGTGACAGTGACACAGCAGCCCCAACTCTTCTGCCTGCCCAGCGGGGACCACGCACCAGGGGTTTGGAAACAATGCAGCTTCTGCCAAATCTCCACTTCCCTTGGATGTGAGGACAAAAATTCCTTCAAGACTCACTGCGTTTGTCTTCCGATTTTGAGAAGGTTGAGAGTGGCGTCCTAAGTGTTGAGAGCTGGACATAGAGTGGGAATAAACAGTAACAAAATAGTAATGCCCGAGGGACTGGCATGAAGCTGTGCTGGGGAGGTTTAAGTTGGATATCTGGAAAAAGTTCTTCCCCCAGAGGGTGCTGGGCACTGCCCAGGCTCCCCAGGGAATGGGCACGGCCCCGAAGCTGACAGAGCTCCAGGAGCGTTTGGACAGCGCTCTCAGGGATGCACAGGGTGGGATTGTTGGGGTGTCCGTGCAGGGTCAGGAGTTAAACTTGATGATCCCTGTGGGTCCCTTCCAACTCAGGATATTCTGTGATTCTGTGGTTCTATGAAAATTTTAGAGGAGTTTATCCCAGCTTAAAATAACAGCAAAGACATTGTGGCATTTGCAGGGCAATGTACAAAGGTTGGGCTGAACCAGCTCCAAGGAAGACACTTCATTGAAATGCACGTGTTCCAGCTTGTTGGTTCTGCTGGTCTGAATTCAACTCTGGTTTCCCTCCAGGCCCGTGTGGTTGAAGCCGGTGTGCTGTGGAGTCACAGCATGCAGTGACACAGCTGCCGTGGCGAGGGTGGAGGTGCATCAGGCAGGAGCGAGTGATCACCTGGCAGCTGGAGGTTGTGCCTTACTCTGCAGCTCTCAGTATTTACTTATAAAGTTGGACACAATCTGGTTTCTTCTTTGGGTCCAGAAAATGACCGAATCACAGAATTGCCCAGGCTGGAAAATTGCCCCCAGCCCATGGAGTCCCAGCTGTGCCCAATCCCCCCCTGTCCCCAGCCCAGAGCTCTGAGTGCCACCTCCAGGCCTTCCTTGGACACCTCCGGGGTGGGGACTCCAAACCTCCCTGGGCAGCCCCTGCCAAGGCCTCACCACCCTTTCCATGACAAAATTCCTGCTGATGTCCCACCTGAGCCTCCCCTGGCCCAGCCTGAGGCCGTTCCCTCTCCTCCTGTCCCTGTTCCCTGGGAGCAGAGCCCGACCCCCCCCGGCTGCCCCCTCCTGTCAGGGAGCTGTGAAGAGGCAGAGGGTCCCCCCAAGCCTCCTTTTTCCAGGCAGGGCAGTTTGGTGGGATGAGATGTGCAAGGTGGAAGCAGGACAGCTTGGTGGGAGGGAGCTGTGGGTGCACAAAGACTGAGTAGATGCAGGGGAAGACCAGGCAAAAATTTGGAAAAGCAGTTCACAGCTGGCTTCTGAATAAGAAAATGCTGGGTTGGGGTTTAGGAAGAGCCAGAACGAGCCAGAGGTTGGGACTGCAGTTGCAGGAGCTGCAAGTCTTGTCTTACACTTGTCTCTGTGCTGTGATTCAGAGCGTGGACACTGCAGGGAGGTCGAGTCTTCACCCTGTCTTCTCCGTAAGATGGGAGTCTGGGACCTGCTCCCTGGGACACTTTTGGGATTATAAGTGAGCCCAGAAAAACACTTCAGTCCCTCCAGCAAGCCAGGTGTAGCAGTGCCCTGAGTGTCACCTTGAGATGGTGTTTCACCCTGAGATGATATTTCACTCTGTCCTTTCCAGGCCCTTTTTCCCATTTGTGTTTTTCTGACATGAAAAGACCTACTTGGACGAGGGAAAGGGAGAAGAATAAGGGCACTGTTGAGCTGTGCCAGCGTGGCTGACACAACACTGTGCTGTGCACACCCCTTGCTGGCACAGGGGAACTGTAGATCAAGGCCTAATTATTGGCAAACATCCTCTTAGTATCTGTTGCCCTCTGGAGTGCTGGGGAACGACGTGCAGCTGATGGGAACCAGGAGTGCTTGTCTGGGTTGGAAGCTGCAGCTGTGTGAGGAGCTGGTGCTGCAGAGCTCTGCGAGGTGCAGCCGCAGCACTCGGGGTGTCCTGTCGCGTGTCCCCCCGGCCCCGGTGCTCACTGGAGCAGGGTCTGGTGGGTGTCTTTCCTGGCCTTTGCTCACAGATTGTTTGGATGGGGTTGCTGAGACTGCTGGCACGTTACATGGGTGGGATTGTGCAATCCTGAAGAAGTCACTGCTGAAAGGTTGAACTTGGCTTTATGATTCCTGCAAATTATGCACTGCAGCTCAGCCAGCCTGAAATCTGTGTGCTGCTCGAAGTGTAGACCAGTTTAAGTTTCCATTTCACATTATTTACTGTGTAATAGGAGTAACAAGACATATATCACATAGCAAAATTTATTGAATTATAAGAGCATGAACCAAATCCAGGAGATATGCAAAGACAGCAACTGAAGTGTTGGAGGTGTTTCTGGAAGATGCAATCTCCTGTGCTTCAGAGAGCCTGTGAGTGCCTGAAATGAAATGGGATTATTTTAAAATCTAAGAGAACCTTATGGTGATCTATTTCCTCCCAAATCTGGGTAACTGGACCACACCAGGATACATGTTATTACTCCTGGTTGCAGCGGTCTAGAAAAGCACGTGTAGGCTGTGGCTGGAGCAGGAGGCGCTGGGTGCTCGGGGTGAGTGAGGGTGGAGGGAGGCAGCTGCACCTCCTGCAGGCACTCTGGGGTCTGTCAGGCTCACACTCCACCACCCCGGCATCAAAATCTGAGCTTTTAACTTGCGCACAATCTGTAACAGACTTATTTACCGTTGTGCTGGAGGGATACAGTTTATCTCCATTTTCACGTATGACTAGGAGAGTCTGGAGATCCATGTTTCCCCAGGAAGCTCTTGTGTCTGTTATCTGAGCCCACAAGACACAGCAGCCGCCACAGCTCCGTGTCTCAGCGCATGCGGCCGTTCCTGATCCCCGTGATAAGTGTGAGTAGGAATCCATTTCCAGTTTCCAAGTGGAAGGAGCCTGGGTGGTGACACCACTGACCCAAATCGGTCAGTTGGTTTCAGGTATAGTGTTCTTCAAGAGAAGGAGGAGCACCAGGCTTCTGGATTTCCTCGTGCTGACTTGCTCCAGCTTTGCAGAGGTGTTTTTGGAAAACCTCTTCCATGCCTTACAACCAGTGCTGTGCAGGATGTGGGGATCGTTCGTCCAGGTGGCTGCTCGTCCTTGGTTTGGGCTTGTATGGTGCTGGCACATTATTATTGCACAGGAATACTCTTCCCTCTCCTGGTTTATTTCTTTCACTCTGGGCACTAGGAATGAAAGTTTTGTCCCTCCTCAACCTGATCTTATCTCTTGCCTGACACAGTGATCTAATTAGTCGTGGAGCTTAGTGTTGCTGCTGAGCTCATTTGTGTCTCCAGTAGGTCTGTACCAGCAGCTCCCAGCCAAACATTTGCAGACAGGTCCTTGGAGTTTGTGGGAGGGGCTCCAGGCTCTCTCCTTGTGGAAGTTTGGGATGTGCTGTTGGAGGCCTTTGCTGCGTGCCCTCAGTTCCAAGTCACTGTCATTCACTGTGTCTGCTGAAGGTCCAGTGACATGGAGGACCCAATTTTATTGTCACCTCTCTCCTGGTTTGCTTTTGGCTGTTTCTTGTCAGAAATTGACATTTTCCAGCCATTGTTTCCCCTGGAAGTACTTCCCCCCCCATAGTTTGCAACACGGTTTCCATGTTTTCCTGCAGCAGCTGCAGCTTTGGGAAGTTTTGTGGCAGAGTCAATGACTTCCTGTACAAACAGTCTGGGTTTACGTTTGCTGGGGTAGGACAAGGTAGGAATTGTCTGGCTGCAGCAGTGCTGTCTGGAGGACAGAGCCCTTCAGAAACAGGAGATGCCAAAATATTTTGAAGATCTTTTTCTTTTAGGCTTGGAGATTGCAGAGAAAGACAGATGTGCATAAATAAATAATTGTGGATTTAGCAAGTGCATAGAAAGGCTTTAGAGCCAGAGATGTAAAGAGGAGTGAACTTTACTGTTCTCCTTCTCTCTTGAATTTTATCCTTCCTCTTGTCTCTTGTCTGTGGAGGGACTGGATGTCACGGAAAGATCCACTGCATGTTCCCTCTTGCTGCGGGGTTTTGTCTGCCCTTTTAGGGTGAATGATTAGGAAAGGAAGGTTGTCTGCTTAAAATTCAGATATTTCCCTGTCTGAAATATGAAATATCTGGTGAGGCAACCCTAAGGAGTTCTTCTGGAAGGCTTAGGTAAATGGGCAGCTTTTCAGTGAATCTTAGCTGGAAATTGGACAGTTGTGCTGAGCAATGTGAACAGACAACATCCAGCAGTCCCTGATCTGGCTCCTCTGGGATCAAGCGAGCCTGAGGGTTGGTGTGGGAGAAGGGGCAGCAAGAGCTGCAGCTGGGCACAGGGAATGAGCCACAGAGCCTCACCTGGTGCCCCAGCTCAGGCCACCTGATACCTGCCTGCTAACAAACTGTGTCCCTCCACTTTGCCCTTTTTGGCTCCTGAGAAAGCTCCATGTTGGTTTAGTGACATACCTGGACAATAAAGGGATTTATTCCAAATAAAGAGCTGCGATACGCAGATTGCAGGATTGGCTGCAGCAACCCACTGGAGCAGACAGGGCTGGTTTGTGTTCATCCTGTGTTTGGTACAAGGTGGGATGGCCTGGTGGGAATATTCAGACTTTTGGCAGCAAAAACAGACAAAGTGAAGGAAGAGGCGGGTAGCAACTGCTCCGTGTCTGTGGGAAGAAGGATATGGCAGAGACAAGCAGGTGTGTTGTTCCTTTGATCTGAAATGTAGCCCAGCATCTCTTCTCCAATTTGGGGCTGGTTGCCTGAAGCCCTGGAAAACTGGGTTAGTCCCTGTGCGTGCCTTGGGACGTGTGACCACTTTATTGGTGTAACTGGATTAGCTGTAAAGTTCACACTCAGGCTGTAAAGGGATTGTCCTTTGCTAGGTCTGTGGTTAGTGCTTTCCACTGCCAGGCTGTTCCTGGAATTGTGGCATCGACAGTGGACAGAGCCCAGCCCACCACAGACAACAGAACCACACCCGGGGTTTGTGTCAGTTCATCCCATCTGAGAGTCAGTCGTGACCAGCTGCCACCCACAGCAGTGGCAGTGCCACTCTGGAGCTCCCTGGGGATTTGGCTGTTGTAGCTCTGGGTCTCTGAAATCAGTGTATGATATTAAACAGTATAATTTTTGTAATACTTCATGATTTCCTCCCCCCGTGTCATTGGTGGTTGCCACAGGATCAAGTTCAGTATTGCACACCTTTGTGCAGAGCCAGCCAAACACCATCATTTTCGTAGTACCTGAAGAAGTAGAATATCCTTTCCTCCAGTGGTGTCTGTGAATTCCTGAGGAGATGTTGGACAACTGAACCTTGGCAGATTTTATTGATGGTGTCGGTTGAGGCGTCCAGCGGTGCAGGTTGGGAGGAAGGCTGATGGCATCCTCAGTGCCTTTCTGCATCTTGGCTCACCTGGACTCTTCTCTTCCAGCACCCAGGTGGGGAAGAGGTGTTGCTCGAGCAAGCTGGCAGAGATGCCACCGAGAGCTTTGAAGATGTGGGGCATTCCACGGATGCCAGGGAAATGCTGAAGCAGTACTACATCGGAGAGGTCCACCCGGTGAGTCCCTCATGTAACCCCCAAACACAGACACCAAGGCATCTCTTGTGCAGTAAGTTAGTAGTTGAGGGGTTTAGGCAGTCCCTTTGTTGTCCAGGGTTTCTCCTGGGGAAACTGAACTAAATGGGTCTTCTCCTTCCACCATTCAGAACAGATTTCTCACTTCATTTAAATCAGGGCACTTAAGCTGAATTCATGGGTTCCCTCTATAGCTGGTGGAAACATAATCCACCTTTGCCTTGTAATTCTGAGCTCAGGCGGGCGAGAGTTCCCAGTGGCACAAACACCACCTTCCTGCCTGCCTTTGGGTGCCAAAGGAAGGATTCCTTTGAAAACTGAGCCCAGGCAATTACCTGTGTACAGAACAATTCCCTCATAAAGGCTGCAGCCTTCCTTTGAAGTCGGCACTTAACTCTTTTCTTCTTCTTTTTCCCCCTGACAGGATGATCGTAATAAGGAAAGTTCTAAGGTAAGCTCTCAGTGTTTCAGTTTTCTGCTTTTATTTAATGTCACATGTCTTTTGGAGGCTTTTTCCCCCCTCTTTTTTTCCTGTGGAGCTTGTGGCTTTATGTTTACACAAACTACACATGAATAAATTTCCCAAGCAAATTCTACCTTTGTTTTTGTTCTGAAGCTCAGTGGGCACCTCAGTGTGAAACTGGAAGTGAGTTTTTGTGCCCTTTCTCTGCTGGCAGCAGCGATGTTTTTTCCACACCTTGAGCCACAGACCATTTTTTGCATTTCTGGCTGTGTCCTGACCATGGAACTGGTTTCCTTGTTGTTCCCTTCGAGCCAGGAGACAGCACGGCCGGGGGCTGGCTGGCAAACAGGAATTCTCTGTTAACTGCCTCGGGGATCAGTGGTGTTGCTTAACACTCAGGTACTCCTGGACTAGAACAGGGCAGAGTGTTGCAAAAATGCCTTTGGAAGGGATGGGGAGGGAGAAAAGGCAATAAATAGAATCCCAGCTGGGAGGTAAACATGTGCCTCGCAGCTAGCTGGGCTGGGAGGCCTGGACAGGGCTCAGCTCTGCCTTCAACAAGGCTTTCAGGAGATGTTCCCCTGAGCAGGACTACTTGCAGAGCAGCAGGAATCCAGAAGGGAACTGTCAGCAGGGAAATCAAGGATAACTCAGGCTGAGTAAAGCCCATGCTTTCCTCCATAACATGGAGCTGTGTGATTATGTACATATTCACCTTAAAATTTATCGTTTGGTTCAACTCCGATTCATAAACAGAATGACATGCTGAAAATGTGCGCAGAAGTCAGTGATGATCAGAGTAGCTCCCTTGGATCTGAGTTAATTTTTTTTTTTATAGTATTTTTCTCTTCTGATCAATAAGTCCAGCACGTTATGCACAGCTGAGGGCTCTCTCTGGAGGGCAACATCTGTTTTAAATGCATGTTCCAGTGTAATTTACAGATGGCAGCAAGAGAGAGAATCAGTAACGTACAAATAAATAAAGGGGAAGCACAAAACCACCCCAAAACTGTGATGTAATAAGCAAGGCCTTATTTTGAGAGGGGTGCAAGTTCTAGCATGAGGTTGGTGACTGGGTGGGAGAGATTGGATTGATAGAAAGAACATGGAGGAGAAGATGACAGCAAACATTCCCAGAAACATCCACACTGGCGACAGAGGGTGTTTGGGAGTGGAGGGTTATTCTTCCTCCATATTTGTAATCACACGTTCAGGCTTGTTGTATTAGCACACGTTTAATGTTTCTTTGTTCCCCTGCTAACTCCCTCTTTCCTCCTCCAGAATCCAAATACGACATCCTCAGGCCAATCAAGGTATAGTATCTCCTGAAAATAAGAGTGAGAAATGGAGGGGTTGGGACTCTGTTTGTAGAGCTGCATATTAACTCCAAAGGGCAGGAAAATCCCTGGGGATGTACTGCAGTGTCCTTCTGGCAAGCAGATATTCCGAAGCAAGTGCCAGAGTGTGCACCTCCCTTGCTGGATGGGAGCCCAGGTCTGCTCTGCGCTGGGCAGAACCAGCATCCCAGTGTTTGGAATTCTCTGCCCTGTGTGCTGGTGTTGCACGGCGGTGGCTGCATCGCTGGAGCCACAGGGGTTATTTGGGTGGTCGCTGTGGGCCGAGGGGTGGCACAGCACAGTGATGGGTGGGGTTTCGGAGGATTTTACCATGATCAGCCCATCTAGTTGAAAATCCTTAAAGCCAGCACAGGGCCCTGGTCTCCTGCAGCTGATGCAGAAGGTTTTGCTCAGGAGGCTGCTGAGGGGGAGCCTGTGGCCTCTGGAGTCTGAGCAAGGCAGATTTACTGGGGCACAGCTGTAGCTGTTGCCATCCTTGAGTCAACTGTGTTGTTTGTACAACACAAATTACAGCCTGACTTATTTAAGGAAAATAAAACCAAACCAACAACAAACCCCCCCCACTGGTCTCTGGATGTGCCAAGCTGGAAACTTCAGCCATCCAGCTGCTATTTTGTAAGGCATGAGGCCACGCTTGGGCCTCTCGTGGGCGCTGGCAGAGCCTGTGCACGGGGACAGTGGGGCCTGCCCGGCCTGTGGCCATGGCTGGGGGGTCACCCTGCGGGTACAGCTCCCAGGTGTTCCTTAGATGTGTAACAAGGGGTGAACATTGGGAATGGATTATTAACTAGATGCTTTCTTCTGGTTTCTGTGGTGTGTACATTTTAGTTTGTTGTTTCTTTTTCTCTCCCCGTAGTTTCTGGTCAACATGGCTGATCCCCATCTTCGGAGCACTGGTCTTAGGTTTAATGTATCGCTATTACATGGTGGATGGGAAAAGCTCCTGAGCTGGCCTTGCTGGGGCCTCAGACAGCCTGAAAAGAGGGAGAGAGAGTGTGTGTGTGCAACACATGGAGTTCTGCTGCCCTTAATCTTCCTGCCTTGCTTTTAGCTCTGAGTCTGTCAAGTGATATTGATATCCATGGGACCAAGCTAATTCCAAACTCTATCCTAACTCTGGGACCCACAGACCTGTTGTACTTCCCTCTTGCAGTGGCAGGGAAAGAGGAACTTCCAGTATTCCGTGGCATCGGTGTGGTGTCCCTCACGCTCTCTCTCTCGCTCTCTCTCGCTCTCTGACAAAACCCCCAGACAGCCTTTTCCTCTCAATGCCTTTGCGTTAAGCCAGACGCCATGAAAGAGCTGCCCTGGGCCTGTGGCTCTGCCTCAGCCCTTCACACGGTTGGGAATCATCTGCCAGTTGTCTCCAGCCCTTGCCAGAAAAGATGTCCTGAGCTTTGGTTCCGCAGGAACGTTCCCAGACCGTGTGGGCAACACTCATTGGAGCAGCAGGGAATTGTTAGCTTGGCCACCTCTTTCTGTACCTGTCTGTTTTTAACGGTTAAACAAATACATGGATTTTAAAAGTGATTCTGTTCATTTTGTAATATTTGTACTTGTCCCTTTGGAATGTATATCCTGTGAACAACTTATATTGAATCCTGGCTGGTTTGGGTGTTTCCGTGCTGTGCGTGGCAGAGCCAGTGGGAAGTGGCATGTGGCTTCTGGAAATGCAGATTCTTCTTTCTCCCTGAGGTCATGATCTGACACATGGATTGGAAAGAAAACTCATTTTTATGTACTGCGAATGTGCACCAGATGGGGGAAACAATTAAATCTGGTCTCTTCTACCAAAATGAAAAGGGAAAAGAAATGCATTTGGGATTTGTGGATAATGCTGCTTTTGTCTGGGAATAGAGGAGGGTATTTCCCTCTTGCCCTGTTTTTGTGCGTTGTGCAGTCGGCCTTGAAGCGCAGACAGTGCAGAGTTTGCTTCCTGTGCTGAGGCAGGAACCTTTCCAGCTCTTCCAGCACACTGATCTGGGGCTTCAGGATCTGCTAAATAAAGGGAAGTGGTGTCCTGGTGCCCACTGCCCTTCGGCGGGGCTGTGCCACTGACACTACCTCCCAATCCAAACCTGCAGCACAGCTGCTCATCCCCTGGGATCGCAGCAAAAAAAGCAGTGATACCCCGGGGTCCTGCTGGGAGAACCTTCCATGGGTTGTGGGGTTTCTTCTCTCTTCCACAAAACTACTGTGTCCTCCAGAAGGTTGTGTAGAAGAAATTCTTGGATGTGGATTACACTCTGCTTTTTATAAGTGAAGGCCAGGGAACTTGGAGTAAGAGCACTGCCAGGGCTGCCTTCACATTGAACACAAAATTGTGAACCAGGAACTCAGTTTGGGGAAGTTTAGAGTGGGTTCTGTATCGGGGAAAGGTTTTGAAGCTGGAAGGCACATGTTGGCCAAAGTATCACCCTGCTGAGCTGGGGTTGTTCAGGGCAGTGCAAGGCTCCACAGAGGTCAGCTGGTTTGGATCCAGGAGCACCGGGCTCGCCTGAGGAATTGGGCAGGTGTGATGCTGGAAACACACCTGTTTTCTGCATAGGCAGCACTTTTACCTGGATTTTGACTTTTTTTTTTTTTTTAATACTGTTTTTCCTGGCACTCTCTATATTCAGTTGTATTTTGGTTGCTCTAAATAACTTCTTGCCATCATTGACCCTTGCCATCAGCTCTTGACCCTCTGCTATTGGGGAAGTTGTCTGTTGATTCCCGTATGTTATGGAACCTTTTTTTCCTCTTAATGGATTAATTGCCCAGGGGAGATTCTCAGTCTTGTTCCAGGGCTTGGAGCTGGTAAGATCCTTGCCCAGTGCCTTGTGGAACCCCAAGTAGCCTCTCTCTGCACATATGCCAGCTCCTCAACGACCTCAAGGTGCTTGGGATGCATTTGCAGAAGCCACATCGAAGTCTCTCACTTCTCCATTAATGACAAGGGGCAGAGTGTCTGGGATGGGGGCTGGAGTGAGCCCGGTGCTTCCCGGGTGTCCTCCGGGGCGGTGGTAAAGCTGCCTCTTCTCATTCTGTTCTGGCTGGCTCAAGGATGGGTCCCACAGGTGTGAAACTGCTCGGGCAGCAAGGGAGGCATTAACAAAGCTTATTTACTAATTTTGTTTAAGGATTAAAACAGGCAATTGCCAAGCTCTGTCCTCATGCTGAACCCGTACAGCCCGTGTTCGCTGCCAGGGCCCCGCACAATGCCGGCGCTGTCTCAGCTTTCACCCCACAGAAACCTCTGTGGGTGGAATTCAATCTGGGCTATGCTCCGCTTCCTTCAGGTGCTGTGGAGGAGGAGTTGAGTGAGGAGCTGGAAACACGAGTACCGAGGCAGCTCCTGTGGTTAATGTGAGTGTGGTAGGGCTGCCTGGGAGTGCAGTGCTGGCCTTTTCTGCCTCTCCACCCCCCCAAGTTCCTTGGTGATGCAGAATGTGACTGTTAATTGGGCTGATGGTTTGTGGAGAAGGGGTGGGAGGTCTGAGGGTGTTCCTGTGGGGAGTTGGTGCATGTTCCGTGATGCGAGCACCCACAAAATGCCATTTCTTGTACCTGGAGATTGTCTGCCTGGCAGGAGGTGCCAGGCTGTGTGTTTGCTGTGTTCAATAAAAGTGTACAATAAACAGGTGCAGGATCCTGTCTTCCAGCAGGTGTGGGATATTTAGTTACTCCATCCCTGTTACGCTGGGGTGTGTAACCCCCGTGTTACAGGGCTCAAATATCCAGCACTGGTGAGCTACCGCAGACATGGGATTTGCCTTCCTGTTGGTAGAGGAAAAATCTTTCCTTGGTAGAAGCTGGTGCTGAGCCTGTGCCAGGGATGATCGGCAGCATGTGTGGCCGAGCGACCTGATGGTCCCTGCGGGGGAAGCAGCAGTGTGGGGCTAAGCACTGCCCAACCAGCTCCTGATCCCATACAATATTCCATGCTGTAATTACAGTGGGAGTTTTAACAACTGCAGCAGGGCAGCTGTGAGGGCTCCCTACATCATCCTGATAACCCCAATCGCCTCTTAGGAAGTGCCATGAGCAAGTTGCAGAGCAGCCATGGGCATGGGTTTTCCCTGGAAGAAGCCACGTGGTGTGTGATGGTGGCACCACTGCCCTGTGGTCCCAGGACTCCCATGCTCACACCTCCACAAGAAGAGCATGTAGGAGGGTTGTTTTCAGTGGAAAGATGACATGGAGACCATAGAACTTGTCTCTTATTTTCATGTCTGCTTATAAAAGGATGTAACATCCCACTCCTGTGGCTGTCAGCAGAATCAGGCTCTTAAAATTTGCCCAATTATGGATCTCACGGTACCATCAGCAGCCTCAGGGAAGCAGTACCTGGTTGGAGCATCACAGGAGGGAGCAGGAGGTCAGTGAGGTGCTGACTTGGGAAAAAGGCATGGAAAATCAATGGGAACATCTGCTTTGGTCCTGGATTTCAGCTGAGATAATGTAGGGCAAAGAGCATGAACTGAGTGGGAAGTGCAAGTTTTGGGGAGGAAGGTTGGGCTTTGTGTTCTTGGCAAGCACTGTCTCACTGTAAACTTTATTTATCTTTGATCTAGAAGAATTGGATCCAAAAATCAGAGAAATAAACAGAAGATTTCAGAACTATTTTTAAATCTGCTTCCAAGTGCTGCAGGGTCAGTACTGTGCGTTGCCCTGCTCCTCTGAGCACTGAGGAGGATTTGCAGGGTGTCAAAGACAGAGATGGTAAAATTCAGGGGCCAACGGGCCCCAGAAGAGTCCTGACACAGCCAACTTGTGTTTGCACATCACAGCTCCCACTCTGGGACAGGGAGGCTATGGTGGCTTTATTCCAGGATTAAATGGAAAGACCCCTTTAATGGGATTTACGTGTCCCCTCTGTTTTTAAAACCCTCATGAACCAGGCAATTTTTCAGGACACCAGCAAATCCCGTGCACTTAGAGCTGGACCTTGCCCAGTGTCAGCCCCGCAGTCGAGTGTCCTGTTCCCTGTCACCAGAATGGGGACAGAGCGGGGACGCTGTCTCCTGCCAGCAGTCACCGCCCCGCACAGCCCTGGCGGCCCCGGTGCCTCCATCACGAGGGTGCAGTCAACGCCAGTGTCACACGCTGGTGTCACACGCTGGTGTCACCTGCACCGTGTTGTCTCTTCTCCAGGGACACCACTAACAGAAATTACTATAAAACAGGTTTCCTGCCAACCTCGGCAGCTCTAATGAGTCAGGAAGTCGTAAGTAATCTGGGAATAGGGGAACTGTTGACAGAGCCTAATTATTTTCTGACAGTCTTTCTAACACCATTAGAAAATAAAACACCTACGTAGGCTCCGGAATCGCAGACGGGGTTAGTGATATTCTGCAGGCACCTGCTAATTTGTCCCCACGATCCTGGTTTAGGCTCCTTCCCCCTCACACCTGCCGCTCTCCGGCTGCTTCTGCAGGAAGAGGAACTTACAATAAAAAGAGAAAATACCTCAATGACACAGAAACACTGCAGCCTGCTCCCACGGCTTTTCCACGTTCTGGGGCCCACAAGAGGAGTTTTATGGCTCTGGCTGGATCCCAGGAAACCTTGTACATGTGCTTTGTTGGCCTGCCTCGGTGTGGTTATTCCCCCCAGTCCTGCTGCTCTGTGTGGCACCATGGACTAATCATTTCTTTAGCCCTTTAAAATTCTAATTGTCCGGGACTGTTCAGTCCTCCCAAAAAAAAGGATTATTAATCCTTTCTCCAAAATTGGCCTTTGCCCATAGCCTCCCTGTCTTGGAATGCTGGGAGCACCAGGGCCTCTCTCCTTTCCAGCTGTTACCAGGGCAGTGCTTTGGAAGTTCCCGCAGGCTGGGTGAGCACAGGCGGGATTGCACAGCCAGGCTGCTCCTGCCTTGCTCCACAGAGCACTAGGACTCCTTTTTTCTCTGCTTCGACCCCCCATTCTATGTTGTTATTTGTGCTCTCCCAGCTCTGCCCTTCCCAGGACTCTGCAAAGCTCTTCACAGCCAAACGTGCTCCAGCAGCTGTCGTGGAGCTGCTGCTGCTGGGCCAGCAGTGTCCGGGCTTTCGGTGCTGTCCTTTCACTGCCCAGCCATGCATTCCTGTGCCTCTCAAAGGCACCTTCTCTATCCTGAATTGCTCCATCCCTGAGCCCTCTGTCTCTCACCACTTCCCTTTCAGGACTAAGATCTGTTTTCCTTCCCCACCACAGCCCATCTGGTGATGGCACCTTCTCCAAGAGCCTCTGTCTCCCTCATCATGCAGACAGGAGGTGAGTATAGCACAGTCTTACATTGTTTTCCCTGGATGCTTCCCAAACAATTCGGTTTTGTAGTGCCAGCATAGCAGTAGCTCTCTCTCCTCTCATGGACTGACAATTCCTCCCTCCCTTGCAGGGCAGGACAATCCCTGCCTGGCACAGGTGAATCCCCCTTTCCTTCTGAAGTTGTCAGGTTTGAGATTGCCAAAGGGGAACCTTTCCCTTCAGCTCTCCCGAGTATGACTGCTCCAAGAGAGCTGGAGAGGGACTTTGGAATGCCAGGACAAGGGGGAATGGCTTCCCACTGCCAGAGGGCAGGGTTAGATGGGATGCTGGGAAGGAATTCTTCCCTGTGAGGGTGGTGAAGCCCTGGCACAGGGTGCCCAGGGATGCTGTGGCTGCCCCTGGGTCCCTGGACATTTTGCTGAGGGACTCAGTGATCACAGCAAACCCTTTTGGAAGACTTTTAACTCGGGAGGACACTCGTGCCTGACTTGAACAATGTATGGGTGAGCAGTGCTGAGCACCCTGAAACAGCAGCAGAACTGTGGTGTGCCATGACGAGTGTTCCTGGGGATCAGGATGGCTGCATCCTGGCTGTCACTGCCCAGGGAAGGGTCTTGGAGACCTCCACGGCACTCTCTGGGCAGGGGCTGGTCACCAGGTGTGATGGCTGATGGACAGGGCTGAAATCCATAGATGGATTGGAGTCCTGTGCCCTCTTACCACACCATGAACAAAGTCAGGCGGGGGAGACAAAAAGCCAGGACAGCTCCAGGAATTAAAGTTATGTCTGGGATGAAAGAGAAACCGACTTCAAATGCCACCAACCACGCACCGTGCAGCTGCCACCGCTCTGCCAGGGCTGTGAAGCCACAGGCACCATGCATGTCCCACCCTGACACCACGAGCACTGACTGGCGTCCTGCGGGCAGGGGATGTGGCAGAACAGGCTGCTGGTGCTCCAAGGACCAACTCAATGGTGTCACAAGCACGGGACTGTGGTCGAGTGCCTGGTGAAGGCACCAGTGTGGCCATGCCACAGTGACCGACTGACCGGTGGGGCATGGGGCTCAAGGGTCGTTCACTGGCTGTTGGGCTGCAGTGAGTGCATGGAAGCTACTGAGTGTTTTTAGAGGGAGATTTTGCTGGGATCTGAGAGCGGACTGGCAAGGAGCTGGCAGCAGGAGGGACGGGAGCCAACCTTTTGGTGTCCCAGGGAAACCGGACCCTGTGCGGCGCCGGAGGCACGCGGCAGCTGTTCACAGCTCCTTCCGCCTCCATTTTTCACAGCTTAAGCACTCGCCTGGCACCTCCATCCACTCACACACAACCCCTCTTGCTTTCCCACCCCTTCCCCACTTCCAAAGCAGATTTTGGACACTTTGGAAAAGTAATTGTACATCTGTGCGGGACACCGTTCCACACCTCCTCCCCCTTCTTACACCTTTCAGGGGAAGAGACTCCCAAACTCCCTCTCAGGAACTCAGTGCTCGTGTTCTCCCGATTCCCCACATGTGGGGGGCATTTGTTTCTCAAGGCAGCTGCCACCCGTGTCAATGATAACACACTGCTGACACTGCTTTTCCATTTTCATGTTATTTGGAAATAGCTGTTTTTTTGGGAAAACATCCACCAGTGGGTTTGCCAGCTCTGCCTTGTGGGTTTCCGCGGCAGAGCCCTGAGGGTGGATGGAGCTGTGGTGGCACCACAGCCGGCCCTGACCCGCGGGGTGTGCTCAGGACCCCCAGCACCGGGCGCGGAGGGTCGGGCACAGCCCCCCGAGGCACGGCCCCGGCCGCGGGAGCTGGGGGCAGCCGGTGCTGCCGCCCTCACCCCGGGGGCTCCGCCAGAGTCCATCCCGGGGGCTTCCGCCAGAGTCTATCCCCGCTGCCCTCACGCCGGGGTGCTCCCTTGAAGAGCTCCCCTGATCCTGGGGGTCTCCTGGGATGAATCATCCCTGGGGCTCCCCTGAGGGACCATCCCGGGCCCCCCACCCCGGGGGGCTCCCCTCAGAGTCTATGCTGGGGCTGCCCTTGAAGGGCCTTCCCGGTTCCCCTGATCATCAGGAGCTCCCCTGAGGGGCTCCCCTCACCCCGGCTCCCCTCAGTGCAGGGGGGCCCGTGAAGGT
>VXBT01011343.1:843006-903334 GCA_013400235.1 Oriolus oriolus | reverse complement strand
GGGATGCGCGTCCGGAGGGGCCCCGGGGCCGCGCGCGGCCGCCCCGGCTCCCCCGGCCGCATTCCTGGCCCGGCCGCGGCCGCCGCAAGAATGTGTCCCGACAGGTTCCGGCGGCGGGGCCGGCGGCGGGGGGCTGCGGCCCGCCCGGGGTCCCTCCCGGGGTCCTTCCCGGCCCCCCCGGCCCTGGCTCTGTCCGGCCGGGGAGGCGGACACGCTCCGGCCTGGAGTGGGAACTAACGGAGAGCGCGGGCGGGTGGGGGCCCCCAAAGCTGCTCGTTAAAGTCTCCCGGGAACGCGGTTCAGTGGAACAAGAGGGCTCGGATTTTTGGGGTGGGATGCCGTGGTTTGGGGTAAAAACAGGCGCAGAGCCCGGGAGGTGGAGGGTCAGGGGTCCCGGTGCCGGGAGCTCGGAGCATCTCCGGGCGTTATTGCCGTTCACCGGGGTAAAGCAGCATCGTCTGTGGGGAGTCGGACCCGGAGGGGTTGAAGTGGGTTTAAAAGTAAATGAAATTAACTTGTGTTTTCGTAATACCCAATTTGAGCTCTGACAAGTGCACATGAACATGGGTAAGTCCATCAGGACAAGTGTTACGTACTACAGAGTTTTAAACTCATTTTCTCGTGTTTAAAAGACTTAAAAGCCACTACTGTTAGTTTGTGGAACTAGAAGTACCTGTTAGTAGTTTATTAGTAGTTTGTTGAACATATCTGCCCACGGTACAGCTGGTGGGGGGAGCAATTTTGGGGCTGTATGATGAAAGAAATGGAAAGTCTCTTATTACCCTGAAGTGAAGGTTTAAACCAGTTTAATGTTGTTACAGGAAAAATTTAACTTTTTAAAGACTATAATATGGTCATTAACTTCGAATTGTATGTTGGTAAGAGATGAAGGTAAAAGAAAAAGGAAGACTTTAATGAATCTTGGAAGCTCTCAAGCTGCTCGGAGTAATTGTCTGTCTTTAAAGTTATCACCGGTAGCTTGTAAGTTTTTTTTAGGATGTTACTAGAGGGGCTCAAGGCTCTCTGGTTACCCAGCACAATGTGTTCCAGTTGGTTTCAGTCCTAGTGCTGGCAGTAGGAAGAATATTTTGGAACAGGGTAGTTAAATTATAAATACAGGTGATAAACCCCATCGAAGTTATGACTTATCCTACTGGAAATTTGTGAAGTGTGCAGTGTTAGTTTGTAACACGTCGAAAATAAAAACATTCTGTGTAAATCACAAAATTGCTTTAAGAACTTGTTAATTGAGCACAGCTTTTGAACTGCCCAATCTTACTGTGAATTCACTTTTATTTTTTTGTATTTGGAATAATGAAATGGTTGAGTGTTTCAGGTTGGAAAAGAGTCTCAAACTGATTAATCAAGAGTGTATTTTTCTTCCGGTGCACAGATGTGGGTTCAGAGCTGGAGCAGGTCAAGGGAAGGATGTTGTGGTCACAGTGAGCTGCTTGATCCAAGCAAGATGCTGTGACACAAGTGTATAAAGCAGAGAAGGGTTATAAAGAGGTTAAAGCAAGCTTTGCTTTTCGTATTTTGTCATAATAAAAGATCAAGGAGATGATAAGTTGAAATGCAATTTAAACTTTAGAACTACTGAATATACTTCTTGAGAATGATTAGTGAAGTGATTGTGAGTATGATTTTAGCTGGATTTAGGAAAAGGTGTTAGTGGCTCTCTGAGTGATCAGAACACGCTCCAGTGTGCCTTTTTTTTTTTCCTAGATAGGTACAGATAAGTTTATCCCGTGCACAAGTGCTCTGGCTCAGGGTACAAGTACAACTGATGAGATAAAGGGAAAGGTCTGAACACAGTGGGAGAACCACAAATATGCATTTATGATGAGGGTGTGTTAGAGCGAGTAGTTTCTTATAACTGCTCTGCTTTTAGCAGCGCAGCCGCCCCGCGGGTGGAATCCAGCCCCAGGTTGAACTGGGGCCAGTCCCTTCTCTGAATCGCATTCCTGTGCGCGTCGGGTGCTTGTGGTTGGCGGTCCCGGCCTTGGGAGCCATCGCCGATGGGCGCTGGGGAGCACAGAGATGCTGAGAGAAGCCAAGGCTGCGGTGGTCTGGGGAGCTACAAATACAAAATTTAGTTTGTTGGAGTTAAAGAGGCAGAGTCTGCGTGCACCGATCAAAAAGTGAAGTTACATTTGGAGACCCAGGGACTGAAGGTTTTTGTAGTGTGATTTTTTTTTTTTTTTTTTTCTGGTGTATTTTCTCCCCATCTCTGGACAGGCCGAGTTACGTCATCAGCCTGTCCTCGCACCACGTGTTAAAGTTTTGGCTTGCACCACCATTTCAGTTAAGAGTTTTGTTCTCGTATTCCCCTAAAAAAAGTGCTAAACAAAACTCTAAAAGCCCCCGCACCTCAGGTGAGTGTGAGTGGGTAATACAAACTCAGGCCACAGTGTGAGTCAATAATGTAAACTGCTCTGATAACTCATTCGAGTAATTCCTTTTCATTTATGCGTATCTTGGGACAGGTAATATTTTCTTTGAGTATCTGAATACTTTATGTTCCAGTTTTTGCCCCTGTAGGTGTGTTTCCACGAGCAGCTCCAGCCAGAATGATTCCCACGTGCTCAGTTCAGGCAGTCGTGTGCTCGTCTTTTCCTTGTGGCTCCGCTCACGCCAACTCTGACGTGGCCGCAGTGAGCTGGACAGGGGAACTGATCATGTTGAAATTAACTCAGCTTCTCCCTTATTCCTTCCCAAAGGAAAAGGGGAGGAGAAATTTTTAACGGGGTGAGTATCCTGTGTTTGCTGTGGGTCTTAATGAGTGGCTCATGCTGACTCAAGGAAGGGACGTGTGGAAACTGGCCTTGGGGAAAGGTGGGACTAGTTCTTTCAGCAGCTTATATTGGCTTTTTTGGATAGTGAAACTACACTTAACTTGCAGGCCTCTGCAACAGGATCTCTAAATGTTTTATATATTGGTTGTAGCTGTTAAAAATGAAAGAAATGGGAAGTGTGGATTCCAAGGCCTGTTGCTGGAGCTCATGCCACAGACCCTGAGGAACTGACTTGTGTGAATGACTAAAACCAGTCTTTTAGTGTATAGTCAATATTAAATAATGTATAATCAATTAAGAAATGCTTGTTAACCATTGCAGAAGGATGGCATCTCCTGCTAAGAAATTAATAGAGATATAAAGAAGTATGCATCACTTCATGCTGAAAATATTTAGGCTGCAGTATGTTTCTTTCCCGTCTTTACATAACACACGGTCCTTTTTGGGATAAACCAACCCAAATGTGCATACAGATTAGTAATGTAG
This sequence comes from Oriolus oriolus, assembly GCA_013400235.1. NCBI lineage: Eukaryota > Metazoa > Chordata > Aves > Passeriformes > Corvidae > Oriolus > Oriolus oriolus. The sequence goes on along the minus strand of VXBT01011343.1, from coordinate 900,053 downwards.
TAGAAAAATCACTGGAGCATAAAACCTAAAACCTCGAGGCTGGTTGTCCTGTGGTTGAATATCATCTGCAGCATTCAAATAGAACGAAGTTGTCTCTTCTTTGGCAATAGGCAAAGGCGAAAACCTGTAATTAAAGCAGTTCATCAGATGTCAGGTACCAAATCTGATTAATCATGGGAGTAATTTAGCTAATACATTCATTTTGAATTACCCAATAATGTGTGTGTACTAATAAAATGGCATTTTTGCACTGCAGCAAGTGCAGTTAGAAGTTTTTATTCATCTCCTGGGTTTTGCTTTCCACAATGGAGTGACTGTAAAACTGAGAGACTTCCTGGAATTCGGTAGCAACAAGAAGAATGTTAGTAGTCTGATAAATAGCTCTTTTGCCCTAAAAACGTCATATAACCAAAACTCAAACGTTCTTCATGCTTAAATGTGAACTGACTGTAATCCAGTTGTGTTTGCTGGGAATTGTGATACAAAACGTGGAGTTTGGTGATAACTCTTTTTCCCTACCAGAACTTTTTCTTCCTGTGATCCCAGGGATAACTCTAGTAAGACAGTGACTAAATTATCGAAGAGGGATGGAAAAGATGCTTTATTAAAATAGTTTTGAACTTTAGAACTGGTACTAGCAGGTTTTAGGAATAGAAATCAGACTTGGCTTCTTTTTGTAGCAATTTTTATCTTCTTCTTGTAACTGATAGAAGGTGCCACTGTGCTGTGTGCTCTGGGAGGGATGGATCCCTATATCCACTTCTTGCAGCTCTTCCAGTTGCCCCCAGGACATTCTGACTTAACCAAAATGGATTCAACCAAAGTTCCTTAACTTGTGCGTCAGCCTCGTAAATGTCCTTTCCTCCTTGGAATCTTCCTTCTTTATTGGCTTTCGAAACAAAACTCTGGAATGTGTTGCTGCAAGATGATTGTGTGGTGCTGGGGGTAGGGGGAGGACTTTGAATTCACAGCTTTCCAGGGTGTAATTTGAATATTCCGGTGGCAGAGCTGTCTGAACAGCCCCTTTTCCCCGCCGTCTGTTCTCACCCGTGGACTGTGCTCTGAATCGTGCCAGCACAATTGTTGTTTGTGGTTGGGAGATGAATGGGATTGGGAAACTGATCTAGAATGGGGATATTGTACTTCTGATCGGGTTTTCTCACATTGTTCTGCTTCCTGGTCTAGTTACTGTGCAGCTGCACAAGGAGTGGTGTCACGGCAGGAAAGGGGGGCTCTGGAGCACTGGGATCAAATGGTGGAGGTGGGAGCAGAAGAGCTAAAACGGCTGAACTGGCTCTGCCGTGGAAAGAAATGCTCCTCACGTTGTGCCTTCTGTAGCATTGCTGTGCCTGTACTCTTGTGCTGGGACCTGGACAGACAGGATTCCTGCTGGGGCTGGTTTCTAGGAATTTGTGAGAATCTGTTTCTGGAGCTTGGAGGGCTGGGCAGGACACCGCAAAGGCTCCCTGCCACAGGTGTGAGTGAAGGAGTGTGAGACTGCTCCTGCCTGGGGTTCTCCAGAGCTTCTCTGTTTGTACCCAAGTGTGGAATGGAATGGTTGGGCTTGGAAAAGACCTTTAAGATTCCCAAGCGTCAGCCCAGCACCACCATGTTCATCACTAACAGTGTCCTCAGGTGCCACATCCACAGTTTTTGAACACTTCCAGGGGTGGGGACTCTACCAGTGCCCTGGGCAGCCCTTTCCATGAATAAATGTGTGGTGTGGATCAAGAAGTAGGGGAAATTAAAAGGAATTAAATAACCTGGATTATTTTATTGTCAGTTTTACTTTTGAAATTACAATTTTGAATGCTTTGTCATTCTCTGAAAGTTGTGTTTTTTTCTGTTAGAGAATCTCCATACATTGCCCAATTCTTTTGTCCCTTGAAGTGTCCAAGGCCAGGTTGGATGGGGCTTGGAGCAACCTGGGGTAGTGGAAGGCATCCCTGCCCATGGTAGGGGGTGGAATGAGATGAACTTTAGGTCCTTTCGAACCCAAACCATCCTAGGATTCTGTGATTCTGTACTGTAGATTAGTGTTGTCAAGAAGTAGAATTTTCTTATCATACGTTTCTAAAGTTGTAGGTTAAGATTTTTCATTTTTAGTGAAGTATCTGACCTTTATTTATAAATTTTCAACAACACAGTTACCTTTTGGTATCTGTAACTAAAAATGGTTGGCTGCCTGGAGCCCTGATGTGACTTTTGCACTGGTACACAGGTTATGTAGTTTTATATGGAAGTGTGTTTCACAGAATCATTTAGGTTGGAAAAGACCTCTAAGGTTGAGTCCAACTTTTGAGTGATCCCCACCTTGTTGACCAGACCAGAGCACTGAGTGCCATGTCCAGTTATTCCCTGAACACCTCCACGGATGGTGAAAATGAAAGAGAAGTAATATTTCGTTCTATACAAAAAGGCAACGGCCTGAACTCATTTTGAAGTGTAGAAGTGCTGGTGAACCCCCGCAGGACTTGGTGAGTGGCCAAAGTGCAGGTGAAGTAAGTAAGGTGTGTGGTCATGTCTCTGCAGTTATCATGTGTGTTATCTCAGTGGGTATGCAGAGAGTAAACTGATGAGGCTGAACATTCAGGCCAGTTTGTCATTAGCAATTGTTTTAGGAACTGACTGAAACAAACTCTCAGATCTAGCTTTGAACAAACTCTCAGATCCAACTTTGAGCTGTGCAGTAATAGCAGGTGCTAATGGACACTCAGTAAAATCTCCAGTAACTGCTGTTTGCAGAGCAAGCAATGCTTCAGCGGTGTTTAAAATGCAAATCTCCAACTTCAGGTACGTTATTTTACTATGTTGTGTAGCTCTGAGGCATCTGTGAGGTATCATTTAACTACACTTAGGAATGTTGTCTATTTACATAAATACACTCTGTAAATCGTTCTCCATTCCCTTCCATCACTTGTCACTTCAGCATTTGGAAAGGTTTTATGGTTGCTTTGTAAATAACTAGAAAGAATTTAGGGTCACCTTACAAAGTTTATGGAACTGATGTTCTGAAGAAACACATGGTTTTGATCCTAAATGCACATTTGAGTTGTGGTGAAGGTCGGGAGGTTTGGCAGGCAGAAGGAAGATGGACAGTGGTTCCTGTAAGTGCCCCGGCAAGGTGAAGATACAGAAGGGAGAGATTCAAAGACAGTCCTAAAAGGTTTCCCAGTGCTGGAGTTTCCATTCCCGTTCAGAAAAACTGACACTACATCCAGTTGTTTCAGTCCCTCGTTATCTGCAGGCCTGACATTTTTTGTGTGTATGGATTCTCTCAGCAGAAGAATCAGTGAGTTTGGATAGGAGCACTATTGGGTGATTGGGGAATAATCAGCTGCAGAGTGCAGAGCTTCTGTTAACTAGCAGTCTTCTGCCTTTGCAGTGAGGATCCTGCAGTGTGGAGATGTGTAAATCCTTACTATCTGGGGCAGAACAGGACTATCTAGACTTTAACTCAGTTCTTTTTTGACTCTTGATTTGTTTTTGCACTCAGCAAGAAGTCTCACAGTCTAGTTGTATACGTGGTGAAGAAGTACTTGTATTTCATTTAAAGTTTATTCTGTTTTCAGTTTAGGAATGAGGAGGTTTCCTGGTAATATTTGAGTGTGTTTTATTTCTTAGGGAGGAAAAAGGGCAACTTTCCTTGGAATGTGTATTCCTATTAAAGCAGATTTACTGAGGAATTTATAATTACAGTTTCTAATAGTCTTGGTTTTATCTCATAAGTAAATGCTGCAGAGCCCAGGAATCTGATTTAGGTTAAACTTCTGAAAACAGTCAGATGTTCTGGTGGTGGGAGAGGAGCCGAGTGAGTCTTGTGGAGGCAGTGCCAGCTTCAGTCTCAGCCCTTGGGGCTGGCAGAGAGATCTTGGAATCAGTGTGGGAGTGGATGCTGGGACCGTGCCCAGCTGGGTCTGACTGTCCTCAGAGAGACTCCACAACCTCCCTGGGCAACCTGGGCCAGTGCTTGGCCGTCTTCATGGATAAGATAATTCAGATGGAATTTAATGTGTTTTAATTGGTGCCCACTGCCTCTTGTCCTGTCACGGGGTACCGCTGAGAGGAGCCTCTCATTGCCTCCCATCAGGAATTTCCTCACATGGATAAGATCTCCCTGAGCTGTCTCCAGGCTGAACAGACCCAACTCTCTCAACCTTTCCTTGGGTGAAAGATGCCCCAGGCCCTTCATCTTCCTGGCCCTAAATCCATGTTTGTGACTTCTGAAGAGCTGCTGCTGTTTGTATGTTTGTGAGTCCCCACGCCAGGAATTTTAGAGCTACACTGGAGTCACTTTCTTACTGTAGCACTAGGTCAGATTTTTCCTCTGGAATATAGTGATTTATTTATCTGTGATTTATCTATGATTTTCCTGGACACTAAGTTGTATCCTGTTAACTTTGCTGAGGATATCTACTGGGATCAGACCCTATTGGGAGGTGTGACTGTCTTGCTGCCAAGAGGCTTACACTTGTTTGTCACCAGCATATGCTTTTGAAAGTGACATTTTGGGCATTCCTGGAGTTCTGTGCTCCAACCACACTCAGCATCTTCAGCAGTTTTCAACTCCTATGTGCGTGTCAGAGAAGGAATTTCCATCATCTCTTTTCTGCAAGTTTGTTTGTGTGGGTGTGAGCAGTGCCCTTCCTTCGCAGGATTTACTCTCATCTGGGAGTAAATCCTTTCTAAAGGAGACAAAAGTCCTTAACACTTTGTTGCAATTTTAGGACATCTGAATTCTGGGTGGGGCCATGTGCCTTGCTTGGAAACTTGAACCACACCTGGAACCGAGTTGCTCTTTGATCGGATGGGGAAATCATTTGATTTATTTTGTGGCCTGAAAGAGTTGAGTGTAAGCTTCAGTAATTCAGTGATTTGCTGCTACTTAAGTGAAAATGGTGCTTTTGGAGGTGTGGTGGTGAGAAGGATTATGTTGGGTAGAGCACATTAGGGGGCTCCTTGCCGTGGAGGTATTTCGGTACATACAATAGCAAAAGAATTCCTTTAGGAAGATTTGGTGCAGCTGAGCCAGGCAGTCCCCTGAACCAGGGAGTGAGTCTGTAGCCAACTGTCAGAATTTGCAAGAATTATAATAGAAATACTCTTCTAAACATCCTGGTTCTTGTCAACCTTTGCCTGTCAGAGAGAACAGGTTGGTTAATCCATATTTAACCATCCTTAAATTTTAGGTAACTTGAGAGTTCTAGAGTAGTTCCACCAATTCCTTCATTGCTGTCTCCTGGTTCTGTTTTGATTTTAGCTCTGTAGAGCAGCAAGAAATCTTCGGTTCACATTTTACCATTAAATGATTGGCTTAAGTTCCCATTTGTCTCCTGAGAGTTGTGTGTGAATGTACTTGGAGAAGAACTTGCTTAATGCTTTGAAAACCTGTTTTAATGAACAACTTGCATCTTTATTTCTCTGAGGAATCCCTTCCAGGTGCAGTGGCTGTCACAGGTTTACCTGAGCATGCTGCTCACGTCCCTGATCAGTCGGTCCCTTCGAAGCATTGGAGGTGTCAGACTCACCAGAGTTCTGTAGCTGTGCTGAGGAGTGCTCTTTATTAAACATCGTCTTTGGTCTGAAGAGCAGTGTTTATCATCAAACACAGCTGAGTTAGCAGCAAAGTGATGGTAGGAAGCATAAACATTTCTCAGTTTTGGTGATGATGAAAGAACATAGCTTTTAATGGGAGTAGAGGCAGGGAGGCATGGGGGCGGTCTGTGGGCTCGAGATGCTGGATGTCGTGTTGGGAGTTACGGGGACAGGTCAGGTCTCAGGAGCACAGCCTGTACATCCAGGTTTATGATGAAATACTGAACCCAAGAGGCGGCCACAGTGCGTTGGAAGTCTGTCAGAATGCCTTTTATTCTTCACCTTACATAAAGAAGTGCCTGTATCTTTCATTGCTGCTGTTGCTTTTCTTGCTCACAGGAAATGTAAGAGATGACAAAAATAACCCCATCAGAAAAAATGGTGCAAACCTGAAAAGGCTGAGAAATGTTGTTCTGAGACAACAGCGAACTGCGGGTCAGGTGGATTCTGTGTGAATTCGGATGGTGCTTTGTACCTAAGGAACTGCCTAATTACCTCTGTTTCTGGTGAACTTTGATTTTTGAAACAACACAGGTGTTTTAAAGGGGTTGATAAATAGCTGTTACTGATGTTCTTTGATCACTTGGTATTTGGGTTTCTCTGAACATTTCAAGGCCAGGCTGGATGGGGCTTGGAGCCCCTGGTCTACTGGAAGGTGTCACTGCCCATGGCAGGGGGTGTAATGAGGTGAGCTTTAAGGTCCTTCCAAGTCCAGCCAGTCTGGGATTCTGCGTTCGTGTACCTGCAGCTCTGTCAGCCTGCCTGCTGCTCTGCCTTGTCCACAGTGGTATTTTAGGAGTATTTGTATGTTCTTTTGGTTTTTGTCTGGAGTTTACAACTGCATAGGATAGATATCTCAGTAAGTCATTACTGGTCTGTTCCTTGAAGTGACAATTCCTAAATAATGTTGTTCTCTCGTTCTGAGATGTGTAAAATTGGATGCAAACAAGATCCAGGATTTATACTGCCTGTCTACATTTATAAAAGTCCTCTTTGAGCTGTGAATGGGGATGACTGAAACACAGCCAGGAAAGCTTTATTTGATATTTGGATGAATGCCACAAATAGAATTCAGCTAACACATGCCTTTGTCTGTTGTTGAAATTCAACTTTAAAAGGATTAATTTCTCAACCCTACCCTGCTGTGCAGAATCCTGAATATTGAGGTTAGTAGCTTTTCTGAAGGTTGGTGGATATACTGCAGGAGCTGGTTACGAATTGCTTGCAAAATTACCTATTTAATAGTGCCATTTTTAGTAGTAATACTTGTCCTTTAAAAAAATACAAGAAACAACTTTTAACTTTCATTTTTACTTTTAAGTAAAAGAAATGATGATACTGTGGAAATGTTCAAGGCTGGGTTGGATGGAACATAGAGCAGCCTGGTCTAGTGGAAGATGTCCATGGCCACGGCAGGAGGGTGGAATGAGATGGACTTTAAGGTCACTTCCCACCCAAACTAGTCTGGGATTCTGTGATATTAGAGTTGTGATCAAACGTTAATTACTTTAATCATTAATAATATATTACTGGCCATCTTTCTGTAAAACAATAGCCTTTCAGAAAACTCTCTCTCCTTCACTAACACACTATAATGTGCATTTCAGGGAGTAGCAGCATTTGCAGGCAAGATTTGAATTGTAGTGTCCAGTGCTACGTCATGAACACGGAGCACTCGGATCCTCTGGGGATTCTTCAGAGTGGAGCTGCACCATCAGCTCTTTAATCCTGAAGTTTTCTAGCACAGGCAGCACCGCGGCATCTGCCTTTCCCTCCGTGCGCGTGAAGCCTGTTGATTTAGGGTTTGCTGCTTTTGTCTGAAGCCAGGGGGAACTGGAAGGAAGATTTTCTGTTTGACTGTGTAAAACATCCTTGTATACACTGCAGTTTCTTTGAAAACCTGCCACTGTTGCTGTAGCAGCAATGTAGCCCTGCCAGGGCTGACAATAACAGGAGTGCTGGCGGGAAGACCTGCTTCCAGTCTTTCCCTGCTCCACGGTCGGCAGATATGCTGAGGATGGCGTGGCAGATAGAGGCAACAGTGCTCTGCAGTTTGTTTCCTCTGTCAGGACAGCATGGCAAGTCTCTGATGACAGACCTGCATCTGAGAGCTGTGTGGAAATCCATGGGCAGTGTTGGGCAACTAGGCAGAACATGCTAATTAGTCTTTAAGTATTTTAGGTTGCACGATCAATTTGTATTGAGTCCTTTGTTTATTTGTATTCTGACACATACTCAAAAAAATGAAATAAAAGCCATGTTTTAGTAAGTGTAACCCGGTGGATTTGGCACTGGGTAAGACAGATAGGACTGGGAGCCTTGTGAGTTACGATCTTACTACAACTCAGCTTCAACTCTTGCAAAAGTAGAAGTAATTAGACCACTAACTCTGTAAAATGTTTTAGGGTGTCTGCATCAAGACTGTTATGTAGTTTCTGTTGTCCCCTGCTCAGCCTCACTGCCTATGGGCTGCTTCTTGCTCTCTGGCTTTTGCCATGCAGTTATATCACAGAATGTCACAAGTGTCACAGAATCCTAGGATGGTTTGGGTGGGAAGGGACCTTAAAGCCCATCTCATTCCACCCTCTGCCATGGCAGGGACACCTTCCACTATCCCAGCTTGCTCCAAGCCTTGTCCATCCTGGCCTGGGACACTTCCAGGGATGGGGCAGTCACAGCTTCTCTGGGCACCCTGTGCCAGGGCCTCCCCACCCTCAAAGGGAAGAATTTCTTCCCAATATCCCATCTAAATCTGTATCCCTGTGGTTTGGTGGCGCTTGGTAGTGCTGTGTTAACAGTTGGTCTTGATGTTCTTAAAGGTCTTTCCCAACCTTATTGATCCTGTGATTCTTTGAACAGTCATTGTATTTTATCTGTTCTATGTATGCTCAAGCAGGGTCCTTCCATTTTGCTCTGTGTGAAACCGAAACCTGTTTTCAGGACTGTTTGTCTTGTTTTCCCTGCTGTCAAGCTTCTGATGTTAAGTCAGTGAAGTTGCAAAGATGTTAGGAAATACAGGAGTACGATAGTCTGTAATATGTCCCAAATCCCTCTTTTGACAGATACAGAACAAAAGCTGATTTACTCTTTGTTGTGTGTTCTTCTAAATCTTTTTTCTTGTAACTTTATAATATAAAAATCTCTGCTGTCCCTTAAGCAGAGCTGCCATGGCCTCCAGTTGTCATGGGTGATTCTCTCTTCTGCAAGTGAGAGTTTGAATCTCCTAAGGAGTACTCAGAAAAGCCAACCAAACAAGAAAAAGGAAAAAGCCCAAACCCCAACAACAACAAACCCTCGGCACTGAAGTAGGAAGTGCTTTAGTGGTCACTGATCTGTCTGGGCTGTGCCTGTCTCCGTCTGTTTCTGTTCTGGTTTATGCACTGGGCTTTGTCTCTCTCCTAGTTGCCTTTCTCAGACTCTCAGAGCTTCCTCTGTTGAGCTTCTTACTGAATCCTTGTTATCCTTCTTTGGCTTCCGTCCACGTGGTCCCTGTGCCAGTCCCTGTGCCAGCCCTGTTACCGACATTGCCATCTCAATGCTTGGAACATTCCAGGGGCTGGGGGCAGTTTCCCTGCCATTCCCTGTCAGGGGTATGAGTGTGCTATCTCAGAGCAGCTGGAGGAACGGTTTTGTCTGCTCACTCAAAGACTAAAAGGTACTGAAGTGTTGAATTTTCACCGCCGGAGTTGCTCCTGTGGGTCCTGAGGTTACTTCTCCCGGTTTAGCCTTGAGGAAGGGAGAGCAGCTGTGCTGTGAGATACGGACTCTCTCTGGTGGGGTGGCCTAAGTTTTCTGAAATGTATCCTTAATTCTGTTAGGAATTCTGTTGAGATCCTGGAATGAAATTCTTCCCTGTGAGAGCAGTGAGGCCCTGGCACAGGGTGGATCCCCTGGATCCCCGGAAGTGTCCCAGGCCAGGGTTGGAGCAGCCTGGTCTAGCAGAAGGTGTTCCTGCCCATGGCTGATGGTTTAATGAGATGCACTTTAAGGTCCCTTCACACCCAAACCATTCCATGATTCTGTGATTCTCTGAATTCTCTGTGTTGTAGTAACCAAACTTACTCAGTCAATACCGTTCCTGGGGTCTGCAGGAGAACCTGTTTGTCTTGGGGTGAAGAGCCGGGGAGTTCCTCAGCTGGCTCCTACAGGCTCTTCCTGATGGGCAAAATAATCTGCTTCAAAGTCTTCCCACACCCAAGCTTTTGTGTACAGAAAAATCCCTGAGGGTCATGTGATGCAAACGTTTTTTAACAAAGCAAAGCTTTGATTAGATTTTAAATATTTAGAGCTCCCCCATTCTTCCATCATTCTCTGAAAACTCTCTGTGAACTAAGCTATTGTGGTGGAATCAGTGGCCTCCAATAAGCTCAACCACTAAGCTGTGGTGTTTGTCATGGACACTGAAATTCTGAGTAGAACTGAACTTCAAGATAAACAGATTAACCAACCACAAGGTCTTCTGGCACAGGCCTGGATTTTTTAGGCCTAGAGTAGATTCTGGTTTTAGCATCCCTTACCCACAAAAGTTTCTGAAAGATGTTAAGTTACATGTCTTGTTTTATTAAAATGCAGTGGCCTTTGGAGTGAGGAGTGACAATCTGACATTTGGAGCCTTGGTAATACAGGTTTAGCCTGAAACTGTGTCTTAGATTAGCATTATAGGACCCTTATATACGTGTGTTGGTGCTCTGAAACTGAATCTGCATCCCTAGCTGGGGGTGAGGTGGAACATGGTCACTGTTATTTTTCCTTTATAGTTTCTTTAATTTGCTGAGCACGTGTACTCACTTCACTGACCTCCCCCGTGTAGCAGAGGCTACTTGCTCCTTCATGATTTCTAATTGTTTTTTAATCTCAGTTCCATATAAACAACTCTCTTGGCCTGTTTGCTTGCTTGTTTTTTTGATCAGCTTAGTGAACATCATTAGAAGAGATTTCTGCTCCGATGCCGCCAGCTGATTAGAGGAGGACACCAAGGTTTTGTCTAATCTCTGGTGTGACTGTCATGTGCTGCAGCAAGGAAATGGCTTTGGAAGAAACAGCCAAATCAGTGCGGGTATTAAACCATGTTGAGGAGACGAGTATCAGTGAGGATCAAATGGGCAGCCATCCAGTGCAGGGAGCTTATTAAAAGACAAGGATTAACTTGGCTGCTGTTCATGAGGTCATGGAAGTGGTAAGGGATTTCCAGGATGTACCTTTCCTTAAGGGCAAAAAATGTCAGCAGCAAGTGGAAAATGCCCCATCTCTGCCTCTAGTGCTGATAATTTGGGTGGTTCTCATCTTCTTCCCCCATGTATTGCATAGGACATGTCCAAGCTGCAGTGACTCCTCACAGAATCTTTGAGTTGTCTCAGCATTCTCACACAGGACGCAATTGTGTCGTGTTCTCTTTGCTCCCGTAAGCTTAACTGCTCTGTTCCTAAGAATGAAGTTTAAATGGAATCACAGCATGTTGGTGAGTGAGGAAGAATGTGATGTTGCAGCTCACAAGGTGTGTTGTGTTTCTGAAAGGTCCCTTGGTGCTGTGAGGATGAGGATGGGTTAGGAATTCCAGAGATATTTGCTGCTGGTGGGTATGGGAGAAGGCTGAGCACTTGGACTTTGCTGTAGGCCCAGGTCTGTAACTCAGCCTGGTTAGGTTGTGTGTAGAAATCCAAAAACATTCCTAGAAAAGGATAACTGTGTGTGTACACTGAGGGGAAGTGAGTCAAAAAGGAAGCGAAGGAGCTTGCAGAATTTGGTTTGCCATCATGAGCCAGCCTTTTGCACTGCTGCTGCAGCATCACCACATCAGCTTCACACGCTGCTTTTTGTGCCTTCTCAGCGTTACTTTTCCTAAATCTTTGCAAGGCCTCTCCTCTCTCCCCCTCGAAGACAGAGATCCTGTCACCAGCTGCTGGGGCCGATCCAGGTCTGTGTTGACCCAAGGACGTATTTTGTGTGGACTGGTGGTCATGTGTCCAGCCCTGCCACAGACACCTTTTGTGCGGTTGTTTTAACTTGGAACGACCCAATTCCAGAGAATCCTGGAATGGTTTGGGTTGAAAGAGACCTTTAAAGCTCATCCAGTCTCACCCCTGCCATGGGCAGGGACACCTTCTACTGTCCCAGGCTGCTCCAAACCCCATCCAACCTGGCCTGGGACACTGCCAGGGATCCAGGGGCAGCCCCAGCTTCTCTGAGCACCCTGTGCCAGGGCCTCCCCACCCTCACAGGGAAAAATTCCTTCCTAAATTTCTTGATTATTTTTTACTAATAAGTTCAGAATGTTTTGTGGAGGTTCAAGTAGTACACATGGACAAAATCTTCTCTTTTCTGATTCCAAGCGCTGTGTTGTTGGATCCTGATCTGATGTTTGGTGCAGTTCTGGTCCATATAACCATGTGAAATAGAATTTTCTGGACTGTCAGTACAACTGGCAGGAAGATCAAAGTTCCAAGCAGCTGATCTCAGATGAGAGATTATGAGGGCAGGATAATCGGATAAAGGGCAGTTGAAGAAATTTGACACTTAAAATACTTTTTGTAAATCTGCCTGTCCCTGTGTGTCCTTGGTTTTGGGAGGAGAATTTGTGAAGCTGGGCTTGTCTAGGCGAGATATTTTGAGGAAAGATAAGAGATTTGGAAGTTTACTGTAGATAATATGTCTCATAACTGATTACCTTAATGCAGGTGGGGGTTTGTGTGGGGAAATGAGTGTGTGGGACTTCTGGCTGATCAGAAGGGCTTTGTTATCTTGTTTGTGTGTTATCTTGTTTATATTTCGTAATAACACTAATCCTGAAACACGTGTTACTTGCTTCCTGTATGGAGAGAGAAAATGTGTTTAAACATTGAGTATAAATGGAGCTACTTCCAGAAAAAAACCCCAGAAACTTGAGATCAACCAATGTATTTGTCAAAGGAATTTAAATCAGCAATAAATTACAAGACACTTAGTGCTGTCAGACAGCTTAAACTTCTTCACTGATTCAGCTACTGGGAGCAGGAATTCTGTCTACACATTTTTTCTTGCTAATTGTGTAGAAATACGTAATGATGGTGAAATGCTATTTTTGCCTCCAAATGTAATACTGCATTTCTGTAGCAGCCTTTCCCTTTAGTGGGTGTTTTCTGCATGAATCAACGTAAAATTCTTGCGAGAAATTACATGTTCTCAGTATTGGTGAGTGCACACGTGTAAACCACGGTGATAGAGAGGGGCTGAGCAGTAGCTTCAGCTCTTAATACAGTGTGAGGCATGGGGGGAGCCGTATCCTCTGGGGAAGAATTAGTTTCCGTGCAACAACTCTCATGTTTCTGGAATTTGTCAGTTTTTGCTTTAATGCTATTTATAGTTCAGCATATATAAACATTGGCCTGTGTTTAGGTGAAAACACAAAGTTTCATTTGAAGTCTGATGTGTGTGGAGTAGGTTTGTGGCAGCAAGAGTTCTTAAAGGTACCCGGGCACTTGGGATTCCTCTGGAAGGTGTTGAACTGCAGCTCGCTGACGATGTGTTTTAGACCGTGAAGCTGCATCTGATGCGAGAAAAGCCGGGAGAGTTGTTTTTCTTCTGAAAGTTTGGATTTGACCATAAACTTCTGCCGTGTGTTCATAGATTCACGGGATGGTTTGGAAGGGGTTGGAAGGCCACACTTGTTCTCCCTTTTGCTCCTGTTGTACTGCAAGGAGCAGCTGCATTTGCTTTTCCTCAGAGATTGGTGCAGCAGTTTGTACAAGCCCTGGTAAATGAGCACCAGCCTTTACTCTGGCTGGCCCTGGCACTACTACCTGTAGCAGGGCAGGGAACTCACAGGCAGGTGTTCAGGGCTGCTACTACTCAAAATGTTTAGTGAGGGGCCCAAAGTGAGGGATTACAACAATGTGTGTCTGCAGGTAACTATAGAACGCTTTATATTTTGTATGTAAGTTGAATATATACATGCACTCCCCTTCCTTTCTCCTCAAGAAATCCTCTGAGAGGAGTGAATTGTCACCATCATCATTCTGTCTTGACTCATAAAATATTCAGAGTTGACTACAGAAGCTCATTTCCAAACCCCAAGTTAGTAGGTAATTGAGAGCTTGTCTCTTTGGGCTGGTTCTTGAGGATTTTTGTTTAAGAAATTTATTTTTGACTCTCCAGTGTGGCGAAGGTTCTGTCAAGCCTTTTACTTTAAAGGGATGCTTACATCCAAGACTCCCACAGGATAATTTTTTCTTAGGGAGCACATGATTTTTGCAGTAATCCACAAGCTGCACAATTCTAATCTTTGTGAATAATTCCAACAATATGATAAAGAGGGAGGGAAGGAAAAGCCAGCATTAGAACTGAAGCACATTCCCAAAGATCACAAGACCATTAAGAGCAAATCTTTAATTTCATGCTTCATTGATAAAGACCAAGTTACTTGAAATGTGGTCTAAAATATGACACCGAGCCTCTATCCTGAAACACCTGGTGAGCACACCTAAGGCTGCAGGTGTACAAGAGGCTGGAATTAGCTTGAGAGCTGTAAATATGAGAGGATGGAGCAAGGTCTTAGGGGGGGAGCCTTGGGAAGTCTCCTGGGTAATGAGGAGGGAGAGAGATCAAAACCACGGGATTGATACAGCGCAGGGAAGACATGGACCTGTTGGAGCAAGCCCTGACGAGGTCACTAAGTTGATCCAAGGGCTTCAGCCCCTGGGCTCTGGAGCCAGGCTGGGACAGCTGGAGTTGTTCACCTGGAGAAGAGAAGGCTCCAGGGGGACCTCAGAGCCCCTTGCAGGGCCTAAAGGGACTCCAGGAGTGCTGGAGAGGGACTGGGGACAAGAGGTGGAGGGACAGGACACAGGGAATGGCTTCCCGCTGCCAGAGGGCAGGGATGGATGGGATATTGGGAAGGAATTGTTCCCTGTGATGGTGGGGAGGCCCTGGCACAGGGTGCCCAGAGCAGCTGTGGCTGCCCCTGGATCCCTGGCAGTGCCCAAGGCCAGGCTGGATGGGGCGGGGAGCACCCTGGGATAGTGGAAGGTGTCCCTGCCCATGGCGGGGGGTGGGACAGGATAGGCTTTAAGGTCCCTTCCCTCCCACACCAGTCTGTGATTCTAAGACTCTATAGGATGTTGTTAGGATGATGGTGCTAAATTAGGCTTTTTTCCTTAGGAAGTCAGTTGCACAGTTGGAATTCTGAAAACAGATTTGTTTCAGATTCTCACGTGATGTGCTGCCCTCAGCCCTTCATTCTGGATGAGAACAGTTTCTCTGGAAGTTCATGAATTATTTCTTTGTTTGAACAAGTTTGTGTCCTTTGTTTCAGTCTTCAGAATGTGCATCTTAATGTTTGTTTGTTTTCTGAAATAACTTTTCTCCATGCTGTTATTTCCGAGCACTTACTGTAACTTTTTCCAGATGTTCTGAAAGGGTTGGGTTATAGTTTGTATCTTATAGGCAAAAACATGATTTCTTTCCTCGTGTAGGACATGGGTGACTTTTTGATCAAGTTCTTTTTGTTCCACAGAATCTGTCTATGACCTTCTCCCAAAGGAGCTGCAGTTACCACCTTCCAGAGAAACATCCATAGCATCCATGAGCCAAACAAGCGGTGGCGAGGCCGGTTCGCCGCCTCCAGCTGTAGTTGCTGCTGGTAAGGACTCTGCTTTATTCTTGTATTTTCTTAAGGTTTGTAACGTTCTGGCCAACATGAACAGTGCTGGCAAAGTTCTGAGTGTAAGAAAGAGCTTGTGGAGAAGTAACAGAGTTCATTCTAGGAGAATAGAGGTGGTACCATTCAGCTGGGTGATCAAAAACGTCAGGTATTTTATATTAGTGGTTGCTGTGTTTCGTATATACATCTCCATAAGAAATAAATTATCTGTTCCTCCATTCGGTTATGCCACACAGGCAATTAACTCCTAGAATGCACTCTGTCTTCCAAGGGAATAAATCCCTGTTTGGAACTAAGGCAGAATGCCGACTGACTGTGAACCAGTGGATTCTAGTTAGGGTGAAAATGGAATGGGAGATGACATTTTGGGCCACGAAGCTTTTACCAAAATGTGAGGAGGAAGAAAAGGTCATGTTTTCCATTGGCGCCTGGGGAAGTGTAGTATTTAAACTCCTTTCACACACATCTCTAGTGTGATGTGGTAAAAAATCCTTAAATACGTGAGGATATAATGTATATCAGCTGGAACTCTGTAAATGACCAGTGTAGTTATTTTTTCTAATTGACAACATATAAAAAAGAGGCATGACCTTCTAATCTGCATCCTTTTCTTATTCCCAGCCTTGTTCTAGACTTTAAAGACTCTCACTGATCTTCATTAAACATAAAAAAGTGAGGATCTAAGGACAAAGCTTTGATTTGGGAGGTTAGCTTTAGTGCTGGCTTGCATCTGGAATTCTTGCCAGTAACATATATATTAGTAAGCATCTGTGCAATGGGGAAAAAAAGATCATTTTGCCCATTATAGATGTGTCTCCCTTCACTGGATAAGGAGGTTTTTTTCATAATTTGATCCCCATATTTCTTACAAGGTCATGTTCTACTTTCCTAATTGGCCTTAAATTGCTACTTGAGAAAAAAATGTCTATAGGGTGAGGATTCAGATAGCTGCATTATTCCTTTTTCTCTCTCTCCGAGTTCATATGCATTAAATGTTTGTGTGAGAATGTTTCCCAGATTTGCATGGTTGAGGAATCCTGATCAGAACCTGAAGTGGTTGTAGGTTTGTCAGAGAAACTTTACAGCACTGCTCACCATTCATGTTTTGCCAGACCTCTCCTGAGAACCTGTGGATTTAACTGTGCACAGTGGAACTTGGTCATTGAAAGAATTTGATGCTTTTATTATATTGGAAGGATTTGATGTTTTTATATCGCTTACTAAAAAAATAATTTGGGCATCTATTTCTAAAATCAAGGTGCTTAATGATCGGTTTGGTTCATAGACAGCAGCAACCAAATCTTGTAGAAACATTTATCCTGAAAACAACTGAACAAAACCACCCTGCAAGCCCTGTTACACTCTAAATCCACAGACAGACCTGAACTGCTAATTAATTCTGTACCTAACAGAAAAGACTTAAAAACTTGAATGGAACTAAAAGTCTGTTGCCTCCAGGTTTTGGTGTCTGCCGACAGCCAGTCCAGATCCTTTAAAAGACCTGAGATGCATTAGGTGTGTTTGGGTTAAAACTGCAGCACAAGTTTCTGGAATGAAAATCTTTAAAAATTAATGTTGAGGCTTTTTGTCAACACAGAAAGGAACCTTGTCATTCACCTACGAACACTTTTCAATGTCAGAGACCACACAGGGTCACAAAGACTGAGCTGGTAACAGGTTGAGAGCTGGGATTGTTCAGGCTGGGGAAGAGGAGGGTCCAGGGTGACCCTAGAGCCCTTCCAGTGCCCAAAGGGTCTCTGGAGAGCTGGAGAAGGGACTTGGGACAAGGGCCTGGAGTGACAGTTGTTAAAAATTCTGTTTAAACTGCCCCACCCAACCAGACAAAAGCTCGGAGGAGCAAAGACCCGTTTTGTTCCCATTGCTGGTTTGAACGTGGCACGTTCTGCCTGTGTTCTTGCTGTAGCTGTACCACGTTGGGAGAGAAAAGGTGGTTTACTATTTTCTTTAATTTTTTGGAGATTTCTGCTGTGTCTTTGAGAAGTTGCCACCACACTTTCAGTCTGTGTTACCCTGCCTCGAGTAGTAACAAGAGGTCTGGCTGGGGTTTCTTCACAGAAAAATCATCCTGGGCTTTGTGCAGACCAGGTGCTTACGCAGGGAAACAGGCATACATTTGACACTTGCATTTCAAAAGATTAAGATTGACTATCATTTGCATGCATCAAATGCTTAATAGCAGACTGCAGGCAGCTTTTTGGGGAGCTGGCACTATACAGGAGCAGGGCAACCTCTTGTTCTGTATCTGGAATTTTCCCCTCATTTTCTGTAAGTCTATTTTTTTTGTCTGCTCTTACTTGCCTTAAAAAACCTCCTTTTTTAGGAATGAGAGAGAAATGATAGTTCAGTCTGCATAGTGCTGTAGGTAATCTCATTTATTCTTGTTTTTAAAAGGAAGGGCTAATTTGAACAGCTAGCCACACCATGTAGAATTCCCCTGCAGATCTGATTACTCTGAGTAACGAGAGAATTCAGTGACAGGGATTGATCCAAAGTGTTCAGAGCTTTTTGCTGCTCCTCTGGTAGTCCACACAGCTTGTTCTCTGCTTCCTGAAACACAAAGTAAGACAATATCTGGCTGGAATTCAGCTTACTCGAGGCTTTTTTGTCACCTTGCTGTGGGTTTTTATCCCATATAAATAACATTGTAGGTTGGAAATACTGCTGCAGTTAACTCCTGGGTTTTTTTGGAGGAGCAGGATGGGCTGGTTTTAGCAGTGATGACCTCACAGGGACAGACTTCTAGTTCTTCCATTTGGAAATTTGTTTTGTGATTTACAGAACAGTTGTAAGAGTATGAAAATGGAATGTTGCTGATTGGATTTTCATTAATTTGTTAATAAATGTGTATCTCCTATCCATTAATTCAGACAAAAGAGGTGTTACCCACTCTCTGAATATCAAACAGGCAAGTATGATTTCATAGAACTCTGGGATTTTGAGCTGCTAGCTCAAGCTTCTAATTCTGTAGTTCTTCTGGAAAGCAGAAGGGAGGGAAAGGCTCTGTTTGTACCCCTGGAAACCATTCTGTGTGCTCGCTGCTTGAATTCCAGTGTCTTTGTTCAGGGGACAGGAAAAGGAGGATTTTGCCTGGTGCAGCACCATAAACACATTAAATATGAATCATCTCCAGACTCTGGAAATGCATGAGGGTGTCATGCTGAGAAATGTCATTGTGTGCTCTGCCTGGAGATTTTACATGAAATAAATGTTCCTGAAGCTTTCCCAGTGCTCCTGCACAGTGTTTGTGAGCTCCAGTTTGGAGGAGCGATGCTCGGGTCTCTTCTCAGTTGGTTCTGAAAGGCTGAACAATTTTTTGGTGTTGATCAAGAGACCTTGAACCTTAAAATGCTTAAAATTCACTTTGCTGGTTAAAGTCCTTTCTCAAAGGTGTCTTTCCAGCTTGTAGGTAGCACATGGTTCTTGTCTTTTGGGGATGATCAAGAGTATTTTCAACCATATTCTTTAAATGAGTGTTGCTTTTTCATCTTTTTATCTCCAGTGCCAGGAATGCTCAAACCTTCTGAACCCCAGTGAACTGTTACAGAAACTCACTTCCCTTCTCACCATCCCTTGTTCTTCCTGCAGCAAAACTTGGAATGAGATGCTTCATCTTGTTGATGATCTCTCAAGCTGCTTTCCATTTCCCACAGAGGCAAATATATATATATATATATATATTTCCGAATTTTTTTGCATCGCTGTCCAGTTTCCAGTGGAATTTTCCAGAGTCGTGTTCTTGCTCCAGCAAAAGGGGAACAGATTTTGTGCTAGTGGAATGTATTTACTGATGTCTTCTTTTGCGTTCTCCATTTTGGGATACAGTTAATCTGTGATGTGGTGAAGTCTTCTGGCTCCCAAATGCCTATGGTTACATCCTAGGAAAATAGTAGGCAAATGATGAAACTTTACCTTTTTGTGATCAATTTTGTGCTTCTTTTTATACTTTGTTTTTATTAAAGGGACAACCTACTTGTCCAAACAGATGTAATTGGCTTTTTTGATTGGAGTTGTAATTGAAATGTTGCCATAAGCATCTTTGGTCATTTTAATTACGAAAATAAGGCTTTGCTTCTGAATTGCTACTTTAGAGACATGGATAAAGATACCTGCATCACCTGTGGGATAGAGACTGGTTGCTAAGGGGTCGTGTTTTCTGCTGCCAAAATAAGGCTTTTTCATCATTCTCAAACGGAAGATTCTAATAAAGCCTCAAAATGGAGATGAGTTTGTTTTGGTTTAGTTTTCCCTGAGTGGCTTCTCAGGTTTCTTCATTTTTATTTTTACTGAAAATATTTTGTCCATTTATCATCTTTCCTGGTGTCATTAGTCAGTTTTTCCTGCTGATACAGAAATAATTACCAGAGATTTCAAAGGGGATCTCAGTGCTGTCCCCAGTTCTCTTATCCTGGGCTTACGATTGCACATTGTAAACAAATGAGCAGAAAAAAGATTGTTCTTTGTAGTTGGTCTCCAATGCCTGTAAAAACTTCCATTTCTTTGTAGGCTTTTCCCTTCCTCTTCCCGCCGCCCTCCCAGTTGGAAATGCCTTCCTGTCATTTCCAGGAGGATGTCTTCCGGGGATTTCTGTCTGCAGCCTGCTTGCTTCAGTCACGAGTCAAATACTTGTTTCTTACACAATGAACTTCAAGCAGACCCTAATGCTCATTCAAAACACCCCTCACGTGGGTTTCAGTGTTTCTCCTGGAAGGTCATGTTGCAAAAGAGCCGTGGCAGAGCCCAGTGTGGAGAGGCCAGGCCGTGATGAGGGTCAGCTTAGCCTGGAGAGGTTCCTTCATCACTCCAAAGGGTCTTCTGGTGAGAGGTCATTGCTGGGAAATGCCAGAGACCGGGATTTTTCTTACTGTTTCCATTTTATGGAAACATTTTAGGTGTTTTCTCTCCAAATTCAGTTGGAATGTACCAGTTGTAACGAGTCGTGTGTTGAGGGCATTCCTGCTCCATGAGCTTCCTTAGAATTCCATATTTATATTGGTGTTCAGGTCTAGTTCATATCTTTTTTCTAAATTGTTTGTTTTCAGTATTCATGAATTTCACATCTAGTTCACCTTTTTTCTAAATTAAATTTATTTTCAGTCTTCATGAATTTCATACAGTCAGTAAGCCCAGTTTTCTAGAACTGCTCAATCAACAAGAAACTCTTTCCTCATTCTGTGAGGTTTTTTTCTTAGGGCAATTTCTTGCATTAAATGACTCCTGTTATTAGAACAGAAAGACTTGAGAATTACTTTGTGACATGAGAATTCCCTGTTCCATAAGGAATAATGGAAATCCAAGGCAGTGAGGGGCAAGAGCAGTCCTGTTGTGCCGCTGCTTGGGCACCTCCTTCTGTAGCAGCATCGACAATGTTGTGAAGGCCAGGAGCAGTTCTTGATTTCTTAGGAAAAACCCATCCCTATATTTAAGAGATAAAATAGTCTGTTTCTTAAATTGAGGTGTTTTTTGCCAGATCCATCAATCCTAATGTCTCATCCAGGGAGCTGGGGAGATGCTGAGGGGTGGCAGGGCTTGGAGGGAGCAGCTGAGGGTCCCAGAGTTCTGCTTGCTTGGAATCAGCCTTGTACACGGAGTGGGAAGGATCTCAGATCCGTGGAATTGGTGTGTGTGAGCCACTAACAAAAGTCCTCCTTAGGTACCTAAGCTTGAGTGTTAATTGAATAATGGGAGTCATAACAAAAGCATTGATTGATGTATTTACCCAAAGTATGATAATACGCTGCTTGGGTCAGCATGGGAATGTAAAGGGGAATTTACACTGTTGGGCTTAATGTAAATTAAATTAACCTACCTATCTTGAATCTGAGTGTGTTTAATAACTGGTGAATTGGATTGCTTTATGATATTTGCTGGGATGCTAGTTTTTTTCTCTATTAATACACTTAACTTGCATTCTAGCTTCGCCATTCAGAGACAGGCATCGAGTGGTGGGTTGTGTGACAGTGTCTGTCAATAGTGAAGACAAATAGTGCCAGAGACACTTAACCCATCCAATCTCACCCAGGGTATAGGTCGGTCTTGTTTTCAGACTTCTTCATAAGTCTCTTTTCTTTCTTTCTTTTTTTAAATTTTTTTTTAAATTTTTCTTTTTTTTTTTTTTTGTTTATTTCTGAATAGTGGATTGATACTGATTTGAAACTAAACTTTTTGGAAAAGTTTTTGACATGACATCAGTAATACAAGAAGAAGAAAAGTAGAACCCCAAGTTTGGCATGTGAGGTGTTGAAAGCAGGTTTGCAGCCACTTTGTAAGTTCTGGGTTTTACCTTTAAAACCTCTGACAACACAAAGGTTGATGGTGGAAATTTCGCACAGTTTCCTTCTGGGTCTGTCCTGAAATTGCTCTTCTGTGTCCAGGGGTTCAAATAAACCAATTAACATCAAAAGATCTTATCAAGGACATGACATGTTAGATAAATTAACACATTTAGTAAAAGTTGTACTTCATATATTAAGCTTATGCACCACTTAACCCTCACCCTGTGGATGAGTTTTCATTTTTGACAACTGTTTTCTGCACAGAACACAGAGGATACCATGGGGTGCAGGGGAGGTTCTGAGAAAAAAATTAGTTCTTTAATGGCTTTTTGCTCGTCCTGCCTGTCCATGCACAGGTGGCTGGAAAACTTGTGAAACCAAAAATATCTTCAGTTTATTTGTGTTTACAATCTTAAGCTTTCCAGTCTGGGAAATGACTTGCTTTTGCAGTTAAAAAAAGCACAGTCATCAGGACACTGTTTTTCTTTGAGGACTTGGTAATCCTTGTTGTGTTTAAGGGTATTTGAAAAGAGTGAACAAGGATTTCAGGATTGGCTCCCCAGAAGTGTTACCTAAAAAGACTCCCTCAATGCCAAGTAGTGATTTTTTTTCTCTCTCCTGCCTTTCCAGCCTTTTTTTTTAGAGGCTGAATGCCTTGTTTGACTTCACAGGAGAATAGGATATAGAAAATGTCATTGCCTTGGTTGCTAATGCAGGAGGTAATAAATTTTCTTTGTTTCTTGGTACTGAAAAGAAAAGCCTGTCCTGGTTTGCTCACAGGGACACTCTTTGCTATGTGCTCCCTTACTTTTAGTCCCTGTGCTGGACTGATTGGTGCAATTCTGCCTCTTTTAGGGGAGAAAAACTTGTAGCACAGGCAGCAAAATCTGAATTACTTCTTCCAGCTCCCTTTTGTGTTACAGTGATGGCAGCAAAGAGATTCAGGAGGTTTAGTTTCAACAGGGATCACAGTTGCTCTAATGTGGAGTATTCTTTTCTCTTGTTTTTTATTAAAAAAGGGGAAAAAAAGCCCACCTTGTGATGCAGATGCACATTTCATTTCTATTCCTGAGGCTGCACACTTGCCATGACAGGCACTTGGCTTCTGTTCAGTGTCATTGCTCTGAAAGCAAGTTTGATTTTGAGACTGTGTTAAATGAAATATATTCAGTCTTCTATTTCAAAATGTACCTACTCACTTAAAAGTACATATATGTATTTGTCATTGCACACACTGTTAAATTGCAAATCATGAGCCACCTGTAACAATTCCAGTTAATATGTGTCTAAAGAAAGTAAAATAAAAGGAATGCTCAAGCTGGGGAAGGTGTGTGTATGCTCTCACCTTGAAGTTAAGTTAAAATTACTAAATTATTTTTTTTTTCCAAAATGCAGCACGTTCATCCAAGAAATCTCTTTTGGGCGTCAGATACAAATGTCACTGGCTTTGGAATAAAATGATGAGCCCAAATGGGAGCCATAAAAAGCCCTGTTTATTCATTGCAGTAACATGGTGAATTCTTATTTGATTGACCCAGTTTATTTATTAGTTCAAAGGAAGATGAGTTGGCTCAAGGCCTGCAGACTCAGAGAAAGCATAGATTTCACTGTTTCTTAGTATTTTCATAATTTAAAATGTTACTGAAGCAATTACTAATTTATCTCATTTATCCCCCAAAAAGTTTTTAAATCTGTGTATTTGACTGTTCCAGTACAGCCAGTTTATTCCATTTTTTGTAATATTTATCATGCTTTCTTATTTATGGTTGGTAATGGCATTAATTTATTATATAAGGCTAAAGCGAGGTTTTCTTGCCATTACTGTTCAATTTGGATTTATTTCCATAATCAAATCTTATCATTACACAGGGGCATCTCTGGTAAATGGAGGAGTGTAACCAATTTATAATGGACAATGTTTATTTACTTTTTGAAAGTATAAAAGCCCACATACACATATTCATACATATAAGTGCTTTTTAACTTCTAAAGAAAGAAAGGAGGAGAAATAGTTTTGGAGAGCAATAATGATGATATTGCAGTAATGATAATAATTCACAATGCTGCACCCTAAAACAGCACTACCATCACCAGCTCTTTTAGCTTCGTGCTGAAAAGCATTTGGTTCAGTGATATATTTATTTTTTTCCCTAGGAAAGTGAGGGAAAAGTGCAGGTTTTGCATTCCAGGCCAGGAGATGCCCTGAAGCCCCTGCTGAGCCCAGTGCTTGGTGTACGTGGCCCACGCAGAGCTGAGCCTGGAGTGTCCAAGGTTCTCTTACACTCCAGAATTGATGTGTAAAGATTAATGTGATATTAATCTGCTGGAGGAGGAATCCTGCAGTCGAAGCCCTGCTGCCTGTTCCATGTGTGTAATGATTTCATGGTCTGAGTCCTTGTCCCACAGACCCCGACGTGCCCACACTGCCTCGGGCTCTTCCCTGAATTCCATTTACTGGCCTTTCCTGGGGCAAATCCTGGGATTCAGCCCCCCAGTCCTGCAGCTCGACCGGGTGCTCCAGGGGGTCCCTGAGCACACTTCTGCTTCTCTCTGGAGGTATAAACGATGGATGGAAACTAATCCTCTTTACCAAAACAAACATCCCGAATAGCAATGGGCTGTCTCAACTCAAAGTGGCTGCAAATCAGCTCCTAAGTATTGTCACTGAAATGAATACCTAGATTTAATAGTTCTTGCCAATCCTATAAATGTTTTTGAAAGAAGCATTGCATTAATGCATGATATAGAAAGGAGAAATTTGCCTTTAAATTGGAATGCAAAGTGACTGAATTCTCCAATTTCAGCCACTGTATTTGCCAAAGAACAAGCTGGAAAATGGAACTGGTATCATTCAGCTGCTCCTGGTTCACTGGGAGGCTCGGGGAAGGCAGAATAGTTTATTGATAAACTGTAACAACCACTAAATTCGACAGTCTGAAGTGGTGTAAATTTGCTTTTACGTTTACTTAGCACAGGAAAGCTGTAGGAAACAGTAATGGTTTAAAAATTCTTTATCATCAGTAATGGATACTCACAGTAATTCCCAGTATAGGAAAGTTGGCTAAGCTTTACTGTTTTTTAAATGTATGTATCATGGCTGAACGTACTTTTTTCTGTTACTTTTAAATAACTAAAACTGTATAAAATAGTCCAACAGTCTCTAAACCTTTTAGACTTGAGAGACTATTACAATGTTTTGGATTTAAAAAAAATCCCAAGCAGCAAAAAGGAAAACATCCACATGTTGCTCTTAGTAATAGGCATTAGCTGTATGACAGCAGTAACTAGCTGAACAAACATATTGTATTATTATGTGTATATTTCATGTACAATTTGTTTCCAGAATTAGGTTATTTCAGTGCTTCTGGTTTATCAGGTGTGGGTGGTAGTGCAGAAATACAGAAAACAGGGTCTCGCCACAGGAAGCTGAAACCTGACTATAAAATTCAGTTATTCCTCAGTGAGCTACAGATGATTGAAACAAATACATGTGTTTGTCTGACCTGCTTCCCTTGGAATATTTAACTTATGTATTCCACTGATTTGTCCATTAAAATTCTTCAATGGCAACAATTACGGTGCTCTCCAGAAATCTTCAGGGGTTTGGTTCAATAATTTTCATGTTTCTAAACCAGACTGAGCTCTGGGACCTCTGCAGAAGTCGCAGTCATGGTGTTGGAAATCTCCTGTGCAGTGTGAATTTTTCAGAGGTCTGTCCCAAGCTGTCTCTGTGGAAGGGACCAATAAAGTCTGAGAGAAATTGGTCCCAGTGACTGAACAAGTCAAGTTACAGAAATTCCCAGTTCTTGGATCAGCATGTCTCCAACACAGATATTTCATCCCTGTTTTGAACCTTCAAAATCAACAGCTCGCTCATAGTGACTGATACCAGTTCCATTTTGCCTACCAACTCAGTTGATTTTATATTTTATTTCTCATTTATGATGGAATAATCAGCAGCTCTTTTTCTCATTTATTTTCTCATATTTTTATTCCAGGATTTGCCTCTGAAGCAGGGAGTGTCTGCATTAAAAATGACCTGTAGTTCTCTGCTTCATAGGTTAGAAACTTATTTTAATATTTTGTGGCTAAGCACAGTCCCGTTTTTTTCAAAAAAAAATTAAAAAAATTTCCAACAATAAATGGTTTAATTGGCATTGAATGTGGATTATAAGCATTTTGCTTTGGGGCTATTTTAGATGAAATGGCTTCTACACCAATAATTAGTCCAGCTGAGGCAATGAAAGCTCTGTTTACTCGCAGCCATTTATATGAGTTAACATTAAGTCACAAAAAAATTTGATATAGTGGATCGTGCTAAGGCTTGTTTGGTCATTTCCAAAGTATTGGCTAGGCCGTATTGCTTTAAGCACTTCCATTCCAAAACTGAACCAAATTCCAAACGTTTCTTGGGGGAAAGCAATCGGTTCCTAAATCACCTTGATCTCACTGGGACTGCTATAGCCAGCGCACGCCCCGCCACGGGTCCTGTATTTACTTGTGAATTGTACACCGCAGATGCTTCTTCAGCTCCCTCCTCTTCCTCCATGGGCGGTGCTTGCAGCTCCTTTACCACCTCTTCCAGCCCTACCATTTACTCTACCTCAGTCACCGACAGCAAGGCTATGCAAGTGGAGAGCTGCTCCGCGGCCGTGGGGGTAAGTACCCGAGGGGTAAGTGAGCAGCAGATAACCAGTAACACAGCCCAGCAGCACCCGGCCACGCCGAAGCGCCACACAGTCCTGTACATCTCGCCACCACCCGAGGACTTGCTGGACAACAGCCGGATGTCCTGCCAGGATGAGGGCTGTGGATTGGAGTCAGAACAGAGCTGCAGTATGTGGATGGAGGATTCACCCTCCAACTTCAGTAACATGAGTACCAGTTCCTACAATGATAACACTGAGGTGCCACGTAAATCGCGCAAACGCAACCCAAAGCAGAGGCCAGGGATCAAACGCCGAGATTGCGAAGAGTCCAACATGGATATCTTTGATGCCGACAGTGCCAAAGCGCCTCACTATGTCCTTTCTCAGCTCAGCACGGACAGCAAAAGCAACTCAAAAGCAGGAAATGGGTTGGTATCTGCTTTTTTTTTTTTTTTTTTTAAAAAAAAAGAAAAAACGTTCTATCTCCATATGTAAACCAAAACTAATAAAAGTGCCCCTGTGCCCCGGCAAATGTTCTGCTCAGGTTCTCACGTAAACCCCTCCCTTCTCTGCTGTCCCTGTCGTATCCTAGCCCAGGATGAGTTCTTCCTGCCCCCAGAAATTGTGGCTGCCCCATCCCTGGAAGTGTCCAAGGCCAGGTTGGATGGGGCTTGGAGCAACCTGGGATAGTGGAAGGTGTCCCTGCCCATGGCAGGGGGTGGAACTGGATCTCTTGAAGGTCCTTTTCAACACAAACCACTCCATGATTCTGTGATAAGTTCTCATTAGACTTGTTAATCTTTATTTAGAAGATAAAGCTAAACTTTCCTGCAGCAATTAAATGCAGTGCTGATGAGCTCATCTGTTCTTTAAGTGAAATTCCAAAAAGGCCACACAATTCCATTTATAAAATGGCAATGAAAATGTATTTAAAAAGAAAGGCAGAGTGGAGTGGGCGCACCCTGAATGGTTGGTTGCATTTTATGTGAGGATTCCAGTCTGTACACTTCACCTGCTGCTCTATTTGTCAAATAGAAATAGGGATGGGAGTAGAAGTTCACGGTTAATGTTTCGTTAAGATTTCTCATCATTTAAATTATCACTTGCATTACTTTTTTATGAAATGTTAAGACAATGTGGTGAACCAGGTTTTGGTTTTTCCTTGTGAATTCACTCTGTATTTGATTTTTTCAGAAATAAATCTCTAATGCTGTTTCTCTCTGTGCTTTTGGGTCGTGTGCGTGTGTCTGCGTGGGCACGCCTGGGTGGTGGCCCCTCATCTCCCGCTTCACACTGTTCCCTAAATGCATTCCAGTAGCTGCTTAAAGAGAACAATTCCATCAGTTTGCAAGAGTGTGTTGATACATTTCTTTTTTTTTTTTTTTAATTTTATTTTTTGACTTGTTGCTTCTTCAGTACTTTTCAAATGGTCAAATGGATAGATTTGGCTCTTTTGTTTTGGGCTTTTTTGGGGGCAGGAGTGCATTTTGGTTTCACTTTTGTGTCTGTGCTTGCAGTACATTCTGACGTTCATCACAGCAACGGTGACTATTAAAATTTGACTGATGGCAAAGATGATGAACTTCTCATATCCCAAAGGGAAAGAGCCTGGAGTCTGTATTCCCAGGGTCAGTGCAGTTCCATACTTAAAATTTCACTGTGAAAAGCAGTTCTGAGAACATGTCCTGAGTGTGCTGCTGCTTCCTGGGCATGGTGGCCTTGGGGTTTTCACCAGCCAAAATCGATGGCAATAAAATATTAGTACCTGGTAGAGCCCAGGCAGCTTGGAATGAGGAAAGTGGACCAGCTCCAAGGGACCAGGCTCTCCCTTACACAGGAAAAAGCTTTACAAAAAGGCAAGAACTGTGCCACAGTAAATGTGATCTCAGGGAGGTTTTGTAAACTCTGAAAGAATATGTGAGATCTCCATCTAAAAACAGAACAAGACTTCCCCAAAAACGCTGGGCTGACTCGTGAAATCCATGTGAGTGCAGAGGGGAAGAAAGTGGAATGTTTTTCCTTATGTGTCACAGGCCAGAGTGAACTGCAGGAAAACTCCCAGGTGACAGAACTGTCCTCGGCAATAAACACTCTGGGATAAGAAGTGGCCAAGATCTTAGAAAACTTAATTTTGCTGTTGGAATACAGAGATTTGGCCTTACAAATCTGGGTCACCGTAGTGACTGGAGTTTTTTAAGCTTCCCAGCCTGGTGGAGCTCAGCCAAGGGAGTTCATTTACTTTTGGCTTTAAGAAAAGAGCAAGGAAAGCTGCCGTGCTCCGTGGTGAATGGAAGTGGCATTTGCCCCTAAAGAGACAGTTGTTAAAATCCAGGAAGAGAAAGAATATGTTCCTGTGGAAACTTGGAGTTTGTGAAAGCCTTTTTAGAAGTGGATGAATTGGTGGTGATTCAGGGCAGAGACTTAGGTTTCTGTGGTCTCACTTTCACTTTCAGGTCTGCCCTGGGAACAGGCCTGATGGCAGAGCAGGACCAGGCCAAACTTCACTCAGGAGATCTGTTTGAGTAGAGTCATAGGATTTGCCACTTTTAAAAAAAGAAGTGCTAGATTAGAGGAGATTTTGCCTGGTAACAATCAAATTAATAAATATATGTGTATGTGAATATTTGCAATATGAATAAACTGAATTAAAATTAAATCATTAATTGAAAGGATGTATAAGTGATTCATCCTTGTATTTTGAGGAGAAAGACCACTGAGAAGTTCTAGTGAAGGCTTTAAATTGCCTCCAGGTTTGGCTAATTGATTGAAAGTAATGGTTAAGTTGAGGAAAGACTAAAATAATTGTGAGGAGCATCTCTCTGCATAAATATGATAATGATGAAATACTGGTGTGCTGACAGTTGAGGTAGTTGGGCTTTAAGGGTACAGTTCTCCTGGAGAGGTCAGTGTTAATGTCACGCTGCTGAAACCTGGCGCTGGGAGCAGTAAAGGTGAATTGCATTTCGATGGCCGGCTCCCCAACGTTTCCCTTCAAAACTGAGCTATATCCCAGTCTCCCCAGTTAATTTACAGAGCTGGAACTTCCAGATGTGGCAAGGTCAGACCGAGCAGTCTGTGTGGTGTCTTTCCATGGAGCAGTGTCCGGTGCCAGTGCCCAGCCAGGGCCCCGTGGGTCCCGGGGTGGTGTTTGGAAGGGTCAAACACCGGAGCTGAGATTGCCCAGCATCCCTTCTTGTCTTCCCTGTGGGAAGCTGAGAGGTTTATTTTGAAATTCTGAGCAAGAAAAGGAAAAGATACTGAACTGAAAGTTGGTAAATTCCTTGAGCTGACTAGTCCATGGGAGGAATGTCCTGACAGGAAGATAGAAAGTGATTGTCTAATGAGCTTGAATTGCATTGGAGTTTTCCCTGAGCTTGCACAGAAGCAAAGAGCATAATGGTGTTAATTAGTTTGTGTCGCAGGTTTTCCATGTGCCGCACTGAAGGACAGTTTTGTCCCTTTTCCCAAAAGAAGGTGTGTTGTGCTGTTGTGCATAGCTGCTTTTTGTTTTCAAGCAGCTAGTGTGACTGCACTGAGCAGAGTAATCGGGACTCCTTGGCAGGAAGATAGCTTTATTGTAAGATGGTATTGTTATTATTTTGCAGAGTTTTATGCTAGTTTTTACCAGCCCTGCCTCAGCTGAGTCCTGGTTGAGGGTGAGTGTGGAAGGCAGCCAGGGCCATGACTGGGCTGTCCACAGTGAAGTGCTTGACCTTCGTGGACAGAAAATGGGAATGGAAATCATCCAAAGCACCAACTCTGTCTGTTTTAACCCGTTTTTTATGTGTAGTGAAAGGTTTTGGAGGGCTTAATGGAAATAAGAGTGTGACAAATAGGACCTGGTGCGTTAGGCAAAGAGTGATGGTTTTAAACTAAAAGAGGGCTGATTTAGTGTAGATCGAAGGAGAAGGTTTTTTACAAGGAGGATGGGCAGGCCCTGGCACAGGGTGCCCACAGCAGCTGTGGCTGCCCCTGGATCCCTGGAGTGTCCAAGGCCAGGTTGGACGGGGCTTGGAGCACCCTGGGATAGTGGAAGGTGTCCCTGCCGTGGCAGGGGGTGGCACTGGATGATCTCTAGAGGTCTTTCCCAGCCCACACTGTTGTATGATTCCATGGCTTTCAGGACTGTGAGATGTGGTGGGATAGGGGCAAAGTGCCCGACCTTTCCTGGGGCAGGAAAAGGAGCAGTGCCAGGCCAGGCCCTGCAGGGCTGGGGGAGGGCTGGAGTCAGGGGCATGTGCTGTGTGCAGGGGCTGCTCTGTGCACAGCAGGAGCTTTAGGAAAGGTGTGCATCGTGTTTGTCAGTGTAAATCATCTGGTAGTTGGGAAGAGCTGGGTCACCCCACCTCCTGGTCAGTGAGAGCCTCATGCAGTGGCAAAGCTCCCAGGGAATAATTTTGAATAAAAGCAGTTTTCACCCTGTTGGGAAGGAAAAATCCTGGATAAATTACTTCCATAACTTGCATGTTGAAACAGGATTTGTTTTTTAAGGAATTCACACCTGTTACTTAAAACTGCTTTCTTCCCAGGCATTAGCTGTTAGCAACCATGTTTTGCTAGGAAGAAAGAATATGAAATTTGCATGAATCATGGAGCCCTTTTCCTGTGTGCACCATGTGCTACAGCACATTCACATTTCCTAGTGAGAAAGGAGTTTTTTGGACTTCAGGTTCATTACCAGATCCCGATCTGTGTAGTATCAAGGGTTATTTCCCATTGTGCTGTAAAGGGAACACAAAATGGCTCATGTGCTGATAGGCTTGAGAGGGCTCCATCCTGGTTTTAATTATGGAACTGAGCACAAACTACTACATCTTATGGAATGCACCTGGAAAAAAAGGCCTTGTGCATACACTGATTTAACACTGGTGCAATTATGCCAGAGCTTTTACAATAGCTAATTGGGTTTTAACATAAATTGGTCAATCTGTTTAGACAGAAATCGGAGCTGGAGTTTGCTTGGATATACAAGTTGAGCTGGAGACAGGCATGAGGCTATTTTCCTGTTTAAAGAAGTGTCATTTAACCTTAAATCCATCCAGTGTGTGTGTACGTGTGTGTTTGTTACAGCAGCAAAACAGCTTGTTCAGGCTGTGTCATAGGCTCTGAAAAAGCAGGTTATGAGCCGCCTTCCGTTCGTTAGCATCGTTTAATGCTAATTGCTTTTCCCTTCCTTTATGTTTGCTCTCTGAAAACATAGATGTGCTGTGGATGGAGGAGGCAGGGAAGCACCATTCCTCTTCATCCTGCAGGTCTCCTCTGGCACAAAGAGAATTTCGAAGTTTGCTCTCAACTACAAATCTTCCATCCATTAATACACACTCTTTGCCTTTTTAGCTTTTCTGTGATTTGGAGTGTTTTTACCGGGGAGCTGCTTCTAACATCTTCTTGATGGTGTGCTTTGACTTCCCAGAGCATCAGAGAACCAGAAGGGAGCTGGAGGGAAGAAGACCCCAATGTTGTGTGGTCAGTACCCGACTAAGAGTGAGGGGAAGGAGCTGAAGATCATGGTGCAGCCAGAGAGCCAGCACAGGGCTCGGTACCTGACCGAGGGCAGCCGGGGCTCCGTCAAGGACCGGACGCAGCAGGGCTTTCCCACCGTGAAGGTAGGCTGGGGGCACGGGCTCCCCCTTCCCGGGGCTGCCCCAGGGGGAGGGCAGCTGCCTCGGGTCAGTGGGCCTCCCCTCTCTGTGCTGCTGAGCGAGCAGGCTTGGCAGTCTCTCGGCGGCAGGGGCTGGGCTCGCTCCCTTCTTGGAGGTCACAAGTCTTATTGGTGTCACAGAGTTACAGGAGAGGGAAGCTGGATGTCAAGGCAGGGATATAAAATCTGGGATGCGCATCCTGTTGGGCTGCAGTTCCATGAACTTGATGAATACGGAGACATTCCATGCCTACAGAAGTGGGATAATGAAATGCTGTAAGCTGTTTGATGGCTGGTGACAGCGGGTCATCACTGTCCCGTGGTAGTAAGGACATAAAACCAGGTTTCATTTTAAAAAAATATAAGTGAGATGTTTTGCTTTTGTTGGTTTGTTTTGGTTGGGGTTCGTTTGTTTTTTTTTTGGTTGCTTGGTGGTTTTTGTTCTTTTTAATTCAGCACTATCTGAGTTGACATATACAGTGTCTTTCAAGTGAGTCATGAAGATCTCACTGAGGTGTGTTTTACAGGTCATACTGCTCAGTGTGTTTAGCATGGTACAGGTAGAGGTAGTAGAGGCAGATGTGGATCAGGAGAACTGGAGAATGGGGGCAAGGAAAGAGGCAGCATTTATGTGCACACTTGTCAGTTGCAGCCTGTTTCCTCTATGGACTTTGATGCCTTAAAATTCAAGTGCTGAAGGCCTCTTGCTCTGAGGAGAAACACAAAGAAGAAGAAGGTTACAAGGAGATCTTTGACATTCCTGCTCAGGAAAGAGACAGAGGCTGTCCTCCAGGGACTGCACACTAATGCACAGAGTGGGAATTTGCAGGTCTTGTTTCATCCCTGTGTAGCCTGGGGAAAGCAATTGGAGAACTTGAGGACTTGGGAAGATTTTCTAAAGGAAATGGTAGAGAGGCTCACCAGGAGCAAGGCTGGACTTGACTTAGAGTGACAAACAGGAGAACTGATGTCAAATATCCTCCCATAAGTGATTATGAGAGTCACCAGAGAACTGAGTCCAGGCCAGCACTGCACTGGGAGCATGGCAAATGGCATACTGGGCATACTGGGAGAAGTGTGGCCAGCAGGTCGAGCGAGTAGACTGCTAGGTTTGTTATCATGCAGATAAGGAGGGTGAAAGATGTTTCATTTCATATTTTTTCTTAGTTACATCACTTTGAGAAAGCAGCAAAGCAGTTCTCAACCCAAACTGACTTACCAGGTCCACAAAGACATGTTTGTTTGTGATACAGCCCTTAAAATTTGTGCTGACTGCTGCTGACAGAATACAGAAGTAGACTTATCTTCAAAGTCCTGTTCAGCAGTGTTAGGAACGCCAGCAGCCCTTCACTCAGTCCTCCTGAGTAATGCAGAACTCCAGTAAAGTTTCATAAGAAAAGAATCCATTCATATCGGCCTGTTGCTATGGGAATTTAGTGCTCATTTATGTGGATTTTCTTAATGGGCCTTTGTTCATCTGAATTTCCTTTTAATTCCTTTCCCGGTTACCCTTTAGCACCCATCAGTGAAAATCCTCTTTGGAAGAGTCTCATGTTACTGAATTCCTGGAAGTTGCAGTTTGCTTTACCAGTAGGCAGAGGAGTTCATACCCTGCAGATAAAGCTCTGCCAGGGCTGGTCAGACAAATGAGTCAGTGAATCTTCAGGAAACCTGAGCTAGTGGGAAAAGATACGTTACGGACAAGGGGGCTTTTTGTTTTGTTTGTGGAGTTTGAAGATGGGGAAGAACAATGTCAAAGTGGTGGTGCTCAGCAGGGATCTGGCGCTTGGGAGCAGCTCAGGTGCGTGGCTCTAGCTCAGGCTGAGGAGGAGAAGCAGGTTCAGTGGCCATTTTAGTAAAACTCTGTTCTTGGTGACTTAGAACTTGAGTCTGCAATCAGTATGCAGCATTAAAATTGTATAACCAAGCCTTAATCAAGGGCCTGGCTGTTTGAGCCCTTTGTTGTGAGCTGTGCCTGTGGGTCCTGTGTGGATGCCTGTGCTGGGCCACCTCCAGAGATCTCGGGGCTTTGCTTATCTGTGACAGTCACATTTGCTGTTTGGACATGAGCACACAATGATCTTATCAGTATTTGCTGGTTTATTTTTTCTTCCTTTATTCAAACTTGCTACAAACTTCAGAACTACCATTTTTAAAGTGTGTCAGGGAATAATCCCCTAAGAGATTCTCCAGAGGATTCTGCTCTCATTTGCATCTCCTCACTAATAAAACTGGAGCTTCCTTCTGCAGCTGTTGCCTGGGCTTCCAGGCCTGGGACGGAAGACAATGCCGTCACCCAGAAATCCTTGAGCAACAAATGTGTCTTGGTGGGAACATTAAAATACGCATTTTATCTCCTAGAATGCTCTGGCAAGGAATTTCCATCTCTGGCCCGTGAATTTGGCAACAATCTAATGTTTCTTTTCACTTGGGAGCATTTTTCTTAACTATTTCCTAAAAAGAGGGAGTGTTTCCTTTGTAATGCTATGTCCAGGTTTACTTCAGGACTTCTTTTACCTCAGAGTATTTTTAGTCTGTGGCCCCAGTGGGGATCCCAGATAAAAAAAGCATTAAGAGGACACAAATCATTTCATGCCAGGGTGTTGATGTTACAAAAATGAATGTATTTTTCACTGACATGTTCTGGGATAATTTTGGCTTGCCCATGGGGTTGCAGGAGGATGTTAAAATGTCTGACCTGCTTATTTATGACATGTTTCAGTGAATCCTGACATTGTTACCTTTTAAGTAGGAGATGTCAAGTTACCATTTCTAATTTTTATTTTGGTGTCTGAAGGAAAGCTGGGCTTCTGTGGCTGAATGGTTGGACCCATTCATCCTCTCATCCCGTTCCTCCCTCTGCTTCCCTTACATCCTATTCTGACTCTTTCAGGGGTTTTGCAAGTGTTGGACAATTGTAATCAGGTTTCACAAGGATTTCAAGATGCATCTGGCATGAAGGTTGGGTCCTGGAATGCCAGTGGCTGTACACGTATTGACCAGCAAAACCTCTTCACCTTTGGAATGAGCCACTGGAGATGTTCTCTTTCTTGGCTGACTGGTGGATGTGGATGCTGGGGGGGAAAGGAGGATCCTGGGAAGAGAGGGAGGGAGTAGTCATGGTTGGGGTGAGAGCAGGAGGCTGGAAGAGACGCGAGAAGCGCAGTTGGGATAATTCTGTCTGAAGGTAGACAGGATTCAGGCTGGTTTAGAGACAAGCTATTAATAATAATGACTAAAGCAGTGGTACCTGAGTTAATTGCCCCCCTGGCGTGTTGCAGCTGGAAGGCCACAACGAGCCCGTGGTGCTGCAGGTGTTCGTGGGCAACGACTCCGGGCGTGTGAAGCCGCACGGGTTCTACCAGGCCTGCAGGGTCACGGGCAGGAACACCACGCCCTGCAAGGAGGTGGACATCGAGGGGACCACTGTCATCGAGGTGGGGCTGGACCCAAGCAACAACATGACGCTGGCGTGAGTAGCTCTTTCCATGAGTATTTTCGTTTGTTAGCTTGGGTCTGGGAACCGATTTCCTTTTCCATTGGACGGGTTATAGTGAAAGTGTGAACACCTTGGAACTCTCCTCTCTCTGCTCCTCGGCCCTTGCTTCCAGTTCGGTGTACTCAAATGAGATACCAAGTGGTCCCTGTGCTTTTTGGGCACAGAACCCAAAATCCTGGGTAAATTGCAGTATTCTTTTTAACACATCAGGCTGTGTTTGCTTCTACTGTTCTTATTTTTTTGGCTGTTTTTTGCTTTAAATAATTTTGCATGGAGCCTGTCTGAAAAGCCAGCACTGCATCACTCACCTGGCCCTGTACATCTCCCCTAGGACCACACTTATGGGAGGACTTATCTGTCACTTCCAAGTCCCACTGAACATAAATAATATGACTACAGTAAGTTTTCTTCTACTCCTGCTTTCTTTAAGTGAATGCAGAATATTTTGAAGCAATAATCCTACAAACACAGATCTCGCCCTGGGGATGGAAGAATGAAGAGCTGTGATTCTAAATTGAATGCTTACCAGAATTATATTGCACTTTCTGTTTTATTCATGCTTTCATATGCCTTTCTTCCATGATTCATCATCCAAATTAGGCAAGGTTGAATGAAAACTTGAAAAAGGTCATAGATTTCATGTAAATAAAAAGAAATCTAATAACATTTCAGTAATTACCTCAAGGCTTTTGACTTTGGCTTATGAAACTACTTGAGAGATGGTTAAAGATGCTGAACTTACTAAACTGTGAAATTCTGCTCTGTTTTTGTTGTTAGGGTTGATTGTGTGGGAATCCTGAAGCTGAGGAATGCTGATGTGGAAGCCAGGATAGGGATTGCTGGCTCCAAGAAGAAAAGCACCCGCGCTCGGCTCGTCTTTCGCGTCAACATCACGCGCAAGGACGGCTCCACCCTGACCCTGCAGACGCCTTCTTCCCCAATTCTGTGCAGTGAGTGTCAAACCAAAGAGCTGGGAGTAGAGGGGTCTGGGTTTTAGTGTGGTCTCTGCATGGAAAGGGTGGTCAGGCCTTGGCAGGGGCTGCCCAGGGAGGTTTGGAGTCCCCAGCCCTGGAGGTGTCCGAGGAAGGGCTGGGCTTGGCACTCGGTGCTCTGGGCTGGGGACAAGGTGGGCATCGGGCACAGGTGGGGTTTGATGGTCTCGGAGGTCTTTGCCAACCTCAGTGATTCTGTGAAAATGCCTTGGGGGAAAAAAAAAACCACCCTGTGTTAATCTGTGATAATTTCGGAATTGCTGTAGCTAAAATCAAGTGAGTTGATTTTTATTTGTGGTGGGGTATTAGTTAAAATTGTCCTGTATTGAAAAATAGTTATGCATTTTCTGATCTTCAGTTAAAATGAATTTTTGCCTCCTAAAATTTCAGTTTTTGTTGTGATTGCTTTGAAGAATGACTCTGATACAACTTTCTTCTGTATTGTCACATTCATGCCTCGGCTTTCCGTGCTAGACAGGACTTGCAGTAAGTCAGCAAGCCTGGCTCTCTCAGCTGTGGTCCTTGTGTGGGCCAGAGGCTGAATCTGTTCTGGTTCAGTGCAAGAACAAAACTTTTTATAGCTCTTTATTAGACTGCTCTGTTTAGCACGAGCGCAGATGGCTGCCTCGGCTGGGAAGGTTCCACTGACCAACAGGGAAAAGGGAATTGTGGAATGGTTTGGGCTGGAAGGGACCTTAAAGCTCATCTTGTTCCACCTCTTATCTTGATGAACAACATGGAGAGCTTTTTCTCTATGCATGGAAAGAGTAGACAAGCTCCTGGGCACTCATATTGTACTCTTTCCATGGTATGGAAAGATGTTTTTGTGGTTATTTTTTAGGTGTATGGTCGTCTTTGCAGCTCCATTCCAGTCAGTGGACCATGGTGGTATCTTACAGTAATGGAGTATCTGATATTAATTTTCAGATTTAAGATAAAAATATTTTCTATAAAATCTCCCAAAGCCATTCCTGTATCTCTTTTGTTTGTAACTTTCTGGTTAAAGATAAAATTATTTCAACCATAGAAGAAAAGGGAGTGGAAATCACCTGATGTTTTCTCAAACAGTCCGAAACTTGCTGTTGTGAGTAGAAGCTGAGTCTGAGATGAAACATTTGGAGACTGATTTTAAAATAGGCTGTTGAGCTAAAAAAAGCTGTATTTGATGCAAAGAGTAAATTGGTTTGGTTTTTGGCAGGCTGGGGTTTGGTCACTTGCTAAGAAAATATTCTCAATTGTGTAAGTTGCTAAGAGATTGCCCAGGAATTTTACAGTGTCTCCACTGCTGGAAGTCTTAGAACACAGAAACAAAATGCTCTGGTCAGACTTGTGTCTTTGGGGACTATATGGGTAAAACTAATCATGGTGTGAAGGTTCAGAGGGGAGTTCCTGAGGCTCCTTCCAGGACTCTGTGCTTCTGTCTTAACTTGCTCCGAAGCTACGGGGACTTGCAGTAGACTTTGGCCGAGGAAATAGTGCTGGCACATGGGTACTGGCTGATCAAAATGGCATGAAAGCTGTTGTTTATTGAATAGAAATTACCTCCTTAAGCACATTACACCGGCTTGGTTTGCTACATAAACCTTACTACAGATGTGTAATGTACCTTCCCAACAAGGTTTACATTTACACTCAGCCTGTTTACGTTGTGTTTTATAACTAATAATGTTCCTGAAACCATAGAAAAGGCATTAAGGAGCTGCAGGCTCTTTATTTAAGGCCTGTGTTTTAAATAGGCTTTGTTAACTTGTTAGCAAACCTAAATCCAGTTACTCTTTTCATGTGCCTTGAGCATATTCAGTCGTTGCGTAACGGTTGCCTGGGAACCCACAGCCAGAGTTGTAGAGAAATCCTTTCTGAAAGGTCATTAAATAATTTGGAGTGGTACAGGATGTATGTTGTGCTGTGTAGTAAGCCCAGAGAATATTGGTATTAAACACTCAAAGTGGGCCAGGCAAGTGCAGAAGCACGAGTCTGGGTGTGTGCCCCAGGGGGCTGTGGTGAGGAGAAAAGGTGGTTGAGGAACTTTCATTAGAAACTGAAATTATTTTATATTAAATGTGTCAGAGCACATTATTTTTAAATCTATCTCTGTTTAAATTGTCTGCAGTGCTCATTTGCATTTAGCACACGTGGTCCTTTTTGGTTTAAGCTTTAAACCAAAAAGAATGGTTTGCAGCAAAGACAGTTTGTGATAACAATGATATAAATCATCATCTGGGGCATCCAGGCATTTGTGTCTGTGAAACCATATCCTCCTGGCTTGTTTATTTGATTCAAATTGCTAAAATTCCCAACTACAGAGATGTGAGTCTTGCAAGAATTTGGAAGGGACCTTGCAGCTCATCCCATTCCATTCCCTGCTGTGGACCAGGGGATATCAGGTTGCTCCAAGCCCTGGGTCAGTTCTTACACCAGCCACAAAACTGTGTCATGTAAAGAACCTGCAAAGCACCCCAGGTAATAGGGGAGTTACTGCTTCTGCTCTTCTGCGGAGCAGAACAAAATAAGCTTCACAAAAAACGTTTTATGACCCAGAGGCTGAATTTGCAGGGCAGCTTCAGGTGTGTCTAAGGGCTGAGGCCTCTGGAGATCACTCCACACCAGGGAGTTACAGAAACGCATTTCCTTCTCTTCTCAGCACTTGCTGAGCTTTGGCTCCAACACTGGGAGTTTCCCTTTGAAGATTTAATAAGTGCAGGAGAAAAGGAAGAAGACTATTAGTGGGTCATTGAGCTACGTGTGGTTTTTCTGATCTCGTTACATTTAGTGAGGAAATCATAGAAATGGTTGTATTCTGAAGAGATTGTCATGAAATACATGATGAAGAAAGAAGCTCAGGAGTTTTATTTTTTCCTTCATAACCCTGTAAGTAAAAGTGGTTTGGTTTGGATGTTGATATTTTCTTGATTCCAGACTCTGTTTTTTTCCCTTGCAGCTCAGCCAGCAGGAGTCCCAGAGATCCTAAAGAAAAGTCTCCACAGCTGTTCAGTGAAGGGTGAAGAGGAAGTTTTTCTGATTGGCAAGAACTTCCTAAAGGGAACAAAAGTGATTTTCCAAGAGAATGTTTCCGGTTAGTGTGAAAGCAGTGCTGGCTTGGGGTGCTGAGCAGAGCCTGGGGTCGGGTTTTCGCTGCTGGGTAAAGCTCAGTCATAGAGAGCAAACTGAGGAGCAGAGTCAGAGGCACCAAAGTAAATTGCTCTATAGGATGTGCAATAACTTAGGCTTTTTAATTTTCATTTAGATGAGAATTCTTGGAAGGCAGAAGCTGAAATTGACATGGAATTATTTCATCAGGTACTTCTGTATTACTATTATTATTATTATTACTACTACTATTATTATTATTACTACTACTGTTATCATCATATTTTTAATTTAAAAAATACACTGACTCTTTTTTCAAAGAAAAATTAATCAAACCTTTCCCTCTTTCTGTGCATTTCTAGAAATAATACTAATTTTTTTCACATGAGGTCTGTTGTGAGTCTGGTAGAATATAATTTTGGGTTTACACAAGTATAATTGGTCAGTTTCTGACTGAGAGCTTGGGTCCCACAGTGGGTTTGGTGAGCAGGTCTTTGCCCTTACATACAATGGAATTAAAAGGCCTAATTCAGTTTTCCCAGCAGTTTTCCATGGAAGGAGATTGTGTGTACACCATAGTCTTTATAACTGGCTGAATTTCTGTTCCACTTCGAAATGTTTTACAGAATATTTATTCTTTCTGGCACAAGTAAGTGTCTTTGTGGACTCTTTGGCTGCAAGTGATGTCAGAAAAGTGCCATCCTGGTCCCACCTCTGAAGGCGATATCCCACGTGTGCACTGCCCCCAGTGTCCTGGGTTTTTATGGTGGTTTATCAGTCTATTTCTCTCTTTTGATGGATGTAAGTAGGATTAAGATCAGTAGTAATGAAACGTGATTTTTTTCAATTATTTTTGCCTTGCAGAATCACCTTATTGTGAAGGTGCCACCATATCACGACCAGCAAATCACCTCAGCTGTCTCTGTGGGAATATACGTGGTGACCAACGCTGGGAGATCTCACGACGTGCAGCCCTTCACCTACACTCCAGAGCCAGGTGTGTGGGCTGCACTGGGGGAGGAGCGGCCCTTTCACCTGCTGAGCACGTCTGACTCCACAGCCTTTAGTCCGTGCAGCAGGAATGTTAAGTAACGTGGATCTTTCCAAACTCCTCTTGCTGGCGAGTTTTGCTCTGTTAATAACAAGATCTAAAGGCTTTGCTTTTCTCATTTATGTGCCAAATACCTCAAATTCCAGCTGTCTTGTGACAGCTGTTCTTATATAGCAGCATCCGTTTCTAGTTTAAGGATCAAAAAGAAGCTGACCAGGATAAAAAATCAACATATCCCATACAATGCACCAAATAAACCAAGAAATCCCACCAGGCTTTGCCCTGAGGAAAGCTGCAATTTGCCCACTTCATGTATTTTAGTTTATTTATTTATCTGTGTCACAATAGACAGTGCAAAGGTTTGTGTGGGTTTCAAAGAACCTGAATTTCTTTAAGCTATAAGGAATTGTTTTGGTTTGCTTTGTGATTTTTTGGCTTGTTTGCTGATTTAACATAAGGAAGTTCTCAATGTGTTTTGTCTCGGCAGCTGGGACTCTGAATGTTAATGTGAAGAAGGAAATCTCCAGCCCAGCCCAACATTGTTCTTTTGAAGAGGCTATAAAAGGTACTAAATTGATTCTTATCAGTGTTCTTAATAATTTAACTATGAATTCC
Source organism: Oriolus oriolus (assembly GCA_013400235.1). NCBI lineage: Eukaryota > Metazoa > Chordata > Aves > Passeriformes > Corvidae > Oriolus > Oriolus oriolus. The sequence goes on along the minus strand of VXBT01011343.1, from coordinate 858,997 downwards.
TACCCGAATTTGGAGAAATGAATCAGACATCCTGTGATAAGTCTGTGCTTATAAAATCTGGCCCTATTCTTACAGGGAGGTTTGTTTTCTGACTCTGAATATTTTACTTCATAACAGTATTCCTATCAGTGTATTTTAGTACAAGCTAATATAGAACAAAAAAATTGCAAAAAATAATACTAATTTTTTTTTCATTTTTCATACATTAGGCTCTGCAGTCTAATCTTTATTTAGTATGTTGGCGAGTGAAGAATAAAAAAGAAGCCTAGGATTGCAGTTAATACAAAGAATTAGAAACTGCGTGGTGTTAATTTAAGCAAAAACACATCTAGAGGTAGTGGTGGGGAAGGGCTGAACACTGAAAAACAAATGTGACACTGTGGTGTTTTTCAGAAGCTGTATTTTTATAGGTTTTGTAACACTGCTTTCAGTGGGACTAGTTAAAAATGCTAATTCTGGGAATTTCAAGTTATCCCCTTCAGCGAGGATTTTTTTCCTGATCATTCCATCCAGACAAAGTTTGTCCTTCCAAAGGAACAGGGTTTAGCTTTACCTGTTATTTGTTTGAGTGTGGCTCGATCCTTCCAATATTAAATGAAGTTGAGGAAGGAAATGTCTCTTAGTTGCCTGTTCAAGCTCTGGTGGTGCAGAAGGATGCCTGGGAGTTCCCAGAGCTGCTCTGGAGAAGCAGGTTGGAGGGAGCAGATGAGCAGTGGGGTCACAGTGGGACAGGACTTTGGCTGCATGAGTTTAAACCTGCAGAGAATACCTGGGGGGAGAAATTTGCAAAAATATGTAGGGCAATGAAACAAACTGGTAAAGCACTGGTAAGACCTTCCTAGTAGCCAGGTTGAAAAGATGAGGAAAATAATAACTAATGTACAGGGTAAGCCTGACACCCATGTGATTTAGTGTGGAGCTTAACCAAGGGAAGATCCCAACTGCTCCAGGAGAACAGCTGCTGCTCCTCGGAACACAACGTGCTGTTGCTGTTCCTTCATGTCCTCAGTTAATTTATGCATTAAAGCTGAATTTACCTTCTCATGGGGGTTTCTGTGTTAGCTCCTCTTTGATGGTTCATTCCTGTACCTGTTTTGCTCCAGGCTGACTGTGAACCAGAGGTCAGAGAAGTTTGTCTGCTGTATGAACTTTGTTCTGTCCTTCCTCACTCTGTACACATGTGCAGAAATGTTACTGCCACGTTACTGTCAGATTTAAATTTGGTTGAAGCGTGGAGATCTGTCGCTTTACGTTGAAGAGTAATTCTTTATTTAAAAGGAGTTATGGAATGATGGGTATTACCATTGCTCCTCTTTTTCTCGTTTTCTCTGTGGGTGCAGCAGTGAAGGCCACGGGCTGTAACCTGGAGAAGGTGAACATTCTTCCTAGTGCCTTGATAACTCCACTCATGCCAAGCAGTATGATCAAGAATGAAGATGTGGCTCCAATGGAAGTAAGTGCAGAAAAATGCTCTCCCCCCGTGTTCCAGGTGAGGTTGGTGGGGGCTGAGCACAGCAGCTTTCAGACTCTTGAGTTACCTCTACTCCTTGGTCTGTGCTTTAGTAGTCGAGAAGAGTATTAGACTGGGGAAGTGCCATGTCCAGGATCAGTCTGGGCAAAACACAATCACAGAGCATGAGTAAAATGGAGAATTTCTGTAGATAGCTCACCTGGTTCATGCACCCAGACAGATTGATGAGTTAGTGACACTATGATGGGGTTTTTTGTCCTGTGACACACAACTAGTAAATTACTGTAAGAATATTCTTTTAATCAGTTCTTAGCATTGCTTCCATTAAATTGTGCTGTGATTCCATCCTTGAAGTAGCATTTCCACTGCTAATCATTTGCTTGTTGGTTTGGGTGTGTCTGGATTTCACATCTCACATCTCCCTCTGATCTTCCCTGGGCATTGGGGATTTGGGGAAATTGTATCAGCATAACCCCAGTAAGTTTATCAATTACTGAATGTCTTCCTCTTTTCAGGCTTCAAATGTGGTTGGACCAACTCAGCAAACACTGGAAAACAGCATGTCTGGCATATCAACTTCTGCTTCCCATTTACCTTCTGAAAGCGAAAACCAGCAGCAAATCCAGCCCAAGGTGTACAACCCAGAGACCCTGAGCACGATCCAGACGCAGGACATTTCCCAGCCCGGCAGCTTCTCCGCAGTGTCCACCCCGGGCCAGCTGCAGAACAGCGATGCCCTGCTGCAGCAGGCCGCACAGTTCCAGACGAGGGATTCCCAGCCCAGGGAGGTGCTGCAGTCGGATGGCACAGTGGTGACTCTGTCACAGCTGGCTGACGCCTCACAGCAGCAGCAGCCCACGCTCTCAGAGCCGGCCCAGGCCCTGCAGCAGCAGATTTCCTCGAGCATCTTCTCGTCGGCCAGCGGCGTGAGTCAGCTCCAGAACACCATCCAGCAGCTCCAGGCTGGGAACTTCCCCACCAACACTGCCACGGGCAGCAACAGGAACGTTGACTTGGTGCAGCAGGTTCTGGAAGCTCAGCAGCAGTTATCTTCCGTTTTATTTTCGGGCTCAGACAACAGCGAGGACGTCCAAGATCAGCTGAACGCAGATATCTTTCAGCAGGTCAGCCAGATACAGAACAGCGTAAATCCCGGGATATTTTCCTCCTCAGACACGGCTGTCCATTCCAGACCGGAGAACCTTTTGCCTGGACGAGCTGAGAACGTTCACTCCCAGCCTGAAGGTGCCCTGTCCAACCAGCAGCAGCAGCAGCAGCAGCAGCAGGCCATGGAGACGTCGGCGGCGATGGTGATGGGGATGCAGCAGAACATGTGCCAGGCGGCCACGCAGATGCAGTCGGATCTGTTCTCCTCCACCACGTCGGGGAACGGAGCCTTGCAGCAGTCCCCGGTGTACCAGCAGGCGTCTCACATGATGGGTGGCTTATCCACGAGTGAAGACATGCAGATGCAGTGTGAGCTGTTCTCCTCGTCCCCGGGGGTGTCCGGCAGCGAGGCAGCCGCCCCCGCGCAGCAGCCGGTCTCCAACAACGGCCCTGCCATGTTCCAGCCGTCGAGCTCTGCTGAGGGAGAAGAGGCCTCGGGGCAGAGTAAACAGATGCAGAGCTCTGTGTTTCAGACCATGGTTCAGATGCAGCACAGTGGGGAAAGTCAGTCCCAGGTTAATCTCTTCTCATCTAGCAAGACCATGATGAGTGTCCAGGCCAGTGGGACTCAGCAGCAGGGCGGGGGTCTGTTCCAGCAAGGTGGAGAAATGATGTCCATTCAGTCGGGAAGCTTCATCCAGCAGTCTCCACACTCACAAGCTCAGCTTTTCCACTCTCAGAACCCTATTGGTGACACTCAGAATATATCCCAGGAAACACAAGGATCCCTTTTTCATAGCTCAAATTCCATCGTCCACAACCAGACCAACACTAATTCCTCCGACCAACTGCAGCCCCCGATGTTCCACTCACAGAATGCCATGGGTGTCTTGCAGAGCTCCTCCGTGCCTCAAGACCAGCAGTCTGCCAACATGTTCCTTTCCCAGAGTTCCATGAGCAACCCTGCCACTCAGGAAGAGCAGATGTCATTCTTTGCAAGCCCAAATCCCATTTCTCCTCTTCAGACAGCAACAAACACTGAACAGCAGACTTCTTTTCAGCAGCAGACACAGATCTCTCATATGCAGAGCTCCATGCTTCCCCAAGAGCAGCCCCAGACTCAGCCTGCTCAGCAGGGTTTGTTTCAGTCCCAGGTGTCGTTGGGCTCCATCCAGTCCAGCTCCATTCCTCAGAACCAACAAGGAGCCATCTTCCAGCCTCAGCATTCGATTGTTGCTATCCAGAGCAGCCCCCCAGCTCAGGAGCAGCAACAGCAGCAGCAGCAGAACATGATGTTCAGCAATCAAAATGCAATGAGTACAATGGCCTCCCAGAAGCAGAACATGATTTTCAATCCAAATCAAAACCCGGTTACCAATCAGGAGCAACAAGGCCAGTCCATTTTTCATCCGCAGTCCAACATGGCCTCGATGAACCAGGAGCAGCAGCCCATGCAGTTCCAGAGTCAGACCACAGTGTCTCCTCTCCAGAATCCTGGCTCCAACCAGGCCGAAGCACAGCAGCCAACCATCTTCCATAACTCGCCCCAGATTCAGCTGGTCCAAGGATCCCCAAGTTCTCAAGAGCAGCAAGTCACCCTCTTTATCTCCTCAGCTTCCATGTCTGCCCTGCAGAACAGCATGAGCCAGCCGGAGCTGCAGCAGTCCCCCATGTACTCCTCCCAAAACAGCATGGCAGGAATGCCAGGAACTGCTTCTCCTCCCCAGCAACAAGCTCCTCTATTCCACAACACGGCGGGAGGTGCCATCAACCAGCTGCAGAATTCCCCCGCGTCATCCCAGCAGACATCGGGAATATTCCTGTTCGGCATCCAGAACAGTAAGTGACCAGTGCCTGGTGCTGAGCTTTCAGTGTGGAGAGCTGCCGTGGAAACATGGAATGGTTTGGGTGGGAAGGGACCTTAAAGCTCATCCAGTGCCACCCCTGCCATGGGCAGGGACACCTTCTACTGTCCCAGGGTGCTCCAAGCCCCATCCCGCCTGGCCTTGGACTCTTCCAGGGATCCAGGGGCAGCCACAGCTTCTCTGGGCACCCTGTGCCAGGGCCTCCCCACCCTGACTGGGAAGAATCTCTCCCTAATGTCTAATATAGGAATGATTGTGCTCTCTTAAGAGAGCATTTCTCTTGCTTTTTTTGGTTTCCACAATACACACGTTGGCTTTCTTCATGTTATTGAAGGAAAGCAAGGATTTTAGAAGTTGTAGAGTCCAGAAAAGCATCTGTTAGCTGTACAAACATGCACTTTTCCTTACCTCCTCTCTGGACCCAGCCTCCATGAGCAGTCCTGTGGGATGCAGAGCCTTTCTGTGTGTGCACAGGTCTGTGGGTGCCTGTGAGCCCCAGCAGTGAGAGGTGCGGGTGTTGCTTACAACAGGTTGTAGCAGCTCTCACCGGGCGCACAGCTGGCGGTGGGCCGTGGTCGTAGCCGTGTGCTTTGCTGTGGGCACTCTTGGGCTGTGCCGAGACGCTGAGATGTCCCTCTGTCCCCCAGACTGTGGTCAGCTGCTGCCCCCCGGCCCGGCGGCGCTGCCGGAGGAGCTGATGGCCATGGGCCAGCCCGGGCAGCCCCAGGGCGAGGCACAGCCCGCGGTGCCGGCGCTCCTGTCCCAGCAGCTCCCCGAGACCCCGCCGCTGCCCTCGGCCATGGCCACCAACCAGAACATGGAGAAAATAGATGACCTGCTCGTGTCCTTGCAGAACCAGGGGAACAACATGGCTGGCTCATTTTAATCAGGCAAGTAAGTGGTGAGTTTGGGTCTCTGGGTTCTTTCCTGCCACACAGGAGCTTTGTTCAGTACGTTCGTACCTTGCAGTGTGTGACTGTGCTTTAAGAGGCCAGCTAAAACACCAGTGAGGCTGAATTGTAATACCAGAATGAAGTTACTAAAACCAGTCAGAGGTCAGAACTTGTATGGAACAGTTGAGCCTGTGTCTTGTTTGATTTTCATACATTTTGTCATCTGCCGTGACAGTCTGGTGCTTTGTTAGGGAGGAGAGTAGATCACTGACAGCCTGGCAGATCAAAACCTTATGAAACATGACTGTAGCTTAAAAACTTGAGACTTATTGAGTAAATAACACCTCAAGTCTGAACTGTTCTGAACTCTTCCCCCAGGTTACAATCATGTAATGTGAAAACAAGTTTTGCTGGAATGTGAAAGCTTCTGAGTGTACCACATGCTGAGGCTGTGTTAGAAACAGCTGACAGCATCAGCTGTTGCTAGGAAACATTCTGCTTTTAGAAGGTGCCTTTTTCAGAGGGGGAAGGAGCCTTTGACTACAAATGAGCACCAAGAACCGGGAGGACTCTGGAGTCCAGTGTAGGTTGTGCTGTGGAACTTGGGGCTGTGGTCTTGTCCTAAATCCCCCCTGAGTTTTCACTGAAGTGATGCACTTCTTTCTCTAATCTGAAGGGGTTTGTATATGGAGTTTGGAGTCTCTCCAGAGCTTCTCTTGCTCCTCACCCCTAGTTCAGTGCCTGCTCATGAGGAGCACCCTGAAGATGAAGCCACTGCACACAAGGAAGAGGGGACTGTGGTTAGTTATGCCTGACTTTTCTGCTTGTTTTCTCATGCAGAAATTCCGAGAAGAAAAAAAAGTGACGATTTTCCAGATCCTCTCAGACCTTCCAACTCTGGATTAGGCTGCGTGGAACCAATTGCTTCTGTGGAAAAGTGGCCTCTTTAAAGAGCACACGTGTGGCCAGTGGCAGACCTGAGGCCATGACCATGGAGTTTGGGCTCCGTAGTGCCAATAATGCTGAGGAGTTATGCTTTGTGTTACTGGGGCGTGGGGTTGGGCTGTTACCAGGTTCCTAAACCTCATTACAGTGAGGGCTCTTGGAATTTAAAGCATATCTGGTCAGTTATTATTGTTGTTGGAAGGTAATCCATGTTACCACTTTTACTTTTTCCCTTCTATTCCTTCTTCACATCCCCTCTTTTTCCTCGGGAAGCTCATGCAGCAGGAACAGCAGCTGCCCCTGCTCTGAGCTGTGACTCGGCTGTCAGTAAGTGAAGGGATCTCTCGATTGGCACGGAGTGAGAGAGCCAAACCCACCCTTTATTAATTGCAAGTATTGGTAACTGTAATAACCAAGCAGAGACTTGCTGCTGTAAATAACCAGTTCCCATCTGCGAATGGGATTAACGGTTTTCCACATCCCTTACGTGGAGCTGTACATAGAGCAAGGGTTTGGTGGCTCTACAGAATGAAGAAATGAAGGGGAACTTCCAATTGATCTTAAAATCTTCTCTAAAACACCTTCAGCTTGAAAAGAGCGTTCTGTGTGGCTGAGGAAGGGACTCCTCTGTGTCTCTCACTCTGACTGATGGGTTAGAGCTCTGTCAAGCCTCATGAGCTGTTCCCAAACCAGCCTTCTCCCTTTCATTCTTTCCATGGTTTTCCTTCTCTCCCTCAGTTTTGTATTGTGTTTTTAAAAAAAGACATAAATATCCTACTGGCTTTAAAGCTCAGAAACAGCTTTTAGGAATCCTTGGCAGTAAATTGCTTGGTCAGTAGAAGCTTTGACAAATAATCAAGGAGTAAGGAGAGAGGAAGCAATTTCTCCACCACCTTCTAAACGCAGGAATCCCCCTTAACCCGCCATTTCCAGCTGTGACTGATGGAAATCTTCAGCTTGGCTTTACTCCAAGTAGGGGGCATATTGCATCATTTTTAAGCCTTCTTAAAATGTCACTTCATCCTGAGCTGTTGCATCTTTGTAGCACATGGAGCTCATCGCAGTTCTGAAGTGATTTTTCCTTTTTTTACCGCCGAGCCCCAAGTCTGGTTTCTAGATTGTCATGTTTAATTAAAGAATAAATCATTGACTGATGTTACCGAATGTAAAAACAACCCACTCCAGACCACGCAGGTGTATTGTGAGGCATGTGGATTTTTTGGGTGCTTCAACTCTCCGGACAGTGTGTGATCTCTCACTACAGCCTCGTTCAGATCCGTGTTCCTCCCGCTGCCGCCGGAGCCGAGCCGCTCCCGCGGCGCCCGTTCCGCCTCGGTAGAGTGTAGCTGGTATCACGTCATTTTTCATTTTTGTTATTTGAAATAACAAAAGAACAGTCTGTAAATGGGTTTTTTTTTAAGTTCCTCGAGTCTGTTTACTGTGTGTTTTCCCCTTAACTTGTGTGCGTAGTTGAGCCGTGTAGAGTTTTTGTTGGTTTTCCTGGATTACCCCCGTTTGTTGGTCTGTCACGATGTTCACTTTCTCTTTCTGTCTCTCTCTTTCTCTCTCTCATTGAGAGGCATTGAATTACGTTTTCAGTAGTAAGGCTTCTTGCCGATATGAAGGGAACTTTTCAGAAAGAGACCTGCTCTGGGTCATTTAATTTTGAATACAGTTTTCAATCGTTCAAGTTTTGGATGGTTTATATCTAATGTGTGTTTCATTTTTTTGGAAAGCTATATTTTGTATTTAGGAAATGGTATAACTATTTTGCTATTTGTACTGAGTGAGTACATTGGCATAAATATAAAAAATTTATATATATACATATATATAAAATATTCTTTTTGCCACACATTTTTGTGGTAAATTTGTGAGTTTGTCTGATGTTCTACCACAACGTGGCGTCTGATAACAGTGGGGTGGGGTGGGGTTTGTTATGTCTTTATTGAGTATTTAAGTACTTTTTGCAACATAAATAACGTGTTCATCTCTCGCCATTCCATCAGGCAGTGTTGGTCCAGCTGGCCACGAGAAGCTTCGCTCTGTGTTTGGTGTGTCCCTCACTCACAGCCTAGCAAGGAAACCCAGAGGCATTTAGAATTATATAAAATATGAAATATTGGGGTTTCCCTCAGAATGAGCCATTCAGCTTTTCTCCACTCTCATTGCCTATTTAATATTTTAATATTAGCGCCTCTGTGTTTTAACTCCTAATTTATGATTATGCTCAAACGTTGGAAATTTTAATCAGGACAGAAAGAATTCCCCGCTGCATCATGTCCAGAGCTGCTTTAACCCCGACCCAGACCTTTTCTTTCTGTATTTTATTTTTTTTCCCCTGCTAAGACAAAACATTAACAACATCTTGTGACGGTTCAGGACAGGAAAGCAGCAGCCCCCAGCAGTGCTCAGGTGCTGTGTGGGGCTGCTCAGGCTCAGAACAATGGACCCAACAACGTCCAGAGGGCCGTGGAAGTCCATAGCCACTCACTGGGAAAGGAACTGGTGGTGTTTGCAGGATCAGTGTCCCAGGATGAGCTGTTGGGTGCCACCTGGGGCCGTCGGGCACAGAAGGAGTGACGGGAACGATGGATTTGCTCGTGTGCTGCTTCAGTGTGCTCCTTGTTCCGAAGGGCTGTATCCGTTCGTTGGTCAGTGCCAAGTCACCAGGGACCAAATCTCCATGGAACAGGATGAGTGCCCAGAAGAGAAACTCGTCCCAAGTCTGCCACAGCTCCAGGGAAGGGTATGTTTGAATTGTGGGCGTGTTTGAGGTCGCTTATGAAGAGAAGAGAAAAACAAACATACACAAAAAACCAACCAAGGGCTGTGCTATCCCAGTTTTCCCTTCTGGAAACACCTTCCTTTCCTCGTGTTACATTTACCTGTTCATTTTAGGTCAATGTTTAAATGTACAACACTTTGAACATGTGATTTGGTTACAAAAAGTATTTGTGTGACTGAAGAGGTTGCTCAGCGGTTGGCGCGTGCTCGGGCAGCAGCTCCGAGAGTGGAGGGGTTGGATCAGCCCCAAAAGAGCTCAAGGACAGGCTGCAGGGTGTCGTGGCAGGGAGCACAGCCTGAGCCACATCTGTGTTTTACCAGGGGCCTGAACATTCACTTCTGCCATATTTAGCAGTTGAGATTGGGCAGCAGAGCTTCTCTATGATCCCTGTGTTCCAGGAGCACACGGAGCACTGGCATCGTGTCTGGGCCCTTTGGGTGACAGAGAGGCTCCTGAGCTATCAGTCTGTGTAAATCCAGCATCCCTGGGGACCCCTGTGAGCACCCATTTGTGGGCACAGGTGAGAATTGAGGGAGAGGGACCTTCCAGCTCCCACCACATCCCCATAGCTTTTACCCTGAGAGCACCCAGAGCCCACCCAGAGACAACACGTCATGCACAGTTGGAGCTGAACAACTCCTCTGGCACGGAGTTACTGGTGCTTTGTGCTTAATTAACAGTTGTTTTGTTATTAATTGCCTCCTCACTGCCTCATCTTGCAGCAAGCCAAACGCTTTGCTCTTATTTTAACACAAATCTAGTTCAAGAAGTAATTCCAGGCTGGCTGTTCTGAAGTGGATGTCCAGTCTCTGAGCAGTGACTATGATTACCTCTAATCACTGACAGGGTGGTTGCTTCCCGTGTAGTTTTAAGACAAAATAAGGCATGAGCAGTTAAACAAAACTTTGGCAGGTGTTTACTGGAAGCGCCAAGTCTGGGCAGCTGTGTCAGTGGACTTTCTCCTCACTTGGATAAGCTGAACTTTATTTTTTAAAGTTTCTATTGAGATTTTGGTTTAGAATCTAATTTCTGAAAGGAAAATATGTCTGAATGGATTTTTATTCCTGTTTTCTTGTGCCTGTGCTTGGCAAACGGTTGGGTTCCTTTTGCAGGGACGCTGCGGGAGCACAGGGAGCACAGACATGGATCTGAGTGAGAGAAGCAGGAGAGAGGAGAGGGAATCGCTTGGCATGCTCCAAGCTGTGGGTGGGAGGTGGGGAGAGGAAATGCTGGTCACTGGTGACTTGTCATTAGCGCAGAACTGAGTTTCAGGGAGTTTTGGTGGGTTCCGTGTTCCAGGGTCTCGGGGCAGCTCCATTCTATATAAGCTAAAAGGAAACAGCACTGGGATGCTGTGTTTGTTCAGGGGTTTGTTTCAATTTGGGTTTATTGAGTCTTTTGTGGCAGACTGTGAGCACTTTGTGTTCCTGCTCAGACCAGCTGTGCCAGCTGTAGTGGCCGTGGTGCCCTAGGCAGGGGCGTCTGTGCCGTGGCACCAGGAGAGGGTCAGCGCTGGAAATGGGATAAACGTGTTAGAAACAAGGAAGAATGCTGCAGGGGGTAAACTCCTGCAAAGGGAAACTTGTGGAATTCTCTGGGGGAGTGGGGGACTCGGGGGGGTTACACAGGAGAGGCTTTTCCTCTCCCAGTCTATAGGGATGTAAATATGCACTGCCTGTATATTCTAGGATTATATATATGTATATAGAGGAGTCGGATTATTATATATATATAATAGTAGACACATGCATAGAATACTGTTATATTTACATTTTTATAAACATGAAATAATACTCCTTTTCCTCAGTAGGAGGTTTTTGTAGTAACTCATGAGTAGCTGTCTCACACCTCTCAGTCCTGGACATGTGGCCCTGTTGGTAACGTGGCTCCAGAACTTGCTCTGCTTGGGACCCTCGCTGGGATCTGTGGGTTGGAAGCAGCTGTGGCCACTTTTGTATTTTTGTATCTTTGAGTTCATACTTGCAGATGTGGTTTAGGATAGAACTGACACCCAGGCTGAGGATGGGCTTCCTGCAGCCCTGAGCATCCCTCGGCTTCCCTCTGGTCACTCCAGAGCCTTTTCCATCCGCAGTCTTGCAGCAGCTGGTGCAGGCAGGGATTGGGGGTGGCTGTGCCCCGGAGGGGCCGGGCTGCCACCAGCCGGGTGTGCTGGATGTTACTGTGTAGCAAAGGGTCCCTGCCTGTACTGGGTCAGGGAGGGGAAGCCCCTCTGCCATTCCTCTTTATTCCCATAAGGGCAGGAGTCTGTAAACTGCTTTTTTTTTTTAACTGACTCGTTACTGCAACAATCAAAATCTAGAGAACTGCTTGAAAGCCAGTGAAGCTCCACTTGATTCTGTCCGTGAGGAACCTGCCACAACTCGTGCTGATTTCTTTCTTGCAGGGTGTGTGAGGAATTAGACCCTAAGAATCATAGAATCATGGAGTATCCTGAGCTGGAAGGGACCCACAGGATCACCCAGTGCAGCTCCTGGCACTGCACAGACCCCCCAACAATCCCACCCTGTGCCTGGGAGCTTTGTCCAAACGCTCCTGGAGCTCTGGCAGCCTCGGGGCCGTGCCCATTCCCTGGGGAGCCTGGGCAGTGCCCAGCACCCTCTGGGGGAAGAACCTTTCCCTGATATCCAACCTAAACCTCCCTGCCACAGCTCCAGCCATTAAATCAGGTCATAAAAGCAGTAGTGTGTATTGTGTCAACCATGACTTCTCATTCCAAATCCGTGTTCCACTGGAATTTGTCATGAGTGGATCAGACAGTGTTGTGCTGGTACAGGTTTTCTTAAATCACCTCCACCACACTGAGAGCCAGTGTCCTCATTTGTTCTCTTGAAATTTGCAGGGCTGAGCTCTGCTTTTTCCAGAGATTTGTCATTTTTGCTGTTACACTTCATTAAACTTCCCGGTCACATTCACTGGGGACAGGGTGAGGAATCCAGGGGTTCCCTGCTCACTGACCCCTCTGTTCAGGTTCCAAGGCTCCCACACCCGGCAGCCTCTGTGACACATTCCAGCTCCAGGCCTGGGATTAGGGAAGGGTCCTGTGTCCACGTGACAGGGAAATGGCCTTGGCTTTGTTTCGGCCCTGGAGCTGCCCAGGAACGGGATCTGACCCGAGTGTCCTGGGCAGGACCATGGCTGCCCGTCGGGAGAACGTGTCCAGGGGGAAGTTCCTGCTTCAAAGTGGGTGTTACAGAACTGGGATCCCATTCCAGTATCCTTAGCAGCCTACAGTATTCCTGAAGCTTTTTTATCCTGGATAAAAGGAGGAAATTTGAATTATTCCGATCTGAGCTGATGCTGAGTTAAGCTCCAACCCCTTCAGAGCAGAGCTCCAACCTCTTGTCTCTGTCCCTGCACCTCTGGTGGGCTCTCCCCTGCCTGCCAGATGTTCTGGGTGCACCCTCAACCGCTGAGCTGCCTCTTCTGTGTCCTGCAATGTGAAAGTAGCACCAGATACTCCTTTGTGCAGTTCTGTGTATATGGCTTTCGTAGGTGGGTTTTCCAAGCACTGATTCCCGGTGTTTTCAGTTTGTCTATGAGGGGATATTTTATTTGCATCTATGTTTTTAGCTCTCCTGTGATAACTTGTTGAATATTAAAAAAAAATAAAAATATTTTGCTTCTATTGGGACATTTGTATACTCGCAACTATATTTCTGTAAACAGCTGCAGTCGAGAATAAACGATGAAAGTTTTCATTTTGCAGTGTAAAGTCTTGTGATGGTTTTTCCAAGGGCATCTCCGGAGCTGCCCAACCCGGCCCCCGAATTGTGCCCAAGGGAACGGCTTCCATAGCCTGGGATCCCGTCTCCAAGGGACTGGGGGAGATGCAGAGTCTGCCCCAGGGAGGTGAGGCCAGGAGTCCAAAGCCAAGACGCTGGAAGTTGCCACCTCCTCAGCAGGATTTGGGGGTGTGTTACCCTGTGCCCTTTATCTGCAGCTTTGACCCACTAAAAATGCCCTGGGGCTGGGGAGGCCCAGGGGCCACAGCTGGTATCAGGTATTTCCTTACCTTGAACAATTTCAGCAGGGTTAAGGAGAAACTGCAGCAAGAGCTGGGCAGAACAGTCAGTGGTGAAAGATTTCAGCAGATTTATCCAAAAACTTTACCTGGGTCTCCCGCTTCAGCCCTGGGCATGGCCCAGCACCAGGGTGGGACACAACTCCCTGCCCTGGGCTTCTGTCCTTCTGGAGCTCATTATCCCATGAGGCAAATCATCCAAGAAATCCTCCCTCCCTCTGTCCCAGCCTCCTCATCCCTCGAGGCTCAGAGAAAGGCTCCCGCTGGCACAGGCAGCCACACAAATGGGACTGAGCCACGGTGCTTTGGGGTTTGGTGTTTATTGGGTGACACAGCCCCTGCCTGGGGGCACCCAGGGCCGGGCAGGGAAGCCACCCCACCCTCCCCTGCGCTGGGGCCTCCCCAAACCCAACCACCATCACCCCAGTCACGGCGGCTCTCTGGGCACCGGCGCAGGGGGCGCAGAACGGCCTGGCCCAGGCCCAGGTGCTGGGAGAGGCCCCGCCCCGGCAGAGCCACCACCGCGCCTGGGCAGGGGGGTCCTGCCCCTCACCTCCTCTTCACGAACTTCTTGGTGACGGCGTTGGGGTTGAGGCGCCGGCGGCCGGCGCCCAGGGCGGCGTCGCGCAGGTGCAGGTGCGCGGCCCGGCTGTGCACGTCGTTCTCGGCGAAGGGAGAGGCCCCGGCCAGGTAGTCGGGGTCGAACACGTTGGTTTTCTGCCTGGCCTTGCGGGACAGGCGCTGCTGCGGGAAGCGCTGGTCCTCCACCAGGTGCGGGTTGTTGGCGTGCTTCCCGCCCTGCGGCGCCGGCAGCGGGTACTGCGGGAGAGAAGGGATCAGCCCCGGCTCTCAGGGACTCCGAGGTGACCGCAGCCCTCTGGAGAACTGAGCGGGGAAGCCTGAAAGCCCTGAGGCCCGAGTGCAACATCTGGAGGATGTTCACAGTTTGCTTTGATTCCCTCCAACCTTCCAGCCACGGGCTGGGCTCCCGTCCCTGGGGTCCCAGTGGAAGAATTTGTTCACAGAAGGGGTTGTTAAACATGGGAAAGGGTTGCCCAGGGAGGTGATGGAGTCCCATCCCTGGAGGTGTCCAAGGAATTGACTGGACATGGCACTCAGTGCTCTGGTCTGGCTGACAAGGTGAGGATCGGTCACAGGTTGGATTTGATGATCTTAATGGTCTTTTCCAACCTCAGTGAGTCTGGGGTTCTGTCCAGGTACTCACCCTGAGCCCCCGGGGGTTCAGCACCTTGGGGTTGCGGGAGAAATGCATGTGGAGACTCCCATCGTCGCTGACACTCACTGCCACCTTCTTGAGGGTCTTGTTACCGCAGTGGGGGCAGAAAACCTTGGTCATGTCTGAGGTGGTCCTGTGGGGGTGGGACAGAGGGGTTCACAGCTCCCGGGGCTGTGGAGCATGGGCTCAGCCCGGGAGCAGGATCAGCCCCAGCACCTGAAGCAGCCGTGGCAGCGCAGGATGTAGCTCCGGGCCCGGCGGATCAGCATCCCGTTCACGGCCAGCACGTGGAGACCCAACTGCAGCAGCACGTTCTGCAAGAGCAGGGACAAACCGGGAGCTGGGACCGGGCCCTGCCAGCTGGGGCAGTGAGAGCCCGACAGGCTTTGCACAGGCCCCTGGGACTGAGACCCTGCTGGTTTGACAGACGGAGCTGTCCCGAGGCTGCTCTCCCCTGCCCAGGGACTCGGCACTGCCTCGGTGGGAGCAGCCCCGAGGTTTGAGCCCCGGCTGCAGCCCGGCACCCACCTGCATGGCGAAGTCCGTGGTGACGCAGCCGACCTGGACACCGACGGGAGCTGTGTCGCAGTGCCCCGTGTCCTGCTGGGCCTGCTTCAGGTTGCTGGGAGTTATCCAGCCTTCGTCATCGCTCTCCTCATCCTCCTCCTCTTCACCGGCGCTGGCCCCATCTGCAGAGCTCTGGTGCTCCTCCGGGGGCTCGGGGCTACCGGAGATGGCCTGGGCCATGCGGGGGGAGGAGCCGGTCAGGGTGGCACAGAGGGGTCGGGAAAGGCCAGGCAGAAAATCGCAGAGTGAGGACGGGGAGAAAACTCCAGAAGATCCTCACCAGCAGCTCCCGCAGCTCCTCCTCGATGCTGGGCAGGGGCGGCCGCCAGTACAGGAAGGATCCGAACTCGTCGCTCTCCGGCGGGGCCGGGCCGCTGCCGGGGCTGGGCTGGCGCGGGCCCTTCCCCGCGGGCTTGTGCTGGGGGCACAGCACGGGGGGCCCTCACCCGGGGCTCCGGGGGGCCGCAGCCCCTCGCCCTCCCTCCGGGCCTTACCTTGGCGGGCAGGTGGAAGCCGGCGAGGTGCAGGGGGGCCTCGGGGTGCCGCGGGGTGGAGCTGAGCCGCACCTGGGGAGCAGCACGGGGCGTCGGCGGGGGCGCTGGAACCGGGGCCCCGTCCCCGGCCCGATCCTACCTTGTCCTGCGGCTCCCAGCGGAGGCAGCCGGGGCCGTCGATCTCGGCCTGGAGCTGGCACGTGAGGGCGAGCACCTGCAGATCGGCGGCCGAGAGGCTCGGGTAGTCCCCGGTCTTCTTGGAGAATTCGGTCACTGCGGGCGGGGACCAACGGGACCGTCGGGCCGGGCCGGGCCGGGCTGCGGGAGCCGGGCGGGGCGGGGCCGGGCCGCGGGGCCGGTACGCCGGGGAAAAGGAGCCGGTGCCCCGCGCAGGAACGGGCACCGGGGCCTGCCCGGCACTCACCGAGGCGCAGCAGCTCGGGGCGCGGGCGGCGGACCCGCAGCTCGCAGGGCAGCGCGGCGAGGCGGCGGCGTGCGGGCCGGTCGCGGATCTCGGCCAGCACCTCGGGCACGGTGTACAGCGCGTCTGCGATGTCCTGCGGGCAGCGCCGTCACACCGGC
>VXBT01011343.1:819019-842686 GCA_013400235.1 Oriolus oriolus | reverse complement strand
GGCTTGGCTTGGCTTCCCGGCCCAGCACTGGACAGGTCCGTCCGCTGGCCAGGGCCTTCTGAGGCGCTCTGGCCGCCCGGAGCTGCTCAGCCTGTGCCGGTACCAGCCCGGGACAGCGGGGCCATGGGGAGGCCCTTGGCCTCCGCCTCCTCTGCGCGGTGCCCGCAGCGCCCGGCCCGGTTCTGTGCGGGGCTGCAGGGCCGGACCGGCCGGTCCCGGGGGCGGGTTCGGCTTTCGGTACCGGGGCGGCGGCCCCGCGGGTGACCCGGGAGGCCAGGCCAGGCTGTCGGAAACAGGAAGCTGGGGAGGAAGGGGAGGCCTCGGCTTTGCCGAGGGGGATCTCGCCATGTGTAGGGTGCGGGAGCGCCCCGGGCCGGGCCGGTCACGGCCCCGCTCGGCTGAGGGGCTGTGGGGGTGTGCGGAGCGGGAAGAGGCCGCGGGACAGGAAAGCTGCGCCTGGGGAGTGGCACTGGGGTGCCACCGAGGGGTTTCTGGGGGCCAGAGGTGTTTGACGTGGCCGGGGATGTCAGAGCGAGTGACAGAGAAATGGTGTGGAGTGTGGAAAAGAGGAAATGGGGAAAAGAGTCAGGATTTGAAAGAAGAAGGATGGAGACAGCCCAGCCGGGCCAGGGCTGGACACGGCCTGGCACAGGAGGGGGATGGCCCCGATGGAATCCGTGTGATGTGGAGCTGGGGACGTGAGGACGAGGAGTATCCGATATCCTCAGGGAAGGTCGGGGTGATCTGTGGGCCGGGATAATTGGAATGGGAGTAACAGTGTAACAGTGAGTCTGGTGAGTGACCCCTCAGGGCGAGGGGCAGGAGGCTGGGATGTGTCCGGGAGCCCCGGCTGTTGTTGGATGGAGCCAGGACAGTGGTCGGGCAGTGCCAACCAGTGCGGATTTCCAGGCAGAGGTGGGGACTGTACGAGGCACAGCCAGGCCCTGGGGTGCCAGGCAGGTTTGCTGTACTGGCACGGAGAGTGGAGACCCTGGGAGAAGGGATTTCACAGGGAATCTACCATGGGATGGAGCTCAGTACAGTTTAAGGAGGATATAGAGAGAGGGTAGGGAAGTGGCTCCTGCACAGGGAGAGAAGCTGGAGCTGCTTCGCCCCTTTTCCTACTTCCCCTGATCAGGGGAGGGGGAGGTTGGCAGTGCCCTGGTCCTGGCTGGGCAGTTCTTGGCTTAGGTGCTGGGCCGTGACCTTGGCCCCCATCCTCTCCAGCTGCTGGGAATGGCGGGGAGGAGGCTGGAGCAAGCCCACGGCTGACTCCGTGGTCCCAGACGGAGCGTCTCGTGCTCCTGCGTGATGTGTGACCTCATCCCTCCGCTCTGTGGTTGATGCTTTGGGCAGAGGCCCTGGCCACGTGTCCTGCCACCCTCCGCGGTGTCACAGTGTGTCCTTCCTGTCCCGGGGGGTGACACCATGGTCTTGGAGGCCTTTCCCAACCTCAATGATGCTGTGGGATTTGGTACTGTGGTGAGACCAGGGCTCCCCTTGAGGGGTGTGGCCACTTCCCCATGCTGTGACCAGACCTTCTTCTGTCCAGCCCGTGCCGCTGCCATGTCCTTGCCATCTTGTTGGTGCTGTGTGGGCTCGTGAGTCAGTGTCCCACAGGGCAAGGCTTTGGTGGCTGCTCTGTCCCCCATCAGCACTGACCTGTGGGTTAGGGGTGCTTCAGGTGCTCAGAGGGGTGTCTGGAGGTGGCACTGCCCAGCTCGGCTGCTGGCGGTGCCGTGTGGGGGGTGCTCTCCCAGGGACACAGCGTTGCCTGTGGTGCAGGGCTGGTTTATCGGGAGAGGGAGCCTGTGTTTCCCGGGGGTTGCCCAGCCCTTTCCCCGTGTCCGTGCCGTGCCGGGCACTCGCAGCAGCATCGGGCTGTGTTTGGGCGCCGTGGGAGCGGTGCTGAGGTGTCTCCTCTCTCTGCTTCCAGCCGGGGGTGATGCCATGGCCGCTGCCAGCTCCAGCAGGGCCAGGGCCGGGCCGCCCTGCGAGAAGTCCCCGCTCTTCGTGAAAGGTGGGTCCCGCTGCCTCGCTGGGATTCCCCCTGCCAGGAACGTGTGCTGTGTGTGCTCTGCCTGCACCCCGGGCTGGGACACCTTCCCAGGGGCAGCAGGGGCTGGGGATGGCCGGCGCTGCCCTGTGTGCCGTGGGCTGGGCTCGGCCGCTTCCCCCGCCCGGCTGCTGTGGGGACGTGGCTCCGTGGCCCTGCCGGGGCCGCGCTGGTGCTGCCGTGGCCGCGAGATGGCTCCCGGCGCCGGGAGCCGCGTCCCCTCGGAGCCACGTCCCCAGCTCTGCCCCTCCGCAGGCACTGCTGGCCCGCGGGTGCCCTGTCCCACCTCGCCCCTGTGCCCTGGGGCAGGGAGGTGTTCCTGGGGACAGTGACAGTCCTGCCACCCTCGGAGGGGTGAAGCTGGGGACAGGCATGGTCAGGGCTTGGTGCCAGCCATCGCTGCCACCAGGAGCGTTGCTCCCCACTGCCCCTCTCCCAGCACTCTGCTGTGAGTTGTGGCACCCCGAGCTGGCAGAGGTGGGGTGGGGGACGAGGGCAGGGGACAGGGTGTCTTGTGGCTGCCTGACCCTGTGCCTGTCCCTGCCCAGTCGTGTCTGTGAAGCCCAAGGCCCAGAGCCGCCCAGCACGGATGAACTGCTACGTGGAGGTGGCCGGCGACGGGCTACCCAGTGAGACCAAGAAGACGGGGAAGCAGATGGGGGTCTCTGAGCTGCTGTGGAACGAGATCCTCACCCTGTGAGTCCGTGTGACCCCTGCTGTGGGGCTGGCCCCCTATGCCCCGCTGTGCCACCGGCTGGGGACACTGAGGTGTCACAGAGCTTTGTCCCTTGCACGAGGACACTGCCAGAGACAGCCAGGCTGGGAGGGCAGTGGGAGGGGGGTCTCCCATTGCCCCATGTCCTTGCCCACCTTCCTCTGCTCCTTGCCTTTGGCACTGCCTGCTCCCCAAGCATGGAGCAGGCGTGAAGCCACGGTGACAGCTCCCTTCCCTGGTCTCTGCAGGAATGTCACGGCTCAGAGCCACTTGGAGCTGAAGGTGTGGATCTGCCACACGCTGAGGAACGAGCTGCTGGGCGCCGCCTCCGTCAGCCTCGGCAGCCTGCTCAAGGGCGGCGGCAAACGTACGTACGGGGCCGGGCCCGCGCCTCGCCTGCCCGGGGCCGACGGGACGGGACGGGGGTGGCCGCGGTGGCTCCTGTGCTCCCCGGCACGGAACAAGGTGCCGTTGTGCGCCCTGGGCCGGGCGTGCCGGAGGCCGTACCTGCGTCAGCCCGGGCACCGCGGCCGGCTCGGAAACACAAACCCCTCTGCTATTTGCTGCCGCTTGCGGTTGCCAGAGCGTGGCTTGTGACAGCAGCTCCCACATAAAGGCGGCCATTCAGGGCTGGGACGGCGCGAGCGGCCGCGCAGGGCTGGAAAAGGCTGGCTCTGTCTCTTCCAAGCAAAGCTTGTGAGACACAGACGTGGTATTGAGCGGGGAGAGGGGCCTCCTGCGCCCCGAGGGATTCGGGGCTGGTCCAGACCCTCCCCGGTGCCGGGGACTGGGGTGAGCTGCTTCCCCTGGTGCTGCCAGCTCTGTGAAACCGCACCGGTGTTCCTGCCGTGCTGCCGTGGCTCTGGGTGGCACCGGGTGCTGTGGCAGTGAGGGACACATGGGAGCTGTGGTGCCACTGCTGTCATCTCGTGAGGCCTGTGGGGGCTTGGACGTGCGCCTCGGGCTGGCTCTGTTGGGGTTCAGCTGCCAGCCAGCCCCACAGCTGTAGGATCTGTGCCCCTGGGCACCCTCTCGTGCAGCCGTTACTTCCCGAGGTGTGCAGGGGCCCTGCTGGGCTCCCGCAGCCGCCGCAGTTCCCGCCCTACCTGTGCCTCCACGGGGGCACAATTGGCTCTTTCATTCCCAGCCATCCCAGGGGGCTGTGTGGAAAATGAATGGAAAAGGCAACTGGCTGTTCTAGCTTGTCCGTTAACATCCCTCAGAAAAAACGTGTCAGATTTTTCCTTGACACTGTGGGCTGGGAGGGAGGAAGGACTCTTAAAGCTGCAGAGCCTGCCCTGCCCTGCTGGGAAGGTGCTGCCCGTCTGCTCCCGTCCGCCCTCCTTGGCTGGGCTGACATCTGCTCCCTCCTCTTCTCTGCCGGCTTATGCTCAGCCTTTGTGCTTTGCTGCAGGTCTCAGTGGGCCAGAGACTGCTGGGGGTCCCGTGGGAGCCTGGGAGATCCTTTCCTCAGGGGCTCTTCACCTCCCAGGAAGAGGGAAGTGTGTTCTGCCTGCCAGCCTGGGGAAGGGGCTGGGTCAGGCAAGGGCATGCAAAAGGCATCTGGGATTTCAAGCCATTCCGAGTCAGACAGTCAGTGTGTGAAGGGCAGTGTGCATGTACCCCCTGCCACTGGAGGGGCCTGGCCCTCCTCTCCCCATCCTGGGAAGTGCTCAGCCAGAGTGAGCCTTCCCCAGGGCAGCTCCTGCCGGGCAGCAGCCCCTCTCTCTTTGTTGGGTTTGTTATGGTTTTGGTGAGGCTTTATGAAAGTTACTGGCTTTGAGTGCAGCTGTGGCCTTGATGTTCCTGTCGTTCCCCTCAGTGGGCAGGACGGTGTCCTCACTGCCGGTGACACCTGTGGCAGTGCGTGCTGGGCTCCCGCCTGCCAGGATGGTGCTGTCAGCCCTCCTGCCAAGTATGCCTCCCTTCAGGGGGAAAAGTCTCAGCTCTGAGGCCTGGAGCGTGGAGAAAGAGCTCAGTGCTGAGGTCTGAGCTCCTGGGAAGGCTGTGAGAGCCTCTGGAGCTGACAGCTGGGCTGTTGCAGGAGCTCCTGCTCCGGCGGGTCCAGGCCGGCTTTCGGACTCACGGTGCTTCCCAGCGCCTTGGCAGTGCCTGCGGGGCCTCTCGGCTGGCAGGCAGCGCCTCCTGCCTTCCCAGGGATTGGCCGGGGAGGTGGAGAGGTGGGTCAGGACTGGCTCAATCACCGACAGGAGCTGGAGCCTTCCAGGAGCCGAGCTGCTCCCAGGGCTCCCATCAAACAGCTCGTTTGCCATGGCACGGCCCCTGGCCCCGGCCCCTGAGCTGCCGCCTCTGCAGAGGCTCCTCTTTGTTCCCGGGCTCCGGGAGCTCCTCGCCGCTGGCCCCGGCCGGCCTCGCACCCTGGGCTGTGTGGGAGCCCATACTGGGCCTTGCTGGTTGTGCTGGTCGTGCTGAGTGGCACCACGTGCCAGGGCTTTACAGATGCCACAGAGTCCCTGCTGCTGTGCCCCAGGCAGAGTGGCTGGAACTTGGCCTCCTGGGATCCTCCAGGACGCCAGCAGCAATTCCCAGCCTCTGGAAAGCTGCAGCTCCACCCCATTGTGGCTGTGATGCCAAAGGAGCTGTGCTGTGCTGTGCTGCGTGTCCCAGCAGCTCCATGAGCTGGCTCTGCCATGGCCAGGATGTAATCCCGCAAAACTGGTCATCCAGCCAGCAGGTCACTGTGGGGATTGGAGAGTGCCCATCCCGTGTCACCTTTTAGAGGAAAGAAACAGAAACCCAAGGCCCTCCTGGTTATCCCTGGCAGATAAATGGAGTGGGACACAGTTGTCTCTAAGCCACTGGCGGCTGAGGCTGGATCAGCAGCAAAGGCAGAGCTTGCCTGGCGAGACTTTCATGGGATGCTAAAGATTATCCCTTCTCCTAAACTCTGGGTTCCTTCTTCGTTTGGGAATGTCTGTGGAAGGTGTAACTTTCCCCTTGCTTGTTCCTGGAGGGACTGTAGCCACAGCATGGAGTCATTCCTTCTGCTGTGGGAATGCACAAAGGCCGAGCCAGTCTTCACCTGCTCGGCACCAGGGAGCTTTGATTCATCCCAGACAAAACCTGGACAATCACATGGAGCTGCTGGAATGGGAACTGGCCTTTGCATCCAGTGGGACTGGGCAAAGAGCTTGGCGCTAGGTTTGGGGAGCTGAGAGACTGGGAAGCACTTTTTGGCTGGCTGTCTGAAAATCTTCTGGGATGCAGGTGTGAAGATGGAGCCACCTCACACAGGGTCTTTCAGAGGGGCTGCCTGTCCCGTGTGGCAGCTCCCTGGGGTCAGACACGCGTGGTTCCTGGGGGTCCTGGGGCTGGGGCTCAGCCCGGGGCCGTTATCGCGCCGGCTGCTCCCAGCCTCGTTTCGTGGAACCGTAAATCCGCTTAATGGGCTGGGTGGGAATTCCAGCTCACCTCTGCTAAATGGGAGCTCTGATGCTGCGTGCAGGGCACTGGAAGTAGCTGAACTGAGACCTTATTCAGGACCAAATCACCCCCCTCCCCCCTCCCAAAATAATAATAATCCCTCTGACATTCTGGCAGCCGGCGGGACAGAGGCAGCCTTTGTGCTGGGCCCTTCGGGGGACCCGCCGTCGGTGCAGCAGCAATGTCCCTTTGTGCGTCCTGCACGCTGCTCGGGGACAGGGAGTGGAAGGTTCTGCGAGTGTTTATTTTCTTTAAAAAAGCTGGAGGGGGTGGAGGGGGGGAGAAGGAAGCCGGCTGGGAGGTTCATGTTCACATCCTCCACTTGGAGACACCTTGTCTTTGCGCCTCGGCTGGGCACCCGCACAATGAGGGCTTGTGCGGTCCCAGAGAGCGGCGCACATGGAGGGACCCTGGAGAAAATGCGGATTCCTACGGCTTGGAGGAGCCGGGGGGGAAACAGGGTCTGGATTTGTTCTGGTTTTTGGCTGTGCTCAGTAGCATCTTCTGCCTCAGGCTCTTAAAACTGTCTGTGCGGTCAGTTTCCCATGGAAGCAAGCAGAGTGCAGCTCCGTGAGGCAGAGAGGGAGACCAGGCTCAGCAGAATCCCATGTTGGATGATGGTGATCAGTGACAGAGCTGTGCCCCTGTGAGCCTGTGCCCTTGCTGTGCAGGAGACACCCGCCTTCTTGGCGCTGGAGGCTTCCCTCAGATGCACGAGAGCCGCCCGTCCCACAGCCACGTGTTCACCGCAGACCCTGTGGTGTCACTGGGTTTTGGGGTGCCTTGGAGAAGCAAGTGTCAAGTCCCAGTGTGGGACAGCTCGGAGCTAGAGGTGGGACAAGGGCTCCGTGGGGGTGTGCTCCCATCCTCCTCCTGCTCCTGCTGGCCTGAGCCGCACCCCGTCCCCGCGTTGCACCAGGACAAAGCAGGTTGCTAAAAAATGGTGCCATTGTGTCATGAGCAATCCGTGTATAATAAAAATATTATTTGAGCAAATGAGTCAGGAAGCGTCTGGGCCAGTGTCCCAGGCTGGTGCAGCCAAATTTTTCTGGCCTTCTGTGACGGAGCCGGGTGTTTCAGTCTGGCTGGCACTGGCAGGCATTGCTGCGATGGGGTGGGTGCTGAGGGCTGTGCTGTGCCCCAATTGCCCCCAGGGACCAGCAAAGCCTTGCTGAAGCTGCTGAAGCCAGACTGGCTCACAAGGGAGGGAGTGGAGCTGGCAGCTGTCTCCAGGAGCCTCCCAGCCCATGGCACCCTCTCCAGAACCTTCTGTGAATGCGGTCCAGTGCTGCAACAGAGCGTTCCTGTTTGGTGACAGTCCTCTGTGCCAGTTTTGTTCAGTGGAATTGATGCACAGGGGTGTGGATGGAGGGATGCTCGCCACCATGCAGGACCCTTCTTGCCCTTCTTGTCGTCTTAAAGGAGCCAAATCCCTTGGCTTTCCTGCCGGGATCTGCCCCACAGCCCCAGCTCCTGGATCTGTGAGTGATGGGGTTCTCGGTGTCACAGCCAGGGCCCCTGGGGCAGCTGCAGCCCCAGTAAAGGCGTGAAGGGGTCCCAAGGGCTGGTGAAGAAGGATCTTCCTCAGGAGCGGGTGGTGGGACTGGCCGGGGTCCTCTGGCAGCGCCAAACACTGGTGGTGCTCGCTGGGGCGGGTGGCTCTGAGGGAGTGGGCACATTGTCCTTTGGCGACGGAGGAGGCCTGGAGGAGCCCGGGAGGCTGATGTGGGAGCTGGGGCAGTGGAGCCACCTCCACCGGGGCTGGTATCCCGGTGGTGACTGGGGGTCTCTTTCTCCGTGTCCCGTCTGCCACAGTGGAGAACAGGCAGCTGACCCTGGACCTGCAGACGGAGAACAAAGGCAGCATTGTGTCGGGCGGAGAGCTGACGATTTTCCTGGACGGGCCGGCTGTTGCTCTGGGCAGCGTTCCTGACGGCAGTGCCGGCACGGACGGTGAGTGCCCGGCCCCACGCGCGCGGCCGCTCCGGACACGAGGCGTGGGGAGCGGAGCGGGCGAGCGCGGCCCCGGCACCCCCGGGACGGTGTCCCAGGGCCGGCACCCGCCCCCTGCCCACTCCTGCCCCAGCCCCGTGGCTCCCGCGGGCGTGTGATGGGAGCATCGACAGGCTCACAGCAGCCTCCCCAGCAGCCTGGGAGGAGCGGCCCTTCTCCAGGCCCTCCTCCAGCCTTCCATGCGGGTCAGCCCCTTCCCTCGCTGGCTGTGAGGGCTGGGGAACGGGTGTCAGTGTCTGCTGATCCACTCACAGAGAGCTCCCCGTGGCAAAGCGTGCGTGGGGTCACGGGCTGGTGGCTGATCTCTCAGGGTTGCCAGGGGAGCAAAGCTTGTACAGAACGGGGGTTGGTGCATTGCTTTCCCATGGCTCCTTCTCTTTGTCGCTGGAAGACAAAGCCTGTGAAATCTGGGAGTTGTGGATGCAGCGCTCTCCTGGCACTGCCAGCTCTGCAGAGTCCTGTGTCCTGCTTGGAGCTACAGGGTGCTGGGGGGCCAGGCAGTGCCGGGCTGTGTGTGTGAGGAGAGCAGCCCAGTGTGAGGTGGGGGGTCCTTGAGTGCTGGGGGTCTGCCCTGCAAGGCATGAGGCTGTTATGCTTTTGGGGCTCCTTTCTGGAAGGTGGGAGGGAGGGAAGGAGGGTAGATCTATAGGTGGTTCAGTCCTTTTCTTCACCCCTTGTTCTTCCCCCATGCAGGGTCCCAGGTGCCTGGACAGGACCCCACCAGCACCGCTGTGGCCACGGAGGGCCGGCACCAACCTCCCAGTACCAACTGCTTTGGCAGCAGACCAAGGTGAGGGTCCCATGCTGTGTCCATTACAGAGGGGCTGCTGTGGCTGTGTCTGGATTGTCCTTGTGCTGTGCACCCCACTCCAGATCTCCCAGTGAGCCTCTGTCACGCAGCACATGGGAGATGTGGAGCAGGGGGGGCCTGAGTTGGGGCACAGCAGAGCTGGGAGTGCAGAGGGGTGACTGTACAGCTGGGCTGTGGCCGGCCTGAGCCTCTCCCAAAGTGTGGATCTCTTAAGGAATATCAGGTCTGTGATGGCTCGGAGAGTTTCCACCAGTTGCTCTACTGACAGCTGAAAGAATTGTCTGTCTGGGAGTGGGGCAGGCTGTGACCAGACAAACCACCAAAGTGGGATCCCTTCAAATGGGGATCACAGGAACCCCAGCTCTTCCCTCGAGCACAGCCCTGGCCAGGCTGGGAAGCACAATGTCCCTCTGGGCAATGGCCACAGGGAGATGCTTCCAAAGGTCCAGGGAGAGCAGGAGAAGCAGAGCTACAGGGAAATAACAGCTGCTTCTAAAGGAAGTGAGATGCTTGGGCAGCAGGCCATCCTGCTCCTGGCTCCATGCCCTGCCCTGCCTCCTTGCCTGGCTGGAGTGGCTCAGCGCTGCTCCTTTTGGAGCTGTGGTTATTGAGAGACGTGTCACACTGTCAACATGGAGTTGAATTTAACACCTATTTATATTTCCAGAGCATGGCAGTGGCCCAGCAGCCTGTACAGATGTTCTGGGTAGGAGTGTGGCTGTGGAGAGGGTGCCTGCAGCCTGCCCGTGGGAGGTTCTGCGTGGCCCAGGCTCAGGAGCACTCTCAGCTACAAGCTCCACACTTTGAGCTCTTCTGCTCCTTCTTCATCTGCTGGGCACACACCAGAATTGATGTTTTTGGCTCAAAAAGTGACCCTGTCATTCTATGTTGTGTGTTCATCTCCCCCCCGAGGAGGGAGAGGGATGGAAATTGGGAGCAGGTTGTGAACACAGTTCATGCCCTTTTGTGGTGGCTGCTCCTGTTGATTCCTGCTGTCCAGGTGTTAAAGCCTCCCCAGGGGTGGGAAGTGCTCAGTGACCTGACTGAGCCGGGCTTGGCAGGCACTTAGCAGCTCTCAGGAGGTGCTAGAAAACCTGCAAAGAAAATTCTAGTTTGGGAGGCTGAGCCCAGGCACTGCTCGTGGCCCATTCCCTTCTGGTTTCCCATCGGCTGTGAGGAGTTTCTGCTTCAGGTGTCACCTTGAGTGTGGTGAGGGCACTTTCAGACACCTGCCAGGTGTGCCTGCGATCAGTCAAACCCCACGGCTGCCCTGGTATGGGAAACTTCTGAGACAGTTCTCAATCCATGCTGCGTTCACCTGAATTTGGGGTTGTTCTGGACATACCTGCTCAGTTTGATGTGGTGCTGCTCCGTGGGGCAGAGCACTGCTCTACGTACCCACAGTGGAGGCAGCTGCCTGCTCCGGAGTGGACTGTGGGTCCCTTGCCCTTGGGAATGTTGTTTGATGGTTGCTGTGTTTATACACAGAGCCGTGTTTATTTTCTTGGGCTTGGTGATGGATGCTGGCAAAGTCACTTGGCGGCAGGATGGGAAGAAAAGGGTCATTCTTTGCTCCTCAGCTATTTCTACACTGTCCCTGTGAGGGAAATTGCTTGGTCAGGGCTTCTCTTTCTTCTCCTAAACAAATGTCATCATGGGATTTGCTGCTAATCTTGGTGACTGGGTGTGAAATTCCACAGCCCTCTGTGCTGTGAGAGAAGGAGCTCTGGCTGAGAGCTGGGGCCATGGGTGCCACAGCCCCTGTTTGTGGAGGCCCTGGCACAGGGTGCCCAGAGAAGCTGTGGCTGCCCCATCCCTGGAAGTGCCCAAGGCCAGGTTGGACAGAGCTTGGAGCAACCTGGGATAGCAGAAGGTGTCCCTGCCCATGGCAGGAGCTGGAACGGGATGAGCTTTAAGGTCCCTTCGCACCCAAACTATTCCATGATTCTCCCGTTTGGGTGCTGGGGGATGTGGTTGCCCCCTCCCACCTCGGCAGGGACAGGGAGAACTTCTCAGCTCCGTGTTTTTGGGAGCTGTGCTCTCACTGCCCGCACGGCACCGGGGCTCTCCCAGTTGTTTCCCGGAGGCCGTGCCCTGCTCCCCACAGCCAGCGCTGGCTCCAGCCTGTGCTCTGCCCTCCCTCCTCCTCGGCCACAGCTTGGGCTCTGATGTGCTGAGTGAGACCGAGACATGCTGCCACCTCTGCTGCGTCTCATGAGGGAGCTTCTGGCCGTCTCAGCTGCAGGAACTGGCCATTCCTGGGTTTCCTGGCCAGGGTCCGTGTTGGCCACTGCGGCGAGGGGACTCCGCCTTGGCAGAAGGGGGAGAGGAAAGGTTGCTGTCACCTGGCTGATGCCACTTGACTCTTTGTCATCATCTGCCCCAGCCCAGGAGGAGCAATGGGGCAGCCACCCAAGGTCCCCAGGTCAATGGTGGACAGCAGGGTCTTGCCCTCGGCATGGGAGAGGGGCTGCCATCCTCACACCCCACCCCACCCCACCCCACCCCACTGTTTGTTCCCATCCGGGCTCTGCCTGTTTTTTTCCCTGCTCCTATTTTAAGCGCACGCTCCCATCCCACCGCGCTCTGTGGCCTTGCTGGGTTTGTTTCCAGTGTCTATTAAAAGACAATGCCCAGATGGGAGCACTCGTAGGAGGGCTGGGCTGGGCGGCGGGCTGGCTAATTCAGGCTGGTAACCCTGTGCTGCCGGCTGGCAGCCTGGAAACATCCTGTTTTGGTTTCTAAAAACTCTCTGGGCAGTTCTGAGCTCATCTGTGCTGAGGAGGGCAAGGGCCAGATCCATCCCATGCCAGAGAGGCTGCTCCCAGTGGGAAGGCTGGTGCTACCTGCCTGCTCCCCTCTGGCCGGGGCTCTGGGGGCTGTGCTGCCTCTGGCCTCACTGGGGAATTGTGGGGAGAGGTCCCAGCCACACCCACCTTTTGGGAGGTGGGTAGTACCAGTGTGCCCTGCTGAGCCACAGCGAGGGCCCACCTTCACCTCCTGGTGGGGGAAGAGGAGCCTCTTCTGTACCCACAGATGCTCCATGTCCCTGGGTGCTGGTGGCCAGAGCAAACCCCAGCACAGAGCCACGTCTGGGGGCAGCCAGGGTTTCAGTGTGAGTTCACTGTCTGAGGAGCCCCTGGCTGTGGCTGCCCTCCTGGAGGTCTGTGACTCGCTGAAGTGGTCACAGCAGCTCCTACTCTGCCAGTGGCTGTCATGTAACTTATTTTCAACAATCTCCTGCTTTCCCATGTCTGCTCCCGATCCCAGCCCTGCCATGAGCCGCTCCCCAAGGAGAGCAGCTTCGGAGTGAGTGGGAGGGTTCCAGCTGCTGGAGCTGCTGCGAGTGGCATGACTGATCTGTGCCCTGTCGCTGCCAAGCTGATGTCCCCTCCCAGCACCAGCCCTGAGACTTGGGGACAATTTTTGGGTTTTGCCCTTTTAAGGTAGATTTTGGCTGGGAGAAGCTGATGTCCTTGTCTCTGCAGTCTTTACCCTCTGTGGTTGCTGCCTGGGCTGCCAGCCTGGGTGGAGGTGCCTGGGCTCTGTCTCTGCTCCCTGGGCCCCCCAGATTTGGGATGGCAGCATCTCCCCTCCTGCCCTGTCCCCCTCCTTGCTCACAGGAATGAATTCTTAAGGTGAAACCCAGCTTTTTCGAGAATGCCTTTGTGCTGCCTTGGGGGCCCTGGATGGCCCAAAGGGGAGAGTTTGCTGGGGGGAGCTGCAGGTGCTCTGCCTGTGGAGGTTGGGCTGCCCTGGCCATGGGGAGCGGTGGCAGGTGAGCTCCAGGGTGGCAGCAACCCCCGAGAGATGGAGCAGCTGCACCTGTGCTGGTCTCAACTTGTGCTGTGATTTCAGCTCTCATCCTTCCCGACTGCTTGTCCCCTCCTTTTCCAGAGGCCACAGCTGTCCTGGGAGCACCTTCCTCATCTGCCTCTGTGCAAGGCTTGGAGCCAGGCACGAGGCACCAGTGAGGGTCCCCACCATGGTGCAGGACCTGGGGCTGGTGTGGGATCTCCTGGGATCTGCAGGGGTTGAGGAAACAAGCTGGGATCCACGGTGGCGAGCAGGTGTCTGGCCGTGGGTGTCTGGGGCCATTCCTTGGCACTGCCTGTGAACAAAGCAAGGTGTTGTCACCCAGGTGACTCCTCCATGGATCTCTGCCACCAGCAGGTGTGTGCCAGGACTGTGGGCAGGTCTGAGAAGGCAGCATGAAGCTCCAGGCACTGCCCTGAGCAGAGGCACGGAAATGTATCCTGGCCCTTCCCGGGGGACACTGGTGGCTGTGCTGGGAGGAAGCAGCAGAAGAGCAGGGCAGAAAGACAGGAGTGGGGTTTTCCACGTGATGTCTGTCACCTCCTGTCTTCCCTTCCCTTGCAGGACGCACAGACATGTGGCCGGAGCGGCCCGGGGAAGCACGGGGAGTGGAGAGCAAAGTCCCAGCGCCAGGAGCCGGCACCGGCAGCAGGCCAAGGGCTCGCAGCACACCAGCACAGCCACCGGCATGGCCAATGGCATAGCCACCGGCACGGCCACCAGCACAGCCACCGGCATGGCCAATGGCATAGCCACCGGCACAGCCACCAGCACGGCCACCGGCATGGCCAATGGCATAGCCACCGGCACGGCCACCAGCACGGCCAACGGCACGGCCACCGGCATGGCCAATGGCGTGGCCAACGGCACAGGTGACCCAGCGCTCGTGGGAGGTGGGGGCAGAGCTCAGGGCTGGTTACTGTGGAGAAAATGAAACTCTGCTGAGGTATTGCATCTCGTAGTGCCTGGGAATTTTGTCCCTGTAGATTGATTATTTTTTATTGGTTTTACTTCTGATAAGCCAGGCAGCTCTGCAGAGCGCACTGGGAGGATCTGTGCTGCCTGTCAGGAATGGCTTCTGTGACTCCACTCTGGAGTCACCAGCTCCAGGTGTTTAAAAGGATACTGGGACAGCAGTGTCACCGATGTCACAGTGAGGAGGACAGTTGTCACCACTGAGTGGACTTTTTTCAGAGTTCAGCTGAATTTCCCATCAGTCTTCAGTGAAAATATTCTGAGCTGTCAAGTGGGGAGGAGCAGCTGCCTGTCAAGCATGAGACAAGGCACAAACTCACCTCTCAAACAGGGCTGGTTCTTACACCATGGGGTATTTTTTGAAAGATTTCTCTTGTCATTTCTTGAATTTGTCCACAAAGCCATAAATCCTTTGTGGAGCAGGACTGAGACCTGCTGAGTGCCTAACTATGAAGTCACACGTGGCTCATCGGTTTTTCTTCTCTGGCTCTCGTGGAATCTCCTGCTCCTCTGCACTGGATTTGCTTTTGTGGGAGATGAAGGAGAGGCAGAGTGCTTCATTTTGGATAGAAGGAAATGTACTGTTCCACCCAGAAGGAGTTTGGTATTTTTTGACATTTCGTTGGGAAAACCTGGAGCAATGCAATTTCAATTTTGCCAAAGCCCATTTTTGCCAAAGCCCAGCCCTCCCCAGACTCCTCGCTCTGTGGACACTCCCTCAGGCTGGGGACAGGGATTTTGATCCCAAGTACAACTTGGCTCCTTGGCTTCGGTGTATTTAAAGCACTTTTTACTGGCCCAGCCGCAGCCTCCCCAGTGGCTTTATGACTGTGCCATCCTTGTTGCTGTTTTACCACCCTCCATGCCTCCCACAGGTCCTGTCAGCAATGGCTTGGGATGGGGAGAGGAGTGTTTTGTGAGGCTGGGATTAGTGCTGGACACCCTTGAACGTCTTTAGAAACCAATCTCTTCCCCCTCACTGTGGCACATTTTGGTGACACTGCCATGTTTTTCAAGCAGGCTGTTGCGAGAACATCCCCATTACATTTGTCACTCACAGCTGTAATTTCAGCTGACAATAAAAGGAGATTATTCCCAGGCGTGTTTTCCCCACAGCCACATTGTTCAGCCCTTGCTATGTTCCCCCTGGAGCCCTTCCTTATCAGGTGGACTTTGGATCAACTTTTCCCTGCTTTGTCCAAGACTGAGATCAAACTGACCATGGTGCATTCACTCGGGTCCTGCTGCAGGTTCCCTTTGAAGCTTCTCACAACGTGACTGAAGCTTCTAAAATGGCCTTTTCCTAGGTTTGTTGGAGATGAAGGGCACTCAGAGACCTCCTCAGCTGAGTCCTGCAGGACGCTGGTGGGAGTTGTTGCTGACCTGGAAATCTTCCTTGCCTGCATCTGCTGCCTGGGGGCACCTGCAGCTGCTTCTGTGTCCCAGGATCCCTCTGGTGCTGGAGGATGTTGTCCTGCCACCCTCCAGCTGCCAAGCAGAGTGTCCTGAGCACTGTCTCTCCCACAGAGCATCTGTAGCTCTTCAGTCTCCCTTCCATGAGCGTTTATACTGCTTTTTCCTACAATACTTCTAAATATTTGGGCTTCCCTTACAGTTTTTATGTTTCTCAGCTGTAACTCATGGAAATCTGTCTGCATCCTTCACTCCTTTGTTCCTTGCTCATGGGTTGTTTATAAAGCTTTTGCTTTACTACTCCAGCCAGGATGTCTTGTAGCAAAGGTTCTCCTCAGCTGGGCTGCCAGGTCTCAGGGTTTTGGCTATCTAATAAATATTCCTCAAACAAATTCCCTTTCAAATTTTTGCTCTGCATTTTCCTCACCAGTTATTTTTGTAGTTTTCCTTTCCTTTTCTGTCTCTTCCCTTTCCCTTTTCCAAAAGTTCAGTGGAATCCAGCAACGTTTAGCTCTTTCCAGTGCTGTTGACTTGCAGAGCCTGGGTTTCATTCTGCCTCAGGGGAGATGCTGTACCCACTGTTTTGGAGCTCTCGCTCATTCCCTGAGTTCCCATCCGGGATGCAGCATATTTCCGGGGCAGAGGAGGTGCTGAGCACAAATGCAAAGTTCCTTCTGCCTTTGTCTCAGGATGGAGGCGATGGCAGCGGTTCCCAGACAGGTCTGGGTGAAGCAGGTGCTGCCTTTGCTGCAGGCTGGGAGCACTGAGAGCGCCGTGCTTGGGTTGTGACCCACCACGTGCTCTGCTTCCCGGGAGGATCAGCCGGCCTTGGCCCCCTCCCTGGTGCTGACCTCCTGCCCTCTGCCTTTCCAGTGAACGGGGACGCCGTGGGCGCCGTGGACATGGATGAGGACAGGCCGGCAGCAGGTGCCAGCGTTCCGACCCCGGCGGCGTCCGGCACGGCCGACGGCTCCGCTGCTCCTGCCCTCAGTGGCTCCGGAGAGGCTGAGGAGGCAGCCTCAGGCCCCAGTGCCCCCCCAGCCCGGGCAGCCGTGCTCGCCCTGGATGCTCTGCCCCCCGGGTAAGCTCTGCCTGCGGCCCTCAGGGACCAGGGACAGGAACCAGCTGGGGCACTGCTGTGTGCTGGGACGAGGGGCTGTTCGAGGGAGGGAAAGCGCTGCCCCAGGAGCTGGTGGAGATGCTGGTGCTCAGTGGAAAAAGGAGGGCCTGGGGCAGGTGCCAGGGATCCTGTGCCCCTTGCCTGGCACAGCCGGTGCTCCTTGTCCTGCCTGTCTGCCCCGGATGCTGTGGGCCGGGATCTGGCCGGTGCCCGCTGGGTGTTTGGGGCAGTAAGCAGTGGGTGGCACCTCCGTGCCTGGGGAGCAGCAGAGCCCTCCGCTCTCACGGGGCTGCTCAAGGGATCGGTCAGAGGAAAACACCCAGGAGAGTGGGCATGGATTTTCAGGGAGCTCCCACTGAGCAGGAGGGCACGGGCATGCTCTGGGGACACCACAGAGGCACTGGCCACTGCTGGGGGCAGGGGGCAGGACCCTCGGGTAGTGGTGCTGATTCTCCCTGGTGTGGATGCTGTTCATCCTCCTCCACGGGATGTCGGGAATGGGCTGGAGAGGATTGGGGGCTGCTGGCTCGGGATGTGGGGGTGGCAGTCGGGATCTGGGCTCAGCCCCCAGCGTGCTGCAGCTGCGCCGTTCTCCCCTTGTGTCAGACCCCTTGAATGCTGGGCGGGGGGTGAAATGGCCTGTGTTTGCCATGAAGGGAGCTGTTTATTTTGCTTTGGCTGAGGCGATGCCTGGAAGGTCAGGGCCCCGCTCGCGTGTCAGTCACAGGTAATTAGGGTTAACGGCTCACTGTGCCTTTATGCGGCTGTGTGAGGGTTTCTGTTCTCCTGGCCTGGGCGCTTCCTGTTTCCAGGCAGCTGGAAAAGTCCAGTGCTCTCAAAAAGGCCTTTATTCCAGCCAGAGCTTATGCCTCTTTCGGCTCCTACCAGGTAGACTGAAGGTCTCCTTTTCCCCACCTGGGGTTGGAAACAGGCTGTTGTTTCTGGGCTGGGGCAGGGAAGCCTGCAGATAGCTCAGGATTCCGGAGGCTCAGGAGGGTGCAGGCGCTGCTTTCTAAGACACCAGGCTGGATTTACCTGGCCCAGCCAGGTGGAAAGGTGGCCGTGTCCTCCCTGCCCATCTCCCTGTGGAGCTCACACACTAGGGAATCGGGTGTGTCAGAGCAGGGAGGAGGATAAAGCTGTCGTGCTTTTGGAGATGGATGGAGAGGAGCATTGAAGGGGTAGTGAGGCATTCTCCAGGCTGAGCTGGAGCTTGGGTCTCTGGAGACATGTTTGGTTAGCACCTTCCGTGCTGGCCGTGGGATCTGTAGGGGGAAAGAGGGCAGCACAAGCTGCGTTTGTGCTGTGCTGTGCTGGCCTGGGCAGGGGGAGACCAGAGATCAGGGGCTTCCCAGGTGAAGGAGAGTTGAATCCATTGAGGTCTCCACGGTATGAGCCCTGCCAGAGAGCTGCCAGAGCAGGTCCTGGGCCAATGGGGATTTGCTGGACTGGGATTGCACAACGCTATGTCCCTGGGGTGGTGTAAATGAGCTTCTGCAGTTCTCTTGAGCCCTGATCCAGAGAGGCTGGTTTTTGGCGGGCTCACCTCACCACGGAATTGTTCTGACTGGTGGTTTGGGGCCCAGCTTGGGAGATGGGGATGCAGGATAGCCCCTTGCTGGGATGGTTGTGAGAGCACTGCAGTGCCCGTGGGGATGGCTCCTGCTCTGCCACTCCAGGAGCAATGTCCCCTGCAGAGCTGCCAGGCACGTCCCTCCCGAGCCCTGCCACGTTCTCTGAGTGTCTCCTTCCTTCCCTGGGAGCGTGGGGAGCACTCACTTCAGCCTCTGGAGGGTGGTCCCAGCCTCCCTGCTTGTTCCGGGCTGTGACAGACGGTTGGGTTCATGTGGGGATCCCAAGCGATTTGCTGTACTCACATCTCTGTGCCTCAACATCTGCACCAGGTGTGGCGGCTCAAAGGCATCCTTCACACAACTGGGCGTCTGTCCTGGGGGCTAGAGAGGGCTGGAAGGAGTTCTGAGTAATTCCAGCCCCGACAGTGCCCAAAACCTCCTTCACATCCTCTGGGCAGCGTTCCCCTGCGGAGCCGGGAGCGCGTGTGGCGCCGGGGCCGCGGCCGCAGCGCCCGAGGCCTCGGGGTCCCGGCTCTCGTGCTGGGGTTTCCGAGCGGATCGATAGTGAAGGGAGGGGAGGGGAGGGGAGGGGGGCTGCTGGCTCCTGCATCTGGATCCTATCAGGGATGATCCCGTGTGGGGACAGGCAGCCAGAGCGGGGGACGTGCGGCGCTGTCTTGCCTGCACAAAGAGGTGCTTTATGCTGCCTGGCAGAACCCGTGGGGCTGTGGTTTCTTACGTAAGGAGGGCGTTTTGTTTGGACTGCAGGGCTGCCTCGGCTCTGCCACTTCCCAGTGCCTGTGGCTCCCTGCATCCATGGCCATTGTGAGCCTATGGGCAGCTGGAGCAGAGCTGGCAGGGACCGGCATGTTGGGTGCTTTGTGGTTGCAGTGTGGTGCGTGTGGGGAGAGCTCCCACCATCCAGCGCTCCCAAAACCATGGATCTCCCATGCTGGGGACCGTTGTGGACCGTGGGCAAGGTGGTTTGAGCAAGGATGGGTTGTCCCCAGCGTCCCCATCTCTGTGTGTCGGCAGTAACCACGGTTCATCACCACCGGCGGTGACTCGCAGGGTGAGCCAGCCCTCGGCAGATTCACTCCTCACTTCACTCAGGAGCTGCTGGGGAGGAGTTTGTGAGCTCATCAGTGTTTTTACAGGGGGTGAGGTAGGGACAGGGGACATCAAGCAGTAGCTGCCACCACCAGCAGCTCTCCCCAATCCTGCGTGGCTCTTTGCAGTCATGAGTACACCCAGAGGGATCCAGAAACCTGTAGGAATTCTCATCATGGGAATTCTGGTCTCTATAGCCACAGGAATGATACTTTCCCAGTCCTCAGAGCTGTATGGATCAGAGAACCCATTGTTAATGAGGCTGGAGGACCTGTCCAGGGCAATTCCACTGCCCTGAAGGTGCCTTGGGCACCTTCTGGCATCCATCTCATGGGGTGGACATGCTCGTGTCTTAGGACACCCCAGCTGTGCTGATTTTCTCTTTAGAGATTTCACTCTTGTTTTACCTGTCCTGGTGCTTTTATGCTCATGAAGCACCGAGTTAATGGTTTGTGACCAGGAAACTGGGTGGTGTCAGGCTTGGCAGCCCCTCACCCTTATGGTGTAGGGGCACAGCAGGTCCTGCCTTGGACTCTCCCTCAGGGATACCCACTGGTGTCCCTGACCTGGTCCAGGGAGGAGAAAGGTCCAGTGCTGCTGACCAGAAGCAACATGTGCAGGTGTTGCATGGGCTCCACAGAGGCTGCGGTGCAGCTGAGCTGTGTCACAGCAGGTGTGTGGCTGTGGTGAGGTCACCGATGGCACTGCTGTCCCTGGAGCTGCAGGGCTGAGCTGGGACGAGCCCGGGCTGTGGGGCACCAGCACTCGGAGCAGCTCCGTCCCCGGGGCTGCCTGCTCCCTGCCAGCCTGGGCTGCCTCCCTTGCTGTCACACGGAAGCTGGTGTATTAATTTCCTAGAGCTTTTTATGGTGATTAATTGAGACAGAAGATTGAATGGGGAGAGAGGCCTGTGGGAGCAGAAGTGTGGCGGGAGAACACTTTATCTGTCAGCAGCTGCTGGCCCGCCTCCTCTGCTGAAGGGTAAAAGCTGACAAGAAAGCACGGGCTCCACAGAGCTTTTACCTTTGCCAGGGTAAATTCATAAATGAATTCACACAAAGAATGGTTCCAGTGTGGCCCTGTAAAGCCAGGCTCGCTGTCACCCAGGCTGTCCTCAGGGCCACCCCAGCCCAAGTGCTGTGGCCACACGTGTGTTTAAGCCGTAGCTGTCAGCAGCGAGCCCAGGGCTGCCAGGGAGAGAACCCAGCCCCAGCCCAAACTCAAACACTCTCCTTTGAAGATGTATTAGGAGAAACCAAACAAAAACATCAGAAACACAGGGCATAAAACTGACCTTGTGTGAAATCTTATGCCGACCTTTCTGGGGGAAATTAGGAATTTATGTTCCAGGTTATGCCTGTTAAGGAAGCAGAGTGCTGCAACCCCTCTCCCAGAGCCTCCATCTAGGAGGCCCAGCAGCTGCCATGCAGACCTGTCCAGTAAGGGTTGGAATGCCAAGGATGTGAGGGGCTGGGCTCCCTGACCCAGCAGGGGCAGCTCTCTGGATGTTCTTGGTGCCAGCAAGTGTCACCTGCCTCGTGATTTTATTTTTCTTGCAGGTGGGAACAGCGGGAGCTGCCGAACGGTAGAGTCTACTATGTAGACCACAACAACAAGACCACAACGTGGGAGAGACCCCTTCCTCCAGGGTAAGGGGCTCGGGGACTCCAGGCCTTGCCTTGGTTGGAGGTCGGCTGTCTTGGAGGGATGCTCATGGCATCCTGGTGGGAGCTCCGCTGGTGTCCCAGCATCCTGTCAGGCTTCGTGTGCCCTTGCAGGAGCTACTCGAAGAGTTACTCGTCCTTTGTATTTCCTTTCGGTGGGTCCTTGTCCAAAAGAGCCCCTTTAGGTGTGAACCCAGTGGTTATGCTGGAGCTGGGCACGGAGCCCTCGTGTCAGAGGGTGTCAGTCCGCAGGACCCACCAAGCTGCGTGAGACACACAGTGACAACTTCCTTGGGTGCTTCCAGGTGGGAGAAGCGCGTGGATCCTCGAGGCAGGTATTACTACGTGGACCACAACACCCGGACCACCACGTGGCAGCGCCCCACGGCCGAGTACGTCAGGAACTACGAGCAGTGGCAGTCGCAGCGCAACCAGCTCCAAGGGGCCATGCAGCAGTTCAGCCAAAGGTTCCTGTACCAGGTGGGGCTGAGCTGGCGGGGGCGGGGGTCTCACCTGGCTGTCCTGGTCTCACCAGGGCCTGCCTGGGAGCCACGGAGCGTGGGAAGGCGCTTGCTGGGCTGCGTGGGGTCTGTTCGAGCTCAGAGCAGTGCCTGGATGGGAGCCCACAAACTCCTCAGCTGCCTGTGTTGCTTTTTATAAACCAGCTTGCATGGCCCTGAAGGGTGGTGGGAGGTGTCCTCAGCAGCCTGTGCCCAAGGTCTCTCCAGTGCCAGGGGCACACATTCTCCTGTGGCTCCCATCAGACAAGCCTTGCTGTTGACCTGTGGGGCTGCAGAACCTGCTATTGGAGCTGAGGGAGCCGTGGGAGCCTGTTGTGTAGCAAGACTGGAGGCTCTGGGGCCTGAGCTCGTCCCTCCTCAGGTCTCTGTTGGGCTGAGGACAGCGTGGCTGCGTCCTGGGTGCAGCAGGAGCTGCAGGCCCGGGGTACAAGTGCAGAGGGCTGCAGGAGCCAGGGGCCAGCGGGCACAGCGAACGAGCTGGACTTCGCCAGCTCCCTTCTGCTTCCTCTGCTGCTTCCCCTTGTTCCTGGTTTGGGCTGAGTATTTGTGTTTCCTTGCTCAGGGAATGGTCTCAACCATTCTGTTTCTGGGCAGGGACCATGCTTGTCCTGGCCATACTTTTGCCGTGGATCTGGACCCAGCTGTGGGGGTGAGCACCTCTGCTGACCTGAGCAGTGCAGGTGGCCGTGGGCTGCAGGGAGGGCAGTGCTTGGGAAAGGGCCAGGCTGGAGTGGTTCTGCCTCCTGGAGCAGCGATCCGGCCCCATGCGATGGTGAAACTGCACTTGTGCCAGAGGCAGGTGAACAGGTGTGGAGGGAAGGTGGAGGGACCAGCTTCTCAATGACTTCTATCTCCTCAGAGAAAAACAGGAGTCCCAGCTGCTACTGGAGTGAGCTCAGGGCTGCATCGAGGAGCTCGGCTGCTCTCTGGGCCGGGGTGTAGGCAGTGCAAAGTCCATTCTGTGTGGGACACAACCAGGGCCGCTCCCGGGGCTGCGGGAGCAGCTCAGCCCCTCTCCTCCCCCTGCCTGTCCCTCCCTGGATGTCTCTCCGACCCTTCCAAGCCTCACAGGGGAGCTGGACCCCCACGACTGTGCTGGCCCTGCCTGCGCTGTCCCACGTGCGGTTCCCCAAAGCCCAGTGGAGGGGCACGGGGAGGGGCTCCCCTGGGAGGGGGCTCCCAGCGGGGCTCCGGGCCCGTCCCTCACTCTCCGCCAGCGCCAGCCTTGGAGCCGCGCCAGTGCCGTGCGACTCGCCCTGGCTGCGCTCTGCCGAGGGAGGGACTCGAGCTCCAAATTTAGCCTGATGATACGATTGTACTTTTTGTTTCGAGCTCTGCTGCCAGTGGTGATGGCTCCTGCTCTGCCTCCTGCCCCACAGGGGCTTTCTGCTTGACTTGGCCCCGCCTCCAGCATCCCTCTGCCCTCCTTGCTGGAGGGGACGGTAGTAGGGGTGACGAGCAGTGGGGCAGAGCCTGGGAAAGGCACAGTTTGAGGGGCTCAGGTGAAGCCAGGGACCACTCTCCCAGCAGCCACCCCAGTGCTGCATCCCTTGTGTGAAGGGTCCATGGCACAGTTTGGGGGCCAGGATGTTCCCTGGGGCTGTGGGGAGCTGCCTGGAGCGCTGCCCTGGTGGCTTCAATTAGCTATTTTTAGGTGCCAGTGAGGTGGTACCTCTGGACACAACTCGGCTGCGTGTCTGGGCAGCCTGTCCTGGCGGGGAGGGAGTGGACACTGCCCCAGGTCCAAGCTGTGCTGGCCATGCCAGTCCTGGCACAGAGGGGCAGGTACAAGGAATGAAGCTCGGAGGGGCACGGACTGTGCCAGGCCATTGCCGGGGTGCCAGGCTGCCATGAGCTGTACCCATCCAGGTTTTGGTGCCTCTCTGGGAGTGGGGGGCCGTGGCGCCCCGAGGGCCGGGGCTGGCTGCGGGTGGCGTTCCCTGGGCCCAGGCTGACTCGGATCCATCCTGGCGCGGGGGCCTGGGACACAGCCCCCTCCAGCAGCTGGGCTTTTACCTTTTGGGTAATGATGCGTTTCTTATTTAACCATTAAAAGCACTTCCAGGTCCCCTCCTGCCCTGGGCCCCGGGGACCCTCCATCCCCAGGGACTGCAGCGGGGCTGGGGCGGGGGTTTGCACCCACCGGGGCAGGACAGCGGCCCGTGCCCCCCGTGCTGGGCAGCCCCGGCTGGGCAGAAAGGGGCTTNTGCGGGCTCAGTGCAGCGCATCCCGCACCCGGCCCTGCCCGGGAGGAGGGGGCCGCCATCCCGCCAGGAAGCACGGGGCGTGGACAGCGCTTGTGGGAATGATTTCATTGGAAAGGCCTGCGATATTTTTTCCCCTCTTGTGTGTGGTTCTTGGAGGAGGCTGGAGGTGTATGTGGAGGGGACGCCGGCTCAGCCGAGCAGCCGCGCACGTCCGGAGCCCTCCGGGCT
>VXBT01011343.1:806398-818982 GCA_013400235.1 Oriolus oriolus | reverse complement strand
ACAGCCCCTGCCCCTGCCCGCCGCCCCTTGGCTGCCCCAGCCCCTGCTTAGGCTGAGTTTTTGGGATTTTTTTTCTTTTCCTTTTTTTGTTTCTTTTTTTAACCCCCCTTGAGTGTGCAAGTTTTTTTTTAGTTCCCTGGGAGCTGTGGGCCAAGGAGGGGCGAGTGGAAGCGGGGCTGGCCGGCTCACCTCTATGTTCTGCTCCTCCCAGCCATCCCGGCTCTGGGGTTTATTCCGTGTTTTTGCTCTCTCTGTTGTCTCTAGTCCTCCGGAGCCCCGTCCGACAATGATCCTCTGGGGCCCCTTCCTCCTGGCTGGGGTAAGTACCGAGCTGCCTCACCTGCTCCTGCACGGCCCCAGGGGACACTCCTGTCACCGGCAGCAGGACCCTGCCCATCCCGCGGGGAGCACCGTGCTCCCATCCCTGGCCTTACTGGGAAGGGTGGCTGTGGCCCCGCGCTCCCTCTGCTTGGCTGCACGTGGGCTGAGTCTGCCTGTGACTAGCACGATCTCTGATGTGAAACTCAGCTATTTTCCCCTTTTTTCCCCTTTTCCTGGAGGAGTTCCCAGCCTCTCTCAGCTGCTGAATGAAGAAGTGCTTGTGATTGTTCTTGGGATGGGGGAAGATGTTGGGGATCCAAGTCCTTGCTTGCCCCAGACCCCTCCTCTGGCGAGCAGGGATCTGTCCCACTGCCATGCTGCCTTCAGGATGCTCTGCCTGGGTCTGTAGCAGCGCTGGGAGCTGGCAGGAGCAGGGCTGGTGGTCCCCACATGGCCCAAGCATTGTGTGCTGGGACATTTTGAAAAGTCCCTGTGTCACCCCCAGGAGAGAGAGATCCCCTGCACGGCCAGAGCATCCCTGGAGAGGGCAGGCTGGGATGCTTGTGGGTGCAGCTGGGCTGTGCTGTGCCAGGGCGAGCAGGAGAGGACTTAGAATTGTGGAAGCTTGGAGCAGGACAGAGGGGCCCAGGCTTCTCAGGGAGTCCACAGGGGCAGTGTCTTGATGGGGGCAGTGGTGGAGCCCTTACTGGGTGTGCCATCTCCCATCAGCAAGGAGAAGGGGCCCATCCCCAGTGCAGCTGGGCAGGCTGGGGAGGCACAGCTCTGCATGGGGCTGAGCACCCTGGGGTGGGGGTCCCAGGGATGGAGGGGATCCCTGGGGTGGATGTAGTCCTGGCCATCATTTTAGGGGCTGCTGCCCACAGTCTGGAGTGAGATGGAGCGAGGGACTGGCACTGGCCAGAAGGGTGACAGGGAGGTGAGCGTGGCTCGTGGTGCAGGGCTGAGCATGTGGGAGTGATGCAGCACACGGAGGAGGAGGAGGAGGTGCGGGCACACACAGTGCCAGGGAGGCAGGGGTGTGCGTAGGGGTGGCTGGTGTGCATGGTGGGGCTGCTGTGTGCCTGTGTGCAGCGCAGGACAGGGTGTATGTTCACACATGTGTGCAGGCAGTTTGGGAAAGCACCTGTGGATCCATGTGGAGGGACGCTGCTGCATGTCCCAGGAGGGGGTGTGTGTGTGCCACGAGGGTGTGTGGCTGTGCACGGCCCCTGTGCTGGCCTGGCAGCGCGTTGGCAGCGCTGGCCTTGCCCTGGCAGCTCCCGCACACTGGCACTGCTGGGCTGAGGCAGCTCGGGCACATGGAAGCAATGTGGGGTTTATCCTGCCTCTTCCAAACGAGCCAGGGAGGTGGAATGGGGGAGCTGACAAACTTCCTGTGAGCTGGGAAGGGGAGGGCTGTTCCCAGGACTCCAGCTAACACTGCCTCTCCCTTTTCTCCTAGAGAAGAGACAGGACAATGGGCGAGTGTATTACGTGAACCACAACACCCGGACCACGCAGTGGGAAGACCCTCGCACGCAGGGGTAGGCGGCTGTGGGGGGAGCAGGGTTTGGGAAGGTGCTGTTCTCAGGGACCTGCCCTTGCTGAGGACCTGTTGCTGGCCTGCACTGAGGCCATGTGTCCCACAGATGGAGAGTGAAGCTCTGACGGTGCCGTGACTGTGGCCGGAGTGCTGCCCAGGCAGGGCTCCTGTCTCGGGATGTGGGCAGTTGCTCGCCAGTCCCATGCCATGGATCCTTCCTTTTGCCTGGCACGGAGCTGTAGTTCAGGGGGGGACTGCCCAAAGGGCCCGTCTGGTGAGCCCTTCCTTGCCAGCAGGATGATCCAGGAGCCGCCGCTGCCGCCGGGCTGGGAGATGAAGTACACGAACGAGAGCGTGCGGTACTTCGTGGACCACAACACCCGCACCACCACCTTCAAGGACCCGCGCCCGGGCTTCGAGTCTGGGTAAGCCCCGAGCACCGGGTTTGGGGGCTCACGTGGGCTCTGACAGAGGAGAGCTGCACCCTACTGACCCTCATCCCACCTGGCTGGCAACCGGGGCTGCTCGGGGCCGGGGGTGTGACCGAGGCCCTGCTGCTTTGGCAGGAGCAAGCACGGCGGCTCCCCGGGCGCGTACGACCGGAGCTTTCGCTGGAAGTACCACCAGTTCCGCTTCCTCTGCCATGTGAGTAGAGCGGCTGTGGGCGGCCGCGTGGGTGCCCTGAGCCCTGTGGGCAGGTGTGGGTGAGGAGGGCCGTGCCAGCCTCATGCAGCCCTGTACCTCTGCCCTGCCCGCAGTCGAACGCGCTGCCCAGCCACGTGAAGATCAGCGTGTCCCGGCAGACGCTCTTCGAGGATTCCTTCCAGCAGGTAGGGAGGTGCTGGGGCCGCGGAGCCGGGCAGGGGTGGAGCTGGTCCTCAGGAGTGGAGCTGGCCCCGGCCACGGTGACACTTCCCTGCTTGTCCCCAGATCATGAACATGAAGCCGTATGACCTGCGGCGCCGGCTGTACATCATCATGCGAGGGGAGGAGGGCCTGGACTACGGTGGCATTGCCAGGTGAGTGCGGCGTGCCGGGCCACAGGGCCGTGCCCTGCCTGTGCCCTGTGGGCAGCACAGGCATGAGGCAGCTGCACTCAGGGCTCCCAGTCCTTGAGCAGAGGGGTCCAGGGGTGTTCAAATGGGAAACTGGGTTTTAGGAGTGGTGGAACACCCTAAAAACATTGCACCGGCCTGTCCCTGGCACTGAGGGCACAGGGGACCCAGCTGGGGCTCCCCTGCTGCCCCTAGGTGTGGGGGTGGTGGGCTGAGTGGCCTCATCTCCCTGCAGCCAACAGGCCCTGGTGTTTGCAGACAGTCGGTGTGTGCCAGGGCGGACAGGGTGTGCTGTGGTTGCTGCAGCACTGCTGCTGCCCCAGGATGGTGTGGCTTGGCTTGAGGGGGTCCTGTGTGCCCGTGAGCCCCCTTTGGCTCACCTGGGACATCTCCTTGGAGCTGGGTTGGTGTGTCCTTGCCCGGTGCCGCCCCACGCTCACCTGCTGCCCTTCGTGGGGCTGCTACCCCAGCTCTTGCTCCTGCTCCACCTCTCTCCGTGTCCTGCCAGTGGTTTTACCCTATGGTAGGTTACATCATGCTGTTCTACCACAGGGTAGAACCACGGACGGGATGCTGGGGCTGCCTCCACGTCCGAGGATTCCTGTCTGCCTGCACGGCTGGGGGAGCAAAGCCAGGATGGTGCTGTCCCGAGCTTGGCGTGGGGCTCCCGGGGCAGCGTGTGCAGAGGGATTGGGTGCACTGGGGCGTGTA
Organism: Oriolus oriolus; assembly: GCA_013400235.1. Lineage (NCBI taxonomy): Eukaryota > Metazoa > Chordata > Aves > Passeriformes > Corvidae > Oriolus > Oriolus oriolus. Next base: position 815,352 of record VXBT01011343.1, on the reverse strand, counting down.
TGTGTGGGACAGCCCAGCTGGGACTGAGTGTGTGGCACCTGATGGGGTTCCTGATGCTCTGAGTGGGGCCTGCGGCAAGCTGGCGTCTCCAGAAACACTTCACAAACCCCACACAGCACCCTGGGGAGGGGGACAGCCTCGCCCAGTCACACCGGTGCCCAACACCTGCCTGGCACCCTGAGGAGGTGGGCACCCGGTTGGTGCAGGGACCCACGCTGTCCTCTCCCTGAGCTGCTTGTCACCGTGTGCCCCTTGTCTCATCCCAGGGAGTGGTTCTTCCTCCTGTCCCATGAGGTGCTGAACCCCATGTACTGCCTCTTCGAGTACGCGGGCAAGAACAACTACTGCCTGCAGATCAACCCTGCCTCCTCCATCAACCCCGACCACCTCACCTACTTCCGCTTCATCGGCCGCTTCATCGCCATGGTGAGAGCCTGGGGGCTGGCACTGGGGGACGGGGTGGTCAGCAGGGTGAGGGGCAGCTCTGTGTGCCAGAGCTGTGCTGAGCTCGGCACTGCTGCCCTCCGTGAGCCCCTTCTTGCCCACGTGCGGGTCCGTGGGAGATGGGCCTTCAAGGGGGTGCTGTGGGGTGATGCATTTTAAATCCAGGCAAAGGCTGTGGGGCCAGAGGAGACCTGGTTTCCCAGGAGTTGTGGCGGGGATGGATGGCTCCAGGTCTTTGGCTGTCACCCCAGGTGCTGTCGGGTCTGCGGCTCCAGGACTATTTTTAGTCCCAGCAGTGTGAGATTTTCCAGCTGCCCAAGCTCCAGAGCAGCTCCTCCTGTTTGTCTCGGATTCCTCAAGGCCAGTGTGCCCCGGGCTGGCAGGGGGTCTGCTGGGGCTCCCCGGGCCCAGGGAAGGGTCCCTGGCCCGCAGCCCCGCGGGGTGTGCGCGGAGGCGGCTCCGGCCCCGCTGTCCTGCCCTGCCCTGCCCCGCCTCGCAGGATACCAATAAAACCCCAGACTATTACTCACCGCTGGGCCGTTCTAGACAAGCGTCTGCATTATTTTTGGCTGCCTTTGCCTCGGGGCTCCTGGAAGCCAGGGATTCAGGGAAGCCACAGCACAGCTCTGTTTAAACAAGTGCTCTTAATAGAGCTGTGAGGGGAGAGGGAGACGCAGTGGAATTTGTGGTGGGGAGGGAGAGGGGCTGCAGCCCACCCGCCCTGGACAGTGCTGTCGGGGCAGCCCACCCTTCCCCGCCGTGTGTGCCAGCCAGGAGCAAGTGCCACAGCTCAGGAGCCCAGCAGTGAGTCCCTTGTGCCCCGTCAGTGCCCCAGGGTGGAGCACTGTCTCACCCCAGGGCTGCGTCCCAGGGTCCCCCGTGAGCCGGTGTCCCCTCCCCGCCGCAGGCTCTGTACCACGGCAAGTTCATCGATACTGGCTTCACGCTGCCCTTCTACAAACGGATGCTGAACAAGCGCCCGACGTTGAAGGACCTGGAGTCCATCGACCCCGAGTTCTACAACTCCATCGTCTGGACCAAGTGAGTGCCCCGCGCTCCTCCAGTCGTGCTGCAGGCGGGCAGAACTCTCCCCACAGCCCCTCGCTGCTGCCGGGTGCCTCCATCAGGAATCACATCCCAGTGTCCCCCACAGGGAGAACAGCCTGGAGGAGTGCGGCCTGGAGCTGTATTTCATCCAGGACATGGAGATCCTGGGCAAGGTGACCACCCACGAGCTGAAGGAGGGTGGTGAGAGCATCCGTGTGACGGAGGAGAACAAGGAGGAGTACATCATGTGAGTGGCCGTCCCAAGGGTCCTGTCAGGCACCCGCCCCCAGTGGCTGCAGGGGTGGGACCGTGAGGCGTGGGACGTGGCCGCTTCCCTGGGCTACGTGGCCTGTGACAAGCCTGGGCTGGCGCGGCTGGCCGAGCTCTGCTGCGGTCTGGATTGCTGCGGGCTGGGCAGTTGCCAGTACTTTCAGGAAAAAGGAGAGGGGAGAGAGGCTGAGGCTGCTCTCCCATCGCATGGCTGTTTCCCTTGCCTGCCTGGGGGCTGCCAGGGCCAGCTCAGCTCCAGCCAGGGGACGTGCTTTGTACCCCTGGAGCTCCTAAGGCCACTGTGCTGTGCTCGGAGCTGAGTGCTGCTCATGGGTTTGGGGACAGAGACAGAAATCCACCAGTGGGAATTGAGAGGAGCCCTGGTGCTTTGAGGCAGCCCCTCTCCCCTTCCCCACGTTCCCAGGGCCCTCCCTGCCGGTGGGAGGGATCCTGGGGTTTCCCTGTGCCGGGCCAGCAGTGCTGGCTGTGTGCCAACCCCGTCTGCCTCCCCAGGCTGCTGACGGACTGGAGGTTCACACGGGGCGTGGAGGAACAGACCAAGGCGTTCCTGGACGGCTTCAACGAGGTGGTGCCACTCGAGTGGCTGCGCTACTTTGACGAGAAGGAGCTGGAGGTGAGCTGGCACCTGGGGTGGGACGTGGATGTAAAGTGGTACGTGGTGACCCTGCTCGTGCTCTGTGCCCATCGGCTCTGCTGACGAGGGTACAGCCCCGGGTGTTGGGTCTGCGGGTGGCTCGTTGGGTCCATTGGCAAGAGAGCATCTTGTTGGATGGGAGGAATTTGTCCCAGACACCTCAGTGCTGGTGCCTGGGCCCGCTGAAGGCTGGCACTGGAGGAGTCGGTGCTCAGAGCGCAGGTGCAGGGCCCCGTCTGTCCCCTGCTGAGTGTCCCCTGTCCCCAGCTGATGCTGTGCGGGATGCAGGAGATCGACATGAACGACTGGCAGAAAAATACCATCTACAGGCACTACACCAAGAACAGCAAACAGATCCAGTGGTTCTGGCAGGTCAGTCTGAGCCCAGCTGAGGGCGTGGGGTGCCCTGGCAGGAGCCATCCTGCGGGATGGGACCAGGATCCCACTCACGTGCTGCGTTCCTGCTGCAGGTGGTTAAGGAGATGGACAACGAGAAGAGGATCCGGCTGCTGCAGTTCGTGACGGGGACCTGCCGCCTGCCTGTCGGGGGCTTTGCCGAGCTCATCGGTGTGTCCTGGGGGGCCAGTGGGGGTGGCACCTTCCTGTCCCTGTCCCCACACAGCACACGCAGCGCGTGAGCAGGAAAGCAGCTGCGAGGTCTGAGCACGGTGATCCCCTCTGGTCTTGTGCCATTTCCAGACACGTTCTTTGGCTGTGACCGCCCTGCCAGGGTTAACTTTGTTGGGCTGGTTTGTGATCTCAATCTGAATGAGATTGGATTTCTGATTGAATTTTGATTCTTGTGTGACAAAGCCTCTTTTTCAGAAAACCACAGTGTGGTTCCACTCATCCTTTAATTTGCTGCTTTTTGGGGCCTGTATCAGCCTTTCCCTGACTTTCCTGGCATTCGTGTCAAGCCAACCAGCTTGCTTAACCCCCTCAGTTGTTCTTGCTGGCGTATTAGCTTTTTCCACCCCCTGGAACCTCTCCAGCATTCCCAATCTGTTAAAAAGCCACCTCAGTGACTCAGACTTCCTGTGCCAGGTCCTTTAAAACTCTTGGATGGACTCGCACAATCCTGAGGGTTTACAGATCAATAAGTTTTAGCACTATGGAACCATCATGCTCAGAGATGGTGCTCTTGCCCCTCAGCGCTGGGAATCGGCATTTTGCTTTCCCCTTTGTTTTCTGAACGTCCTCTCTGCAAACAGGCAGGGATTGCTGCCATGGATTTACGCCCTGTGTGTCCCTGGGATCGTAGGCCCATGACGGTGGATCCCGGTGTGTGTGGGAGGGGTTTCTTTTTCAGCTCCTGGTCGTGTAATGAGCTTTGCTGTGCTCATCATTAACAGGCAGCAACGGGCCCCAGAAATTCTGCATTGATAAAGTTGGCAAAGAGACGTGGCTGCCACGGAGCCACACGTGGTAAGTCACTGCCCTTCGGCCTGGCCGGAGCGCGCGGGGACACGGGGAACTCTGCGGGGCTGCACGGGCCTCTCCATCCCGTGGGATGGGACTGCTGCTCCTGGCCGTGTCCCAGCCTCCGCTCTCTCCTCAGCTTCAACCGCCTGGATCTCCCTCCCTACAAGAGCTACGAACAGCTGAAGGAGAAGCTGCTTTATGCCATCGAGGAGACGGAAGGGTTTGGACAGGAGTGATGGAGCTGTGGGGCATTCCCAGAGCGCTGCCGGCCGGTGCCCAGGGCCGAGCCCTCCCTGGGATGTGCGCGGGTCCCTGTGGACACTGTGGCTCTTGTTCCCGGGCGAGGTCTGCACTGACACGGCCCTGGGGGAACGGGGCTGTGCTTCCCTCCCTAAGGAAATCCGAGGTGTGATGGAGAGGAGGACACAAGGGCTTGGCTTGTGAGGGCTGGCGCAGAGGGGCTGGGGGGCAGCACAGGGGGCACTGGTGCTTCTCAGCCCCCCTCACAGACACAGTTACATGTTTGGTAGAGGCTCTTCCTCCTCCTGTTTTCTGCCTTTTGATGGCATTTTGGTAGAGGCAGGTGAGGGGGAAAATGGCTCTCAGACTGACTTTTAAGCCCCATCCTGCACCCAGCATCCAGCAACGACAGGGACCCCCAAGACGATGCTTCTGTGGGGCTCTCGTGCACCGTCTGAGCGCCAGGACAGCCCCTTCCCCAGCCAGACCCGCAGCCACTGGAGCCAGAGCCCGGCTGAGCGTGTCCGTGGTGTGTCCTGATTTCCAACCTGTGCCCCTGGGCAGTTGTATTTAAGTGATGTGGTTTCTGCTCAGAGCTGGTGCTCCACAGCAGCCCAGGTGGCTCTGGGCACTGCAGGGGCCCTGCCAGCCTTCGCTCGGATCCTGGGTTCTGCCCACACTCCCGCGATCCCTCTGCTGCCGGCTGGGCTGCGGAGAGGGCAAGATCACCTGGATGTCACTTCTGTCCCTCCCTGTGTGCGGGCGGCAGACCCGGCCTGTCCGTGTCCGTGTGTCCGGGGGCCTGCGGAGACGGAACCCTGCAACGGCTCCGGGCTGGGAACCGGCCGGGTCTGCGCGGCCCCGCCTGCCCCGCGCGGCTTCGTGTGCAATAAACGACAAAGCAGCTGCCGAGGTGTGCCTGTGTGCTGGATCCCTGGGTGTCCCAGGTCTGTGCCTGTCCTGGGTCACTGTTTCCCCCAGGTCTGTGCAGTGCTCAGGCTCCAGGGCCAGGATGGCAGTGGGAGCTCAGCACTGGGATCACAGATCCCATGGATTTCTCCCTGCCTGCTCTGTGGCAGCAGTTGTGGTCCCAGTGCCTCCTTGGGCTCCCAGCCTCCTGCAGCTCTGAGAGCTGCTTGGCCCTGGCCAGGGGTGACAGGGCCACCAGCACTGTCCCCAGGGAGGGGCTGGGGCCTGGCTGGCACAGAGCTGTGGCAGCAGTGACAACATCCCAGCTGTGCCACACCCCTAGGGGCTGGGGTACAGAGCCAGTTAAACACGGGGATGGCTGTGCTGCACCAAATTGGCTGATGGTGATGGATTAGCCCTGGAAAACGGGAATACGCTCATTGAGAGCAGAGTGTGTGTGAGCACCCCCAAAGACACACTGGGGGAAAGAAAAGTGCTGTCTAAAAGTAAAATCAAATCAAAAGCTTCCACATGGCTCCCCCCAACCCTGCTCAGAGTGCTGAGTACGACATACGAGACCCCAGCACCATGGATTTAGTTTACAAGATTTTTAATTTACAAATAAAAAAACTACACCTTTTACTTTTTCTCCTTTTTCTCCTCTTTCTTGCCATCACTCTTCTCCTTCTCCTTCTCCTTCTCATCTTTCCTCTCCTTTTTACTTTCTTCTTTTTCCTGTCCTTCCTTCTTCTCCGCGTCCCTGTTGGCAATCTTGTTGTTGATGAGGTTGTGCAGGGCCACGACGGAGCGGATGAGCGAGGCCAGGTACACCACCACCATCTGGTCGTTGGTCTTCAGGTAAAAGGCCTTGACAAACTCCTGCAGGTTCACGTCTGGGAGCAGGTTGAAGACGTCCTGGAGGTGGTAGATGATCTGGTGGTTGATGGGGAGTTTGCCCAGGGCTACTTTCTCTAGGTAGCTCCTGATGTCCAGAAGCTTGGAGTTCAGTCCCTTCAAGCCATGGACCTGGTTTGTGATCCGCTGGGACAGAGTGCCCACCGTGGTGTCCTTGATGTCCCTGAAACGCAGAGAGAATCGGGATCAGAACCTCACCCTGCTGGGCACCGTCCCTTGGGACCTTTGCAGCTTAGAGCCGTGTGAGCACGGCTGAGGGATGATGGGATCCAGTGCTCCCAGGATTTATGCCACGTGTTTAACACACTCTGGGGGCAGTGGCACTGGGAATGCTGCTGGGAGCGTGGGCAAGGCCCAGGACAGCTCCCCCCTCACCTCAGCAGGTGCTCCACACCCACTTCCTCGGCCTCCTCCGCGCCGATCTCGCTCGTCACGTGCTCAAAGGTCTTGGAGGTCGGGGTGCCATCCTGAAGGGACACACAAACCGGGGATTTTAGCTGGGGGATGAGGGATTGCACCGATGAAACCAGAAAAGCAGCCCTACGCAGGCCACAAGGGATCTGAGAGGAATGGCTCTGGTTGGGATGTCCTTGATTTAATCAGTGTCACCGACTGCCCCAGCAATCTCTCCTGCTCTGGGTAACTTCCCATTTCTGCATTTTGCTGATCTGTGCCCAGGGGGGAGCAATGGAAATTCTCACTAAATATCACAATTATTTCTCTCTTCCCTGATCCAACCTTGTTGCATTTTGGGAGAGCAGCTCCTGCTCTGTAGTGCAGTCCTCAGAAAAGCAAAAGGATCCAATATTTTATATACATCCAGAATTAATTTAAATGCCAACAACTACAGTGACTCACTGCTGGGTGTTGTTTGTCTGCATGGGGCTCAGCGAGGAGTGAGTCGCTCAGGGCAGGCCCACAATGACTGGGCACACCTGGGAGCACCTGCAGCCAGTGACAGCCTCCAAGTGCTCCCAGCCATGACTGTGACACTTCACACGGTCAACACTCACATCATGGACCTCCTCCACTGAGATGTAGGCTTCCGTGGGCAGCCCCAGGTCCTTCGGCTTCACGTCAATGATCACCAGCACCTCGGGGAGAAAGAAAACATGCAGAAAACTGGATTTTGGTCAAAGAGTAGGAAAAAATACCCGAGCCAGCTCTTCCCTCCTCAGCACCAGCATGAGGCTGCTCAGACGGGTAACTGCAGGCACTGAGACAATGATTCAAAAAACTCCTGATCCCAGTTCCTCAATCATTTTACAGCCACCATGCTGTGTCACCAGCAAAAAAGGTGGGGCACAAGGCTTCCCAGATGCCCCTTTTAGGGAAAGAGAGAGAAGAACAACCCTAAAGGCCAAAGGCGGCCCCACTTACAGAGTTGGGGCAGTATCTCTTCATCAGTTCGTTGATGGCGATGTCATTCTTGTGCAGCTTTGGGCCCGTGTGGTACCACCCCACGATTCTTTCTCTGGCTGAGCAAAAGCAGAAAGGATTTGGAATCAGAACCGTGGGGAGGCCCCAGAAGAGAGACCTGGGCAGAGACTGGGTAGGCAGATCACAGGTGAGAGTCTGATCCGTGTGGAGGAGAGGGAAATGGACTACAAGGCCATGGCTTGAGCAGTGACCACGCTCACTCATCACCATCACTGACTCACAACCTTCCTGCCGGCCCCTTCACTGGGTATTTAACAGCTTCTGTTAATTGTGTCACTCAGGGTCTGACAGCCTGCACCTCTGACATCTAGAGATGCAAGTCCCACCCCTGAAGTGTTCACAGCCGCGTGGATGTGGGACACGGTTAGTGGAGAACACAGTGGTGGTGCTGGTTGATGGCTGGACTGGATAATCTTAAATGTCTTTTCCAACCTTAAGGATTCTGTGATTATTATGGATTCCCTTTTCCACAGCCCTGAAAGTTTTTGGGAGCATATCCCTGACTGTCAGAAGATCTCAACTCACCATTAACCTTCTTAAACATTCCATACATGTTCTCCAGATAGTCATGGTCCAGGAACCACACGGTATCATCCTTGTCATCCTCATCAAAAGGTACTGGGAGTAAAACAAAACACCAGCATTTAAAAATCCAACTTCCCAAATTAAAATGTTTATCAAAATGCTCTGGGTTTGGGTATTTTTGGCTGCTAAAGGAGAGTGAGGTTTACTTCGGGGTGTCAACAGCAGTTTGCTTTTGTTGTTGGATATGGGGTGATTTGTCCATGGATGGATCAGGGTGACTTCCAAAAGACACAACCCATCCACTAAATAATTCAGTGGGTTTGGAGAAGGGCAGGACACCCGAACTCACCTGCAAAACTGTTGGACACATCCAGGATCTTCTTCTGCCAGGAGCCGAGCAGCACTCCAACCACTCGCTTCTGATTTCCCACTTTTCCTATTCTAAAAGGAAAAATGACTGTCAGTCCCTGCGGCAAACGGGAGGGAGGGAGCAGGGACACCCCTCGTGGCAGAGGTGACACAGCGGGGGTGGAAGAGGCGGGGGTATGACTGCGCTATCACTGCTTGTGTTTACAGCCACGAAAGGGCGTTCCGGTGCCCTCGGAACCAAAGCCTGTCCCCGGGGAGGCCGGGGCCGGGCCGATGGCACTGAGGGGGACGCGACCCCGACACCGGCTGCGAACAGCGACCGATCCCACTGTCACCCCCCGCCGGCTCGGGCACCTCCTGGGATTCAGGGCTTTATTTTTGACTCTAAAACCGCTCGGCACCGGCGGGAGGGAGCGGAATTAGGCCCAAATTACCCGGGGTGCCGGAGGGACAGGGTCCCCTCCCGGCCCCGGGGCCCTCCCGCTCCGCCGGGTTCCCTCTCGGCCCCGGGCTCCTTCGGGCCCCGCTCTCGGCCCGGCCCCGCTCCCGGCCCGGCCGTGACTCAGCGCCGCGGCGCCGCTCCCGCCCGGCCGCACCTGTTGAAGTGATCGACGACGCTGAGCAGCACCAGCGGGTGCACGACCACCCTGTCCACGGCCAGCTCCGGCATGGCGCCCGCCTGCCCGGCCCGGCCCCGCTCTCTCCGACCGCCCGCGCC